>CM077003.1:100822137-101211457 GCA_039090855.1 Macrothele yani | reverse complement strand
AAAGAGGAGGCAGATCTAGCAGCAGCATCAGCAGACTCGTTCCCTGGGATCCCAACATGCCCAGGAATCCAGCAAGAACCGAATCCTGGACATCAGCCTCGAGCAAAGAACGAAGAAGTCTCCGTACGAGTAAAAAGAAGTGAGTGGCCAATGATGAAATCCAAAGATGACAAGGATTGCACAACACTCAACGAATCCGGTGCACACAATGAGCTTACGCTTACGATGAGAGCTCGACTGCACGTGAACAAGTGCAAGATACAAAAATGAAAGATGGAAAATGAATACGGTAAAAACTAGATGAGGTTAAAAAAAAAGAGTCAATTTTCTTAAAAAGGAGAACACTGCGGCCAGGTCGCAGTCCTCTCACCAACGAGAGTCTGCAGCGTAGCTGCTCCTTCGTCCAACAAATGAGAATGAAAATAACGAAAACGATGATCACAAAAACGAACACAAGTACACAAAACATGAAGGACGGTGAGACGACAGTGGCACGCCTCACACATCGGGGCACTGTCGCCGCCACACAGCCAAAAGCGGTGAGTAAAACGACGAAGGCGTGCCCAATGCGGGAGACGCGCAAGAACAACTTCCTCACGACGGTTCTTCCTGCACAAACTAGACTTCCATAATCCGATCTGTGATTTGATAGCATAAAAGTTTATTGCTGCCCTGCTGAGACCACAGGGACTGCCACTCATTCAAAACAATTTTCGGGATCAAAGTGCGAAAATCTCGGAAGAGACAGTGGCAGATACGCGCTGTAACGTTCGTGAGGCGTTAGTTATCGTTGAGATTCGACGTCAGTGTGTTGATGTTAGTTAAGAATGCCTTTAAGAAGACGAAGAAGCCTTATCAACAGCTCACGGAGTTTTGGAACGAGGTCGTGTAATAGGGCTTACGAGAAGGCGGATTTTTCTTTCCGCAATATTGCAGAACGACATGGGCAGGAATGTAGCCACTGTGTATGATTGTTGGCTTTAGCGGTGGTCAAGGGAAGGTACTGCCTCTCAAGAAGACCGGGTTCCGGGCCGGCCACGTGGCACTACGGAGAGGGAAGACCGCCGTGTACGGCGTATGGCCGTGGCGCATCGTACTGCGTCTGCGGCAGCAATGCGAGCTGCAGTTGCCACCACAGTGACACAACGAACTGTTACAAATCGTTTACTTGAAGGACAGCTCCGAGCCAGACGCCGTGTAGCGTGCATTCCAATTACTCCAAACCACTGCCGTTTGCGACGTCAGTGGTGTCAAGCCAGAGCTCATTGGAGGACGGAGTGGAGATCTGTTGTGTTTTCTGAAGAAAGCCGGTTCTGCCTGGGTGCCAGTGATGGCCGTGTGTTGGTTAGAAGGCCAGGTGAGCGCCTGCAACCAACCTGTCTGCGGCCGAGACACACTGGACCTACACCTGGAGTTATGGTCTGGGGAGCAATTTGCTATGACAGCAGGAGCACTCTCGTGGTTATCCCATGCACCCTGACGGCACAGTTGTACGTCGGTCTGGTGATTCAACCTGTTGTACCGCCATTCATGAACAGCATTCCAGGGGGTGTTTTCCAACAGGATAACGCTCGCCCGCATACCACTGTTGTAATCCAACATGCTCTACAGAGTGTCGACATGTTGTCGTGGCCTGCTAGATCACCAGATATTTCTCCAATCGAGCACGTATGGGACATCATTGGACGACAACTCCAGCGTCACCCCCAACCAGCATTAACCGTCCATGTATTGACCGACCAAGTGCAACAGGCATGGAACTCCATCCCACAAACTGACATCCAGCACCTGTACGACACAATGCATGAACGTTTGCGTGCTTGCATTCAACATTCTGGCGGTTACACCGGTTATTAATGTACCAGCATTTCACATTTAAAATGGCTCTTCTCGTGCTTACTTTACGCTGTGATCTTGAAACCTTAATTGATTATATATGTTACCTATACAAATCTATTGCCGCCATTTCATTCCTCTACAACTATTTTTTCGTGGTGTTGCGATTTTTTTTCCGTCAGTGTAGTAGGAAACAGCGAGAGAGAATCAAGAAGGTGCAGAGCCGAGCACTTCGAATGATCACTGGGGATACCCCTTGGACTTCACTTCGGAACCTGAGGAACAGACTTGGAATCGAGAAGGTACATGAGTTTTCCATCAGACTCGCCAGAAATTTCTTCAAGAAAGCGGAAACCCATCCAAATGGACTTGTTAGGGGCGCGGTTGATTACAATTCCAGCGAAATCCTTAGGTATCCCAGAACTAAGGCGGCGATCGTTGATCTCCCTCGACAGAGAGAGTATGTGAACACTGGTGGGTGTTAGGCAGACCACCACACCTTTCTTCTTTCAGATTGGCATCGAGATGGCGAAAATGCATTCTGCTTGGACATTTGAAATTGATATCGTTGAGTTTCAGTCGCACCCTGGTGCGTCGGGCGACTGGTTGGTGTTGTGGTTCTCTGCGATGTTGTGCGGTGCTTCGTTTCCTTTTTCACGCTTCCAGACAGAGTTATGTCACGGATCACCCTCTCCTTTCACTACATTTTTCTGTTTGTCTTTCCTATTGAGTTCATTCACTCTGATCTCCTAGCTTCTCATTTCTAAGGGCAGTTTTAGACCTGGGGTCAGACACTCCCTTCCTAAAACTTCTTCAAATATCATATCATCATATACAGGGTGGAAAGAAACGACCGCATAAACACCCCAGAGAGTGATTCCTTGGGTCAGTTCAAGCATAAAATGTTCTATGACATTTTTGGATTTAGGGCTTAGTTTTCCAGATATAAGCCTACAAAAATGCGTGACGTCACGCCCGGAATCGCCTGTTATTGAGGCTTCAAGTACAACCCGAGTGTCATGCAGGAAAGCTCGTGGCGGATGTCTGATTCTGCAAGCTCAGTACCTCGGCATTCATCACCACGGATTTACATATTGCAGTGTTCTCCGAGGCCGTATGTCATGCAACAGGGCGACCAATTCCGTTCGTCTCGACAATTGCGGACGGAAACAGGCCGGAAGACTGTTGTACTGCGATTGCAGCATCAGGCATCCGCCACGCCCTTCCCTGCATGACACTCGGGCTGTGCTTGAAGCCTCAAAAACAGGCGATTCCGGACCTGACGTCACTCACATTTAGGGGCTAATATCTGGAAAACTAAGCCCTAAATCCAAAAATATCATAGAACATTTTATGCTTGAATTGACGCAAGGAATCACCCCCAGGGTGTTTATGCGGTCGTTTTTTTCCACCCTGTATATATAGTTTTTTGATTGAAATTTTAACAACCACCGTGAGCAACTCGATGGTTATAAGCAGTCGCCCGTCCCTAATTTAGGGCCACTGGTTCCTGGTAAGAGAGAGACAGTACCGTCAGACAAACACAACATCATGCCTTACCGGGATTCGAACCCGGACCCATCGCGGACAAATTATATATATAAGGCAACCCTAGTAATCAGAAACCTCATCATTAATTCGTATCTTCATTTCTGAAAAACTGTGGAAGGGGCGGCAAGTGGTCTAGCTCCGGCCCTGCTTGCTTGCACTTATTGGGCCAGGCGTTTCACTCGCTGATTCAAAGTTTTCAAGTTGGTTTTTCTGCGTAGGTTTTATTGCTACTGACCATTTTCTTATAGAGCACCTTTTAGAGTTTGTTCTTAGCCAAATGTTTTCTTAAATTAACGCTTCGGTACTCCATCGGCTCTTCTGTGCACGTGGGTTTTTCACCTCAGGGATTCCTATTCAGAAGATTCTTGGTTGATCTGAGGGCACGGATGGGGGGGGGGGGGGGTAAACTTTTATAGGGTTAAAAGTTAATTTGTTACCAAAACTGACTTTTAGTCAGAATCAAATCTTTTTGGCTCTTCTAGGAGAGCTCGAACACGCGGTCGCCCTGAATCATCTTTTTTTGCGAGTTTTCGGCTTTCAATTAGTATTTTTATTTTTAAGGTTATTTGGCTGTCAGTGTTGGGGAGTTTTACTTTACTAGTTTGTTCTATATGATGTTTTCTCCTCAAACAACCGTTGATTTTATGTTTAGTGCACCTGGATTTTTATCTGGTGCTGAAGCACACTTTTGCGGAAAAATTTAAATAACGGGTAGAATTATTATCCATATAAAATTCTTGTTGGTGTCTAGGTCTTTTTACAGACCGGGATTATGCTGCTAAATTTATTTACGGATAAATAAATTAGGGCGCAAATCCCAGCAAAATTCCTGTTTTTTCACCACAAATTTACGCAAAAAAACAGATTTTGCTCTAAATTTTTTGTCTCGGAAACCGCGTCTCAGAGTTTAGAAAAACACTTTCTATTGAAGAAAACTCTCCAAGAGGCCGAGAATCTTTCAAGGGCCAGTTTTACCCAGAAATCAACGATTCCTGGAAAGGCAGGGAACCTATCTTTTTTTACCCATGGCTCCGCACCTAAGAGGGCAGAGAACCTTACTTATTAAGGCAGCGTACCTATTTTTTCACTAAATTATTGATTACTACAAATTAGTGATCTCACTAAATTACCACGTAAAAGAATATCGACAATGAGAAATTCTTATATGCCTCGAACTGTTCTGCAGTAAATGCGCTTCGACCAAGGACGAAGTAATAGCAAATATTTACTATATGCACTTTCGGAAAACTTTTCGTGTCACCTTCGAAGATACTTGAATTCATCACATAGGAATCTTTCCCTTCAATCTCTTTAATTTCTCCCAAATACCGCATTTTGCACTCGGAAGTTAAGCTTTTAAGACGCCATAATTTCAACGGGGGCTGGTTGTCCTTCACTTACGTTATCAAAGCTCGTTGCCATGCTGAAAGCCACGTGTCTGCTACATTCTCATTGAATACTTAAAGATATGTCTCGGCAGCTGTTGGATACCGTCCCTGCAGAATTGTGGTGGCTTGGACGCAAAAAAGTAAGTGCAGGTTTGACATCGTCCCGGTTGATGAACCGCTGTCCGTCCAGGAAATGCTGCAACGACCGGAAAAGGTGATAGTCGCTTGGGACAGTGCCGCAGAAGCTCCCAGCCCAGGTGCCTGATCTTGTGATAAATCACCCGTGCTGCGTGAGGTCTCGTTCTATCCTGCTGTAGGACGCCCTCGCGGTTCAGCAGTGCAAATCGTCGAGCTGTCGGCAGTGATAAGGGTGTTGCCTAGCAGCAGCTCAAAAACTACGACACCCCGCACATCCCACAAAGCAAGCAGCAGGACTGTACGAGGGGGTAAGCCGGCATGAGCTTTGTTTTGGGTCCAACCACTACTACCGGGCGCTGATGTTGTTATATTGGGTTGGCGCGAATGAAATGTCCGGCAAAGGACCAGCACACGTGGACGGCGGGAACGGAAAAGTAGGACAACTTACCTAGGCAAAATAACCTCCCTCGGCATTGACACATAGCTTCCATCAATCCGACAAGGCTGTCATCCCGGAAAGAAAAGTCTTGTGGCTGGGACCCGAAGAAGTCATCAACTGCACGTTGAACCTCGTCTGTGAACTGTCTCCCGGACAGGAGGTGATCCAGGCGACGAAACAGATGATAGTTTTCGGAGACAAGTCCGGATGATAGGCAGGATGAGGCTGTGCTGCATAGTTCCAGGCACTTAGTGTCAGCATTGTTCGCTGTGCGACATGAGGGTGAGCGTTGTCTGAGCAGAACATCATGTCTGTTGACCAAAGCCGGTTGTTTCTGTAGCAATTTCCAGTGCATCTAGTGTGTGTAATTCGGAACAAATAACGTTCTGCAGTGATGGTTTGGTCTCTTGCCAAGATCATCCGATGAATTATCCCAGCTGTGAACTGTGGTCCACAGCCGTGATAATTCAGGAGCACCATCTTGAGGTGCAGGGGTGGCTTAGGATGCCGTCCAGCAGGCTGTGCCTTGCTTAACCATTGTGCAGATCGTTTCCGATTACCATAAAGGACCCACTTCTCGTCGCAGCTGTCTTGTTGGCAGTTGTCAATTCATGTGGCAGCCACACGTCCAGCTTTTTTACCTTACCAGCGCAGCCAGACGCCGAACGTCATCGTGTGTGGTGGACACCTGCCGCTATCACACACGTTTTACGGGGGTCCGCTTTAACCACACGTAACAGAACATCGTCAGAAACAGGTCGGTTACCATGTGCTTCGTTTTGCAGATCTGTATCCCCGCTTTGAAACTTCACAAACCATCGCCGAATGGTTCGTTCGTTGGCTGTATTCTCCCCCAAACGCTTTGTTAAAGTTTCTAGCTGCCATTCCTGCAGAATGGCTGTTTAAATTCATACAAGAGGACTCTCAAATCTGGCGTCTTTGCAAGCCACGTTGTCCAAACAAACCACGCCTGAACCTTGTTCTTTACACAGTGCTATTTATAGTAACTCTGTGACGTAATAACCTCAACACCTGTGGGTGGTTCCATTCCGCTGTGGTGGGGACCTGTCTCCACTGCTCGTTCGCGCCGGACATTTCATTCGCACCAAACCAACACAAGACCCATTTCTCGTCACAATGCGGTCCAAGAACGGTTCAGCTTGGTCACGTGCAAACGGAAACGCATGGACTCATGCGATTTGCTCAACTGTGAGTTGATGGAGTACCCAACATCCTTCTTGTGCACCTTCCCAAGTTGATGCAGGTGAGTAATGCTAGTGTGGATAGTTCCCAGCTGTTCGGCCACCTCCCGCGTGGACCGGTGTCTACTAAGGTCATCAGCATGTCCATATCCAATGTTGCGGGTTTTCCGGCTTTGAGAGGGTTCGACAGGTCAAAATTTCCCTCTCGAAACCGTTCGAACCAAAGACAGCACTGACGATGTGATATGGCATTGGAGTACACACTGGCAGATGCGCACCTTGCCCACTTACATGTTGGTTGTCGCTTACACTCTTCACCCTCTGACTTAAGCCACCTACCTGAGGTCATGTGTTTTTTATTGGGGGTTTAAATGAAATAATTTATTGGACCTAGTGGTAGAGAGACATAGACAGATGTTTCACATCAACAAGTGCATATCAAACATGGTTTTTACACTATGCTAAATGACCAATGTACACAGAGAGCCAGTGTTGATCAAGTAACACATTATGAACAAGTACACATCAAACATGGTTTTACAGTACGCTAAATGACCAATGTACACAGAGAACCAGTGTTGATATAGTAACACAATGATAGCCAGTGCCAAAAGACAAACATTCATGCCTCACAGGGATTCGAACCCACCTCGAACGAATGGCCAGAAGTTATCACTTAGACTACTGGGGGCGGCCATGCCGGTGTGCTCGCAATCTCAGTGACCAATGTGCGCAGTGGCCGGGATTCCGGGTACGTCGTCATCGGACATTTTTCGTTCCCACCCAGTACATAACAAACGCAAAATTTCTGATTAAGTGAGTACATTTTCAGAAACGTTTGTTGGTCTAAAATTATCTAAATTCAAAATCTTCCGCTACAGTATTTATAGAAGGAAAAAAAAAAATACAGAGGGCAAGTTGTAAGTTTTGCAATATTTGTATAAACGCATGTGCTGCGGCGAGTATGTCACGTGTTTAAACTAGTTCAAGTCGCGCACTGCAGTCAGTTGAAAGGGTATAAAGTGGTAGTCATTGCTGTGAACAGCATTGTATGTTATCGTTCTGTCTGTGGTTGGGACGCCTAAAAGATGAACAGCCACAATCGGCTAATTAGGGAACTTTTTGCTTCACAAGTTTGAATTTGGCAATAACGCTGCTCAAGCAACACGAAACATTTGTCATGGGAAGGTTCCGTGGACCACAGTAACACAACCAGATGGTTCAAGAAATTTTGTTCAAGAGACAAAAACCTCGACGATCAGCCAAGGTCAGTTAGGCCGCGAACGTGTGCAAGTCCTTAAGAGGCAAATCCGACAACCAGCATTTGGAGATTATCAGGCGAGCTGAGCATATCCCGGACCGCCGTGGTTCGCCACCTTTAGGACATCGGCAAAGTCTACAGGAGCTGCCGCATTACCCCTCACGAACTGACGATAGCTGAAGCAAACCACTAAGAGGAAGTGTGCACGAAACTCCTAGAAAAGGCGCACGATGTACGTTTCATCACGAGAATTGTTACGTGTGATGAAAAGCGGATATATTCCTGTAATCCTAACACACAACGGTAGTGGTGAAACACAGGCCAACTTCCTGAACCTGTTGCCAAACGTGCGCGCTTCGAGCACAAGGTGATGCTCTGCGTCTAGTGGAATTTCGAGGGGATAATCCATTACGAATTTGTTCCAGACGGTCGGACCATCAACGCCAACCTTTACTCTGAACAGCTGGTACGGATGTATGCCGTTTTGGAGGAGAAAGTACATGACACTGGGGAACAGAAAGCGCACTCTCATACAGCAGGACAATGCTCGGCCTCAGACCGCGCGAACGACACAGGCAAAATTACAGGAACTTGAGGACATTGAAGTGATGCCACACCCAGCATATCGTCCAGATCTTGCCCCATCGGATTATTACTTGTTCCAATCTATGGCCCACTTCCTTCGCGGGCGGCACTTCAACAACCAAGCGGAGGTTCGCCTCGAAGGACAAGAACTGGTACCGACGTGGAAACGAAAAACTGGCTGACAGGTAACTAAAGACGGTGCAACACGATGGCCTATACTTTGAATGCTAATCAGCTTTTGTCATAAAGGTACGTATGAAGTGCTCCAAATATTGCAAAACTTTCGACTCACCCTCTGTATATACACTGGTGTGCAAAAATTAAGGACGAACAGGATAAATTAGCATAACAGCGGAACGAGCAGGCAGAACGGACCGAAAGGCCATTCAGAAGATAGACTAGGGTTCGGTATGGCATGCGCATATATGCAGCATGACGTAGGGGGTCGGAAGGGTATAAAGCACGCGGGCTGTGTACGCTCAGCAATTCGGTGAGTGAGAAAGCTATTGCACGGTGTACATCGGTTTCAACGACGTCGAGTTGTTGCCACCGTGTGATATGGCCAACAGGCAATCCAGTAGACGACATCTGGATGACTTTACCCGAGGTCGCGTCATTGGGAAGTTGGAAGAAGGTCGAAGTGTGACCGAAGAGTTCGGGATCGCTCACAGCATCGTTTCACGAGCTTGGAGAGCATTTCAAACGACAGGAACAGCTGTCCAAGAGTTTAGCAGTGGTCGTGCACGAGCAAACACGGCGGCGGACGACCGGTATATTGTCCTACAGGCGAGAAGAGACAGACAGCGGGAAAAATCGCAAGGCACATGCAACTGGACGTCCGTTATCACGTTTTACCGTGGCCAGGAGGCTGCACAAAGGTGGTCAATTTGCACGACGACCAGTACGGCGTGTGCCATTAACGCCTGCTTATCGGAGACGGCGGTTTCTGTGGTGCCAGGAACACAAGAACTAGATACATCAGCAATGGGATCGAGTTCCCTTTACGGATAAAAGCCGATTTAGTCTCATGAGCGATTCTGGACGTATACACATCTGGAGAGAGCAGGGAACACGCAATCACACCTCCAACATAATCGAAAAGGACCGGTTTGGAGGTGGCAGAGTTCTCGTTTTTTTTATTGAAGATTTAACGACCACCGTGAGCAACTCAATGGGCTATAAGCAGTCGCCCGTCCTTAATTTAGGGTCACTGGTTCCAGGGAAGGGAGAGAGCCAGTGCCGTAAGACAAACACAACATCCATGCCTCACCGGGACTCAAACCCGGAACCCTTTCGGACGAATGATCATAGGCCATCGCTTAGACCACTGCGCCACCAGGGCTTCTCGTTTGGGGCAGTATCATGCTTAGTAGCCGTACTGACCTCCACATCTTCCAAGGAGGTTAAGTCACTGGTGTCCGCTATTGTACCGAGTTCTCCTGCTTTACGTGCGTCTGTTCAGAGGTGCTGTGGGTCCCGAGTTACTCTTCCTGGACGATAACGCTACACCTCATCGTACAGTGGCTGTCGCAGAGCTGTTGGAGAGAAGATATTCAACGCATGGATTGGCGCGGAAGGTACCCGGACCTAAATCCAATCGTACACGCCTGGCAGCACGTCACCAGCAGCCAGCAACGATTCCGCAGCTGCGATTGGCGCTACAAGAGGAATGGGTCGCGATGCCTCAACAGCTCCTTGACAACCTCGTCCTCAGCATGGACAGACGTTGTAAATCCTGCAATGCAGTCAGGGGTGATCATATCCCCTACTAAATACTTTTTCCTTGGCAGTCGCCTGTCACATGGACGTTTCTGACCAGTTGTGCTTGAAGCTACCTTTTCAATAAAGTGCCTTTGTATCCTTTGGATTACAGAGTAACAGCTCCCGAAGAGAAAAAATAAATAAAATCCGAGCAGCTGTCAAAACTGTTTCTGATAGAGGGCGCTGTCGCTCTATGGGAAGCGAGAGGAGAAAAAATCGTGTGATTTGAACTCGGAAAGGAGAACTCGTGTGTTTTGAACACGATGGAACTCACGATGAAAAAAACGCCGGTGTTTTATGTTATGTATCTTTAGTATGTGTGCGGTCGGCCATCTGTGTCATGTATTAAATGTAGGTTTGATGTTTATTACTGCCTCTTGAGTGATTCGTGTCAACTTCGGAGGAATGTGGATTGATTTGCTATTGTTAATTGATTTAACGACCTCAACACACGGCACCCAAGAACCGTCGTTCAAAAAATTGAATGTAAGGTAAGAAGTCTTTTTTATTCAATACTGTGCATTCCTGATTGATTTGAACGGCGACACGTTTAAATATGGCATCCCTACCGGGACTCTGAGTTGAGGTATTTTGAACACATAGCACAGAATTCGTAACCGAGAAAATTCTTCCGTTTGTTGACATTCTGATATATTGTTTCGAACGAAAAGATGGCCGAAGAAATTAGAGCTAGATTGAGACAGGAACGCGGCGTGATGAGAACTTCCGTTACCAAAATTATTAAGCGATTGGAAGCGGAACTTAAACTAACTGATGTGGATATAGATAATCTTGAAGAAATTTTAGAACATCTTAATGAAAAATCAACAAAACTAAAATTAATTGATTCCGAGCTGGAAAATGTTTTAGACCCAGGGGACTTGCAGTCTGAGTTAGAAAGTGCTGAAGAATATCGTGAGAAAATAACTACATGGAGATATAGAGCGTCCAAACGAGTTCATATATTAAGGCAAAATGTTGTGAATAACGGCGTGTCTCTTGGTCAGAGCCCCGAGCTACATGAATCGAAAAATAGAAGAACGAGTGGACTCTGTGACTATAAAATTGCCGAAGCTATCTATTTCCAAGTTTTACGGGGATGTGAGTCAATGGCTTACATTTTTGGAATTCTTTTGAATCGGCAATTCATAAGAATGATTCTTTAAACAAAGTAGATAAATTTAATTATCTTAAAGCTCACTTAGGAGAAACGGCTATAAACGTTGTACAAGGATTTGCTATCACACCGGAAAATTACGACATTGCTGTAAACATGTTAGAAGAGCGATTTGGGAGAAAGAATTTGTTAATAAATGCACATATGAGTAACTTGCTTGATCTTTCCCCTCTCAGGAATTCTAGTGATATCGGATCGGAACATTTCGAAAGTTGTTTGATAATGTTCAAACATAAATAAGAAGTTTAGAGTCGCTGGGAGTTTTGTCAGACACGTATGGAAATCTTATGGCCGCCCCGGTGGCGCAGTGGTCTAAGCGATGGCCTCTGATCATTCGTCCGAATGGGGTCCGGGTTCGAATCCCGGTGAGGTATGGATGTTGTGTTTGTCTTACGGCACTGGCTCTCTCCCTTACCTGGAACCAGTGACCCTAAATTAGGGACAGGCGACTGCTTATAGCCCATTGAGTTGCTCACGGTGGTCGTTAAACCTCAATTCAAAAAAAAAAAATCTTATGTGTCCGATGCTGTTGAAAGTGCTCCCCGCTGATCTGATCTTAGAATTCAATAAACAAAGTACCAATACCAGTTATGACATCAAAGATTTGATTGAATTTTTGAGGAAAGAACTGTCTTCTAGGGAGCGTACTTCTGCTAGTGTTTCGGTCACCAGAGACAGGCACAACAGTTTTTCAGCCACCTTTTCTCCTCGGTCAGGTGATTGTGGCCGGAAGTTCTCACGTGACTCGAGAGAAAAAGGAAAGACACCAACAGCAGCTGAGCTATTCAGCACTGAACTGAAAGAAAAGAAAAAACTCGTTTGTGTTTTCTGTGACAAGCCTCACGCAAACTCTGAGTGCAAAGAAACTCGAAATCTGTCTCTGGAGGAAAGAAAATCTATTCTGTTAAAAAGGGGATGCTGTTTTAGGTGTCTTAAAGCAGGACACGTTTCACGTTCTTGTAAGGTAAAAATTACCTGCTCACACTGTGGTAATAGACATCTATCTATTATGTGTTTTCATAAATACGAAGAGAAAGATAATAAACCAGAAAATAATAAAGAGAATGATAGAGCTATGGAAGCCAGTGTTTTGACTAACAATTCCTGTTCCAAGGAGGTGTATTTACAGACTTTAATTGTTTGTATTAAGGAGAATGATATCAGTCGTTATGTACAAGGGATTATTGATACAGGTAGCTCGAGATCATATGTAAGTGAATTTGTCGCTAAAGCATGAAGTTGAAATGCAAAGGGGAAGAAAAAGTCGTTCATGGACTTTTTTGGAGGAATAGAAAAAAGTGAAAAGCACAAAAGATATTCGATTCAATTAAGCAATCTTGACGGCGATTATATTTGCGAATTAGAGGTGATGGATCAAAAAAGAATCTGTGCTTTCATTCCGAAGTTAGAGGACTCTAAATGCATAAAAGAACTGACAAATCGTGGAGTTTTCATTAGCGATATTTCCATAAATGAATATGACTGTCTGTATGAGAAAGATCCGAAGGAAATTCATTTTCTGATAGGAGCTGACTTCGCAGGAAAAGTTATTTACAGGTGAAATTGAGCACCTTTCCAATGGATTGGTGGCAGTAAACACATGTCTGGGATGGACGTTTATGGGAAAAACAGAAGAAAAAGAAGCCAGTAAATCTAATGTCCTTATCTCTCTCCACGTTGGCGATTTAAACCTTTCTGATTTGTGGAGACTTGATACTTTGGGGTTTCTGGATCCAGGTGAAAAAGATCGCGAGAAAGGAGCTCGAAGACGCTGCGAAAGATCATTTGATTCGTAATGTTTCAAGAGACGAGGAAGGAAGATATATGGTTTGTTTGCCACGGATTCAAGATCACCCTCAACTGTCGGACTGCAGGGAGATAGAAGTTAAAAGATTGAAGAGCTGTGTTAAATCCTTAGAACGGACTGATAAGTTAGATGCTTATGATGTTTTCCGGGAGTGGCTGAAGGAGGGCATTATAGAAGTTAAACCTCCTGAGGAGAATGTGAAAACTGAGCATTTTTTACCACATCATCCTTTTTTTTTTTTTTTTTTTTTTTTTTTTTTTTTGATTGGAGGTTTAACGACCACCGTGAGCAACTCAATGGGCTATAAGCAGTCGCCCGTCCCTAATTTAGGGTCACTGGTTCCAGGGAAGGGAGAGAGCCAGTGCCGTAAGGCAAACACAACACCCATGCCTGACCGGGATTCGAACCCGGACCCCTTACGGACGAATGATCAGAGGCCAGCGCCTTAGACCACTGCGCCACCGGGGCGGCATCATCCTGTTTTCAAGGAGAACTCAACGACCAAAGTGAGACCTGTCTTTGATGGCTCGGCGAGAAAGAAGAATTCTCCTTCCATTAACGATCGTCTGGAAAAGGGACCGAATGTTGTAGAACTTATACACTCAATTATAAACAGATTTCGGATGGGAAAAATTGCGGTAACTGCCGACATAAAGAAAGATTTCTTACAGATTGGACTTCAGGAGCATGATAGACCATTTTTGAGGTTCCTGTGGTGGGAGAACGGTAAGGAAGAAAATCTCAAAACCTTCCAGCACCGAAGAGTTGTTTTCAGAATTTCTTCGAGCCCTTTCCTGCTGGGAGCAACAATGGAATTTCAACTGAAGAACGCGCCGGATCATCTGCAGGAAACGGCAAAAAGCTCCTGAGGTCGTTTTATGTTGACAATTGTGTTTCTAGTGTGAATAGCCGAGAGGAGCTTGAAAAGTTCATGTTTGAGTCACGAAGTATCCTCAGTGCAGCCAAGTTCGATTTGCAAGGGTGGGAGCATGCTCCTGCGTCGACAGAAGTGGAGGATGAAGATGAAAGGAGGTCCCAGTGCTGGGATTAAGTTGGACATTGAGTTCAAATGAGCTGTCTATTGACATGAAGGGGCTCTCTAGCAATGAAAAGTTCCCATTGACAAAATGAGAGATACTCTCAGTCGTCCATCGAGTATTCGACCCCATATTGGATTCACGTGCCCGGTCACACTGGGGCCAAAGCTTTTGCTGCAAGAATGTTGGAAGAACGGGATCACTTGGGACTCTAAGCTGCCTCCGACGACTATATCTAGAAAATTTGAACGTTGGAAGACACAATTGAAAAGCTTGAGTGATGTGCTGATTCCACGATGCATACTACAGGTTGCTTCAGCCAATTCGGAGAGTATCTCTACATGTGTTCTGTGATGCAAGCAAGATAGCATTTGCTACTTGTATTTTTGTCCGATGTCAAAATGATCGGTCTACGACGTGTCAGCTAATACAAGCACGTTGTAGAGTCGCCCCTTTGAAATTACTTTCCATACCCAGGATGGAACTCTTGGCCTGCACTATTGGAGCTAGGTTAGCAGAAACAACGAAATCAGACTTGGGGCTGGAGAACGTGCCTACGTACTATTGGTCTGATTCTGTAAATGTGTTATACTGGATAAAAAGAAATGAAAATTGGGCAACCTTCGTTTACAATCGTGTTCAGGAAATTCAACGGCTAACAGACCCAGAAGACTGGAGGCACATTGCCGGGTCTGTGAATATTGCGGATCTCCCCTCGAGAGGATGTACAGTGAAAGAGTTGAAAAATTCTCGTTGGTGGGAAGGTCCGGATTGGCTAAAATTACCGTGTGATGAATGGCCAGCCTCAGAAGCGCTTCCAAATTTGGAGGTTGTGAATTAAGAAAGGCGAAAAACTATTGTGTCTGCTACTAACACAGAAATTGAGAAGGTTTTTGAATATTCTACGAAGATCTCCTCGTATAGCAGAATAATCAGAGTCATGGCATGGATTTTTCGTTTTTACAGGAATGCAAAGGCCAAACGAACTGAAAGATGTTTCGGTGAGTTAAGTGTAGAGCAAGTCGAAAAGGCCGAAATGGTAATGTTGAAAGAAATCCAAAGACAGAGTTTTGGCGAAAATAGAGAAACTTCTCTGAAAACCTTTATCGACGTAGAAGGGCTGCTTCGAGTCAATACGAGAATCACCATGGGAAAGGACTCGGAGACATTTCGTCATCCAGTAGTACTGCCTTCTAAACATCACATAGTGAAAAGATTAATTTGGGAAAAACATGTTGAACTAGGCCCTGCTGGTCTGCAAGTCCTAATCTCGACTCTGCGTGAACGTTATTGGATAATAAAGTGCAGAAAGACGATACGGCAAGTTAATAAAGAATGTGTCAGATGCAAAAGGTATGTTGCTCTTCCTTTGGAACCACTTAGTTCGCCTCTTCCTGAAGATAGAGTTAGAGATGCCTTTGTCTTCGAAGTGGTTGGCATCGATTTATGTGGACCGTTGTTTTTGGAAAATAATGAAAAGAGTTGGATAGTACTGTTCACCTGTGCAGTTTACCGAGCGGTTCATCTAGAGCTGGTAACTTCGCTGTCGACCGACGGATTTCTTCTGGCACTTAGAAGATTTATTGCTCGCAGAGGACGTCCAGCAACCATTTTTCCGACAATGGAACAAACTTAGTGGGAGCATCTAAGAACTTGAAATCCATTCATTGGGACAGAGTACGAAGGACTGCTACGGCGGAAAAAATTCAATGGAAGTTCAATCCACCCTCTGCCCCTTGGTGGGGAGGATTCTGGAAAAGGATGATAGGCATGGTGAAGACTGCACTCAGAAAGGTACTGGGTAAAGCCAGCCTACAGTACGAAGAACTGTACATGATTCTATGCGATGCGGAAGGTGTGATTAATTCGAGATCGCTAACATACCTTTCTGAGGACAGTGATGACCTCGTTGCCCTCACACTGGCTATGTTTTTGCAAGAGATCAAAGAGATAGGAGTCCCCGATCTGGATTTGATTGACACCGAAAGACTAAACAAGCGATTTAGCTTTAGGCAGAGGATTCGGCAGGATCTCAGAAAACGCTTTAGAGTCGAATATCTGGGGCATCGCAGAAGAGATTTTCAAAGGCTCAAAGGAGATACAACATTGCGGAAGGGGACGTGGTCTTAGTGGGTGACGACAAGACTAAGAGACTGAATTGGCTTTTGGCCAAGGTGCAAAAACTTATTCTGCGCAAGGACGGCGAAGTCTGTGTTGCAGAAGTTAAGACAAAAACAGGATCCTTATTGCGATCAGTGAAGAGACTTTATTCTCTTGAGATTCGAGAGAGCGAGCACTCGTCTGTTTAAGTCCCTGAGCCTCCTACAGTATCGAGAGACATTTTACATGACCCAGTGTTGTCAGAAAAGCAAGAAGCGACGGGTGGTGGAGACGTGCGATCCCGTTATGGACGGATCTTTAAGCCAGTGCGGCGAATGAACTTATAAAGAATTGTGTTTGAGTTTCGTGACTGATCCCAAAGCTCAAAGGTGGGAGGATGTCGGAAGAGTAACAGCTCCCGAAGAGAAAAAATAAATAAAATCCGAGCAGCTGTCAAAACTGTTTCTGATAGAGGGCGCTGTCGCTCTATGGGAAGCGAGAGGAGAAAAAAAATCGTGTGATTTGAACTCGGAAAGGAGAACTCGTGTTTTGAACACGATGTAACTCACGATGAAAAAAACGCCGGTGTTTTATGTCATGTATCTTCAGTATGTGTGCGGTCGGCCATCTGTGTCATTCATTAAATGTAGGTTTGATGTTTATTACTGCCTCTTGAGTGATTCGTGTCAACTTCAGAGGAATGTGGATTAATTTGCTATTGTTAATTGATTTAACGACCTCAACTGGGTTTTGTTCCAGAATCCTTAGGTTGAATGACCAACTGGAACCCTCAGCTGTGGGCTATTCCCCCACACTGATGTACTTACCTGATTAAAAAGACAAAAAGAAATATTAAGAATGACTCAAGTGTGGGATATGGTGGACCTACCACACTTGAGAAGGACGGTCCCACCACGGAATCGACCTGGACTTTCTAAACGGCGTATGAGAAAGAGATCTCGGCTGAGTGAATGTAAGATTGGTGTATGGAATACTAGAGGTATAAATGGCAAGATGAGTGAGGTGATTGAGGAGATAGAATAAGTATAGACTGGATGTGCTGTGTGTAAGTGAAACTAAAAAGAAGGAAATTGGGGTAGAAGGGAGTGAATGGCATGGTGAGTGTGTGGTCTGGAGTATTGGATAATATGAGAGGACAGGCTGGTGTAGGTGTGATTTTAAGTGAAAAGATGAAGAACAACTTGATTCATTATAGTTGCATAAGTGAGAGAATTCTCTGGATTCGTTTGAAAGTGAAACTTCAGAGAATTCTAATTGTTGTAGTGTATGCTCCTTGTGACTTGGAACCTTCTGATAAGAAAGATTTCTGGAATGAGCTAAAAGCTGTTTTGAGCCAGTTTGGTGCTAAAGAAAAAGTTATAATAGCAGGGGATTTCAATGCTAGAGTAGGTGTGCAGAATGCAATTTCGGACAATGTTCTGGGTAAGTTTAATGATCCTTGTGTGAATGATAATGGTGAAAGATTAATTGAACTCTGCATTGATAATGGTTTGTGTGTATCTAATACATTTTTCAACCACAAGTATACACACACATATACTTGGGAAAATTGTACCTTGGTCAAAAGAGTGTGATAGATTTTGTTGTTGACACCCGTGTGATGAGAGGTGCGGATGTTGGTTCTGATCATTACTTGGTAGTGTCACGAGTGAAACTTAATGTTGGTTGGAGGAAAAGGAATAGGAAGAGACCCAGGATAGAAAGAATAAAGGTTGATAGGCTCCTTGAAGATCATCAGTGGTACTCTGACTTACTCAGAGAACGACTGAAGGATCTGAAATCTTGTGAGAGGGATGTAGAAAAGAAGTGGGAATTTTGAAGATGACAATCCGATTTTTGGCGTAAATGTGACAAGGATGGTAAGTCAGACAATATTCGAAAACTTGAAAATTTTCATCGTCCTGGAGCGGGATTCGAACCCTCGTCTCCCAGAAAACGCCTGGGTATGCTAACCACTACACCACCCAGAACGACCAAATTTCAAGTTTCCGATCAATTTGAATATAACCATTACAGGATTCGCTAGTCGAAGCAACCGGCATTCATGTTTAGCAAATCTGGAGGTTTAAGAATCTTATCCCGTGTTTGCCCGGAGAAGCAGATTAAATCATGAAAGAAATACGGGATTACGCCATATAATACAAATTTTGAAGATGACAATCCGATTTTTGGCGTAAATGTGACAAGGATGGTAGAGTCAGATAATATTTGAAAACTTGAAAATTTTCATCGTCCTGGAGCGGGATTCGAACTCGCGTCTCCCAGAAAACGCACGGGTATTAAATCCCTCTCCAGGACGATGAAAATTTTCAAGTTTTCAAATATTATCTGACTTACCATCCTTGTCGCATTTACGCCAAAAATCGGATTGTCATCTTCAAAATTTGTATTATATGGCGTAATCCCGTATTTCTTTTCATGATTTATCTTCTTCTCCCGGGGCAAAACACGGCCGGATAAGATTCTTTAAACCTCCAGATTTGCTAAACATGAATGCCGGTTGCTTCGACTAAGCGAATCCTGTGGTCATACTCAAATTGATCGGAAACTTGGCCGTTCTGGGTGGTGTAGTGGTTAGCATACCCGGGCGTTTTCTGGGAGACCCGGGTTCGAATCCGGTTCAGGACGATGAAAATTTTCAAGTTTTCGAATATTATCTAACTTACCATCCTTGTCACATTTACGCCAAAAATCGGATTGTCATCTTCAAAATTTGCATTATATGGCGTAATCCCGTATTTCTTTCATGAAGTGGGAATGTTTTAACAACTGTGTTGTCACTGCTGCTAAAGAGGTCTGTGGCACCACAATAGTGGGTAACAATAGAGGTGATGCTTGGTGGAATAGTGAGATTGATGAGGCAGTAAAGAAAAAGAAGGAAGCCTATTTGGGGATGTTGCAAGGTAGAGTCTCTGTGGATGAATATCGATGTAAGAAGCATGAAGCTACTAAGCTGGTTCGCCACAGTAAGGCAAAAGATAGGAAGGAGAAAGTGGAAAGGCATGAACTTGGCTTTTTGGAAAGATAGAAAGTCCTTCTGGAAGTACATGAGACTCAGGAAAAATAGGGGGAAACAAAGTTGTAAGTTGTGTGAAGAATGAGATCAGGGAAATGATATGGGAGCGAAATGAGTTAAGTGAAAGATGGGTGAATACTTCTGTGAGTTATTAGATCAGGAAAGCAAAAATGATTCTGAGACAGATGCAGATGATGTCACAATGAGGGATGAAAGCACAGGAGGGATCTCAAGAGAAGAAGTGTGTAAAGCTCTAAAATCTCTTCAGAATGGTAAGGCTCCAGGAGTTGATGGCATAACTGCAGAGATGTTGAAGTATGGTGGTGACTCTATAATTGACTGGTTAACTGAAATTTGCCAGTTGTGCTGGGAGTTAGGAATGGTCCCTCGGGATTGGAAGGATGCAATCATTTTTCCCTTGTATAAGGGAAAAGGTGATCAGACTGAATGCAAGAACTATCGTGGTATTAGCCTACTGAGTGTGCCAGGGAAAGTGTTTGGTAAGGTTGTTATTGAAAAAGTACGGGGTCTTACATCAGATAAAGTGTGGGATGTTCAAAGTGGTTTTATGCCTGGTAAAGGCTGCACTAACCAGATTTTTGCATTACGCATGATAATTGAAAATTATCTGGCTGTTGGGAAGAAAAGGTTTTACTGCCTTCATAGATTTAGAGAAAGCTTACGACCGAGTCAATAGGACATTTTTGTGGAAGGTATTGAATGAATATGGTGTTACTGGGAATCTACTTAATAGTGTAAAAGCCATGTATGCTGGTAGTAGAGCTTGTGTACGAGTGAATGGTGTTTTATCATAATGGTTTTCCATTGGTGCAGGAGTTAGACAAGGTTGTGTAATGTCACCATGGCTGTTTAATATATTTATGGACGCATGCATGCGTGAGGCCAAAATAGATAATAGTGGTTTATGTCTTGGTGATATCCGTGTGTGCAGATTGCTGTATGCTGATGACACTGTCCTGTTGGCAGAGAGCAAAAGTGAGTTGCAGAGTATGTTGACTCGGATGCACGAAGTTTGCATGAAATTCAAACTGAGTATAAATAAGGGAAAAACCAAAGTTATGGTGTTCGAGAGAGGAATGGGTAGCACTGAATGTAATGTAAGTATAAATGGCACTGTGATTGACCAGGTGAGTGAGTTTGTGTATTTAGGAAGCATGTTTGACAGAGAGAACAAGTTGGATGGTGAAATCAGTAGGCGAGTGAATTCTTCTTTGAAAGTCATAGCTGCTCTGGGGAGGTTTTCACAGGAATGATGGGTTCTCTAGAGAGTCCCGCATGGCTGTGTATGAAACAGTAATTGTTCCTACTCTGATGTATGGCAGTGAAACCTGGGTACTGCAGAAGAAGCATAGGAGTCGTTTGTGTGCTGGAGAAATGAGTTACTTACGTGGGGTTTGTGGCAAGACACGATCTGATTGTGTGAGGAATGAAGATGTATTGCAGTTGTGTGATGTAAAGCAAAATGTTGTTAGCAAGGTGGAGACCAATATGCTTCGGTGGTTTGGCCATGTTGATGGAATGAGTGAGGAAATGCTTACTAAGAAAATATTTTCAACCCAAGTGGCAGGAAGGAAAGGCAGAGGAAGGCCAAGGAAGACATGGGTGGATCAGATTCAGGAGTGTCTGCATGAGAAAAGATTATGAGTATGAAGTATAAAAGATCTTGTGTAAGGCGTGTAATGGATATCAGTGAAGCACGAGTTGTATGTCAAGATCGCTCTAAATGGCGAAGTTTGATACGGCAACAATAAGTAAAAATATCTGGAAGTTTGTATTTCTTTTTGGAGCTAACCTCTGAATCTCAGAGAACAGCTTAGTGATATGTATGTATGTATGTATGTAACACACGGCACCCAAGAACCATCGTTCAAAAATTGAATGTAAGGTAAGAAGTCTTTTTATTCAATACTGTGCATTCCTGATTTATTTGAACGGCGACACGTTAAAGACGATTTTGCTCACTTGTCCCCATATTCTTACATCTTGGGGATCTTATGGTATGATTTGAGTCGACATGGAGCACTTCTGCACGACGTAACATTCGAAAAACCGTCTCGTCCTTAATTTTGCACGCCAGTGTACATTAAAATGACTAAGAAAAACTTCTTTATGCGATAAACATGGAAGATGCTAACTTTGAATTTACACATATCTAAAATGTTATCCTGGGAATTCTGCACATCATACTGTTTTTTTCTTTCAATTTTGTGTAAACATTTTACTAAGGGTATTTACTTTCACCAGCAGTATATTGCAGCGTATGTTTTCTACCGAAACTGTACTGTTTTCAACTGCATTTTTCATGAGCAAAAGATAACATACGGAATATCAATTAACGGAAGAAAAAAAAAAAAAAACGAAAAGAAAAAGAAACTGAAAGCCAGAAAGAGGAGACTGAATTTTTAGTTGTAATGAGTATGTCTTTTGAATCTTTTCTGAGAAGAATCAAGTTATTAATAGTTCAATCAAAGAATATCTAATGTTTAAAGAAGGTCAACTCTCATAGAGATAATGTAAAACAGGCGGCAACAGCGCCACCATATCTTAAGAGGTAACATGCTCTGCGGGAAAGTTAATATTCAGGAGCAAAACACGTTAGGGAGACTACGGTAGTGAAGCTTTTTTTTTTATCCACTATGGTTTCCTTCGATCTGATGAGTATTTGCTTAGAGCAGTTTTTTGCTGTTGTTGTTGCTCTTTTCTGACATCCTGCCCATCCCTTATTTTGGTGAGAAAAATATGCAATAACATTAGTATTACTATTTAAATTAAATTTCAGCAGTTATTACAGATAGGCCTAAGGATCCATACAAAATGCAGACATTCCCTAGTATTTGGCATTACTGAAAATGTTTCTGAAAAACTGAAGAACAAACAAAAGCCTTAACTAACCCGATTGGCGTAACAAAACTAACATATCCGATTTGCGAAGTAATTACGCTACAGAGAAGGTAACAATCATGTGCTGTGAGTAGCTCGGCTGACTGTTCTTTACCCAAAGAATTGAGGTCAACAAAAAGACACATGCGCAGTCTGTTCTGGCATCAGCCTGTATGTTGGCTTCTGTGCACTGCATTTTTCTCTGAAAATATGGCGGCGCTAGTAACGTCTCGCTGAGCCTTAACTTCTTCTCATTAGATATTCTTTGGTTCAATAGAACCCATTACAGAAAAAAAAAAAAAAAAGTTGACCTGCATTCCGATACCAATAAAGCATCTAGAAACAGAAGCAAATACTTTCCTCTGCTAGCAGTTGAAAAGTCTGTGACAAAAAATTAACAAATTGCACTCAAAAAATTTCCCTTGGCTGAAGGAACATATCAGAGAGAAAGCAAATTTTACATTAAACAACTACAACAGACATAGAGGAAAACATGATCTAACTTTATCTCCCTTGAGAAAGACTTTTTAGTAATGGAAAAGTAGGAAACACACTGGCGTACAAAAATTAAGGACGAGACGGTTTTCGAATATAACGTCATGTTCCACATCGACTCAAATCATACCATAAGATCCCCAAGATGTAAGAATATGGGACAAGTGAGCAAAACCATCCAAACAAGGAATCCAAAGGATACAAAGGCACTTTATTGAAAAGGTAGCTTCGAGCACAACTGAACAGAAGACAGAAACGTCCATGTGACAGGCGGCTGCCAAGAAAAATCCAGTCTTTAGTAGGGGATATGATCACCCCTGACTGCATTGCAGGATTTATGTCTGTCCATGCTGACTTTGTCAAGGAGCTGTTGAGGCCCATTCCTCTTGTAGCGCCAATCGCAGCTGCGGAATCGTTGCTGCCAAGTGTCTCCTGAGAAGGTCCCACACGTGTTCGATTGGATTTAGGTCCGGGGACCTTAAGGGCCAATCAATGCGTTGAATATCTTCACTCTCCAACAGCTCTGCGACAACCACTGTACGATGAGGTGTACCGTTGTCGTCCATGAAGAGGAACTCAGGACCCACAGCACCTCTAAACAGACGTATGTGAGGCAGGAGAACCTCGGTACAATAGCGGACACCAGTGACTGAAACTCCTTGGAAGATGTGGAGGTCAGTATGGCTACTAAGCATGATATCGCCCCAAACCAAAACTCTTCCACCTTCAAACCGGTCCCTTTCCCTGCTCCCTTTAGATGTGTATACATCTGAAATCGCTCGTCAGACTAAATCGGCTCTCATCCGTAAACAGAACTCGACCCCATTGCCGATGTGTCCAGTTCTTGTGTTCCTGGCACCACAGAAACCGCCGTCTCCGATGAGCAGGCGTTAATGGCACACACCGTACTGGTCGTTGTGTATATAGACCACCTTTGAGCAGCCTCCTGGCCACGGTAAAATGCGATAACGGACATTCAGTTGTCTGTTTCATTGCCTTGCGATTTCTCCCGCCGTCTGCCTCTTCTGTCCTGTAGGGCAATATACCTGTCGTCTGCCGCCGTGGTTGCTCGTGGGCGATCACTGCTAAACTCTCGGACAGCTGTTCCTGTCATTTGAAATGCTCTCCAAGCTCGTGAAATGATGCTGTGAGCGATCCCGAACTCCTCGGCCACACTAGTCACACTTCGACCTTCTTCCAACTTCCCAATGACGCGACCTCGGGTAAAGTCATCCAGATGTCGTCTACTGGATTGTCTGTTGGCCATATCACACGGTGGCAGCAACTCGACGTCATTGAAACCAATGTACACCGTGCAATAGTTTTCACCCGAATTGCTGAGCATACACCGCCCGTGTGAATCATGCTGCATATATGCGCATGCCCTACCGTACCAGACTCAAGTCTATCTCCTGAGTGTTCTTTCGGTCCGTTGTGCCAGCTCGTTCCGTTGTTATGCTAATTTCTCCTCTTCATCCTTAATTTTTTTCACACCAGTGGACGTAAGAGATATCCTTCACAGGAAAATCTATCTTAAGAAAAACGAATATTTCAAATTTCTTTTAAAAGCGGAGATAGCGAGAAAAAGGTTTCGACATTTATGCTGCTTAAGTGAGTAAAACTCCTTGCACTAAAAAGGTATTTCCAATCTTTATTGTAATGAACGGCATACAGTAAAAAAATAAAAATTTCAAAAGGATTTTTAGAAGCAGAGATACAGCATCAAAGAGAAGTACACATCAACACCACCTAGTGCCAAGACTGTGAACTACAAAATCCCATGAGTAGAGGCAAAGTGTTAAAAAAAGCAGAGATACTAACAAAACTGAAAAGACATGTGCTCTCTTTTAAAAGCAGATATACTAACAAAAACTGAAGACATGTGCTCTCTTACTGGGAAAATTATGCACTATTTTTGGCAATAAATATACACAAAATGTTTTGTCAATTAGTAGTATCCGATGGAAAAATGATTTTTTCAATCGGTTTTTAGACAGCTGATGTTGCTGCAAATGGAAATGTGCGCACTCTTAGTGGCACACATGCGTGTTAAGAAAATTTTGAAATTATATGCAAAATATTTCGCACTTTAAACGCTCTCTGACAAAGTAATGTTTTTAAAAATTGGACTGTTAGAGGCAGAGACATCGACAAAAATAAGATATACATCTATGCCCCTGGCAGAAAACTTATACACTATTTTCAGCACCAGGTACTCTCAAAAAGCTTGTAGTGGTGTGTGGTATCTGATTGTGGAAGAATTTTTTTAATCATAATTTCAGAAGCACAGATATTACTGCAAATACATTAGAAACAAAATATGCACTTATGCCCCCTAGTGGCCAAATCAGTTTTTACAAAAAATCGAACTTATATGCAGAATATTTTTTGCTGGCTCTATCTAGTGCAAAAAGAATTTTTCAAATCAGATTTTTAGAAGCAGACATACAGGGAAATCACAATTTAACTTTATGCCCCCTAGAAGAAAAACTACACATTACTTGAAAAAGAAAATTTGGCCAAAATAGTCTTCATTATAAATGGTATCGAAAGGGAAAAATATTGTTTTTAATTGGATGTTCAGAGTCAATTACATTGAATGAAATGTATTTTGAAGTCCATAGCAATTGCGTTTTTGCCTTCTGGTGGCGAAGTTGAGCAGCATAGACAAACCAGAATGCAGGGATCATTATTCTCACATTTCAAGCTTTTCAATTAAAAAATAATTTGCCAAATCCATCTAATTGTTGCAGATACATATGTGATGTCATCCACAGGTGGACAAAGTGATAACAACAGCACGAAGTTTTTTATAAGTCGTGCTAAAAAAAAAAAAAAAAAACCCAAAAAAACAGAACCACCAAAAAATGTGACCCTTTGTTATTTATATCATTTGCTTTTCACAAGATATGCATCTTGCAAAGTGAAACATATATTTTTCAAGAAAACTCCCATATCTGTATAAAGAGTGTTTTTGAAATCTCACCATTAAACTTTATTTGTGACTATGCTGCCATTGGCTCGAAATCCTTCTGAGGTATGGAGTTATCCATTTGAGCTTAAGGTCTTCCTTGTCAGGAAAGCTGAAGACTCATGCTTTACGTTTTTCTGCATGCAGGAACACAATATTTCCATGACACTGATTTTACCTAACTGGATTTCTTTCTGTTGCATTTATGCAGCAGTTATTCTAGACATCAGGACTCTGCGCAAATGAATTAGAGGCGTTATAGCAACCCCACAAATGTTGGAAAATGTGTGAAGTCATTTATACACTTATGTATGCACTTATAACGTGTTGCGATCAGGGATTTACACGTACCACCCCTACTCCCAATACGCTCGAAAGGGCTGAACTACGCCTTTATGGCATACTGGCACTTTTTTTTTTTACCCAGAATTTACATACCAGCACTAATTTTATTAGTAGAAACTGCAGAAATGAATTTCTTTTTTTTTTTTTTTTGTCCCTGACTTACGAGGATACACTCTTAAACTAACGTAAGTCTCATGCCCTTGATGAGAAATAGCCGAGTTAAAGGTAGGGGCGTGGTGTATGTACGAGCTATAAGTTCAATCCTTCAAAGGATGGAAATGAAGCTACCGGTACCCATAGTGCATGATCAGATTTTGCCCAAGCGTCTGGTCATCCCACTAAAGATGGTAATTTTTTATATCATTAGTTTAATGCATTCAATTTGAAGAGCTTCTTCACAGAGAAAAATTGGGAGTAACAGATCAAACACAAATTTTAGTTTTGCAGCAATGATTATAAACTTTTCCTATTTCAGACTTTTTTTTTTTTTTTTTTGAGGGTGGTGCTATTAATTTAAGACTGAATATCTATTCTGATTTAAGATTCCTATTTCCCAACTTTTCTACTTCACAAAAGTCTGTATTGGAAGGAGATTGCCGACCTTAAAGTTGTGGGTTCAAGTCCAGCTGGCTGCCCTGGTGGTGCAGTAGTCTAAGCTATGGCATCTGACCATTCGGCCAAGATAGGTCTGGGCTCGAATTCCGTTGAGGCATAGAAATTCTTTTTTTTTTTTTTTTTTTTTCAGAACTGGGTCTCTCCCTTTCCTGGAGTCAGTAGCTCTAAATTAGGGATGGGTGACTGCTTATAGCCCATGGAGTTGCTCACGGTGGTCATTAAGCACCCCATCAAAAATAAAAAATAAAATGTCCAGCTGAATCACTTATGATTAGCCAAGGTTCGGAAGTCTTGTTCATCCGTTGGCCCCGGGGTATAGACTCCTTGTTATAAACAAAATCTCCAGTCCTCACTGTAGCTTAAGTAGTGCCTGCTGGATCCACAAACCAACCAACTGAAATCGACCACCGTTGTTCACCACTTATGGTGAAATAGTATTCCACGGAATTGTCAATTACATTTTCAAACATAGGAGTTTTTTTTCCATGGATTTTTTTTTTTTTTTTTTGTTACCTTTTCAATTTCGAGATTTTCTGGTGAAGGTATTTTTCTCAATAATTTAAAGCTAAATATGAGCATACAGGCACTTCAAATTTCCATTTTCAGTACTGCCTCCAACATACCCCCCCCCGAAGAAAACCACTCCTCCAATGGGTGTGTAACACACACACACACACACACACATACATCCATATATACCTTTTTGGGAGGTTAATCCCTTTATTATCATGTAGCATACTTTTCAACAGCAGTTAGTGTTTCATTAATTTCTCAGCTTTACCTGGAAGTTCCTTTTACCATAATGTATTTTTTTCTTTGACGTGTATGTATATAGCAATCTAATGTGTCTTTTTTAGTTTTTATTGTTTAAGTCATATGTTTAATATCAGTCATTGCAACCATAAAGCATGTGTATTGTGTGTATCTCTTTGTTTTAGATTGTTACAGATTTTGAAGATATACTTCTGAACCATTTCACCAAGCACAAGATTTTTGAAAATATTGTTATCTACTGTTTCAGCAACCTACATTTAATACATGCTTGCTCTAGCCATGTGTAAGGAAGCATTTACACATGAGAAATAAAAAATAAGAACAGCACAAAAACAAAATGAGTGTGTTTTTGGAAAAAAATATTTTGTTACAACCATTCTTAACTATAAAAAATTTAGCAGTTCTCCACTTTTTAAAAGTTTCCTCACTTTAAATTCCAGATTTCATGCCTTAAAATTTCACTATAAGAATTTTCAACCTTCAAAAAATTTCGTTTTATACACCCTCCCTCGAAATTTGTTCAAAATTATGGTTCAGGAAAATGACAAGAGTGGATAACATCATGATCAAGGTAAACTCCCTGAAATGGAATTTACCTTGATCTGGATATTGCTAGAACTGACCATCATTGGACAACTGAAATATTAGACTGGATACAAAAAGACAGAAAAAGACTCAGAAGACCACAGCGAGATGGGTGAATGAAATTTGAAAGCATGCCAGAGCGACATGGAAGAGACTAGCTCAGGACAGAAAGTTGTAGAGTCATACAGCAATGGATAATGGTTGACACTGATTGATGATGATAATGATATCATAAAGCTGGATGAACATCCAGACATACATTGCAGGTACATGATTCAGATCTTCAAAATGACTGTGGAAGATACATAAAGTGAAAAAAAGACTGACATAGTGACTAAATCCTTTATTTACAAGTAGGTGATTTTTCATTTTTAATGTGTACTGTGTAAGAACCTACAATGATGAAATCACACTACCTAAATGGTGTCTTCATACTGTTTCAGAATCTCTTCCTTTTCTTTAAAATATTTTCTAAACCACTCTACATGTTCTGCTTTCCTTTGTATTGAGCAGTAAGAATTTTTGGAAAGTCCAGTGATGACCAATTCCATGAAATAACGAATTGGGCCTTTCTTAGGAAACCCTTCCAGAAGATGTTCTAAAAATACATGTTGGTGGAAACTAACTTTTCTTCTTCTTCCATACCTAAATTTAAAAGAAACACAATGCAAAGCATGGAAATACACAGTGATATGATAGTTGGTATATTTTTGAGGTAAAAAAGAAAAAAAAATAAGCTTAAGAAACAATATTTTCTACATAAGAGAAAACAACACACATCTGGTCTATTTCTTCAAATGCATGCAAATTCTGCAAGACAATAGAATTTTTCAGTCCTGCTGAAATTCATCAATATGTAAAAAGATAAATGATTTGTGTCCAAATAGAAAAATTTCTGTTAATGAAACAAATTGAGAAAAACATAACAGAATCATTTATTTTTTAAAACAAAATTTCAAGACATAGAGCAACAAAAAAAAAAAAAAAATGTGAACTTCATAATAGAAATAATTAACATTAAGCCAAACCAGTAAACAACAAATAATAAAACAGTAGCAAATATTATTAGAAATATTTTAAGTAATTTACCAAATTTACCAGTTCAGGTAGTTTTACATCTACATTTTTTTTTTTTTGAAATTTTCGGTAGTAAATAATGATATTCTTGATTAGGAAGGTGAAAAAGTTAACATTGAGACTCTGAAATATGTTTTTCAAAAGACCTAACCTGTTTGGTGATACCCATGATGGTTATTCATGGTTAGGATCAATAGCAGCTTGAGCTTGTGGTAAGCTGATATGGAAGGGCTGCACCCCAGTTTTGCACATATCACAATATCACTTCTAAAGCTGCATTATTGTGAACCTGCTGATGCTCTATGTTTTTTAATAATAATAATAATAACAATAATAATGCCATGTTTTGATTTGGTGTTCCCCTGACGACTACAGCTCGTCCTTCTTATCTCCCTGAGGTTGGTACTCTAATTATATGTTCTTTTCGGGTTTTTGTTAGCGCTTAATTGGTTTTGGAAACTTTCTTTGATTTGTTCATCTTAGACATTGGTGTGTTTTGGTTTTTTTCCTCATTTCTTTCATATATTATTTTGTACATCTTGGTCCATCGTTCTGTAGTGTTATGTTGGTACACAGAGATATTGCTTTGATTTGCTGCTGTAGCACAGTCCTGCATATTCTCGCACATTATACTTCTTGGGTTTTAAATTTCAGGTTATGACTTTTAACCTTCTGGGTTTTATACCATTTCAATGTTGTATTTCTAATTTATATGTTTTATATAAATTATAGAATTATATATATATATACTGAAGAGCAAAGCTGAAAACTAAGGAAAAACTTTTTGAATTTAAAACGAAAGTTGCAAAATAACCTGAAGATCAAAACGCAGCAACGCAGCAGTTATGAAAATTCAGAATTCACATTCTATTAAGAAGAGACCTACGCAAAAAAAAAAAAATATATATATTTTTGACTCATACCAAGTACAACATAGAAAAGGTTATGTATCTACCGGTGTGAGTAAAAGGAGAAAAGATAAAAAATAAAATAAAACAACTGAATGTAGAAAGTGTCGAGAATACTGAGCCTTGGCTTTATCAAGGACCAGCAAAAACTCTGCATTTTCTCACTTCCACAAAGACCTAGTTGGAAATGTGTTTCTGCAAAGCCATAGATGCAAGTAATAAGCCCACCAAAAATTGTTTGAAAAAATATATATATGTCATGACCTCCGCAGAGTTGTATGACCTAGCTTTAGTTAACAATTTAGCTTGCATCCATAACTTTCATGGCCCGACCCATGCTCTTCATCTGCTACTACTAAACAGAAAGAAGAAGATTAAAGAGAACTCAAGTTGTGAGAGTGACATAATAATTAGAAATAATGTTCAGCTATAACGAAATGCCAAGTTCGCCTGAGAGAGAATTTAAACCTGAATAGCAATGCAAAAGTATTCCAAATTTTTACATTGCAATTAAAAAAGGAAATATTAATTATTTAAAACTCAGATTTTTGAAAGAAAACCCGATTCTAATACCCCCACTCCACAACTTCTGACAACACAAAAACGAGAACAAATCAGAGACAATAATTAACTAAAGAAATGCTTTGTGAAAGTTATATGACATAAACAATTAGTTGCAATATGTACAAAGTATTTCAGCAGTGCTTTAAGTGCATAATTAAGTAGTTATTAAGAACTTAACTACTTTGAAAATACAGCGCAATGTAAAGGAACTATGCTTAGCCAGCTGCTGGGCCAAAGTTTCCTAAAAAACGCGCAAAGTTACCAAGAAAAGAAAGAGTTAAAACCCGCAAAAAAGTTAACAGACTAGCCAGTGCCTAAATGCCAAAAAGCAAAAAACAACAGAGAAAAAAAGTACAAGAAGTACAAACATTGAACTTATAAAACCTAAAACCCAAAGACAATGAAGAGAGCTTACCTCTTATGCAACTAAACTTTCTCCACACAAGAGGAAACATGGCTGACCTTTTCCCCAAACGTCCAAACATCTCTGCCACTCCCTAGTCGCTGGGGGGCAGTGTGGGTGGGGCTGATGGCCTCCTCATACTGAAAGAAACCAACTCGCGGAGATTTTAACCAGAGAAAAAAAAATATATACTTAAGACTGTGGACCTGTATGATCAGAAAGAGCAGAATTAACTCTCCAGAATACATGAGAAATATTATAAAATACACAAGTGGTGTATTTAATAATATTTGCATGTATTAAATCACCTTAGTGAGCTTCTATAGATTATTCAGAATCTTATTAATTTTAATGTTAGTTTTACTATTTTTTGTATAGCTATTCTAGTGAGTGAATAACTAGTTTTCTTTTTTATTTGTTTTTATTTTCTTTTATAAACAGATTTTTAAGCTTTTTTGTGATTTTGTCTATATTATTTAATTTTTTATTTTAATAGGACCTTCATATCCATAGCACTAAGGTTCCTTTTAGTAGTTAATAGGCATCCTCTAGCCAACTTCCAAACAGCTTTGATTGGTCAGAATCATATTATTAACTGTGTAGAAAATTAAAGCAGATCTGCCAACCTTACTCTATTATTCAGAATAATTTTTCTTAAAGTTCTTTTGATGAAAGAAGAAGGAATTTTGTTCTCTAGAAAACTGTCAAATAGTATATTAATGTGGTAACTGAAGTCCAAATTGTTGCTGCAAATTCTTGAAATTCTTAGGACCTGAGAAATTAGTACATTCTCAATTACTTTGGCCGATATGTTATTATTCCAGTGTAGATATTTAATTACTTTGAAAGGAAAATTAACTCTTTTGTCAAAGAGGCTAATAGATGGGTTACCTCTGTTGAGCTTAATGCTTAAGTCTAGGAACTCAAGTTCCTGATTACTGTGGTTGGTTTTACATAAGTTAAGAGAGCTAGGATAGATATTATCAAAATCACTCTCTATAACTTCTGAATTACTGATACACAGCAGATCATCAATATATCTAAAGGTGTAAAGGTAGTTATCTGAGCAGGTGGGGTGATTTTTAATGAATTTACATTCCTTAAAGAACAGGAATAGATTAGCTATACTCGTGGAGGTTGATGTTCCCATTGGTATACCGTTCACTTGCTTATAGAGAGTATTATTATATAAGATATGGTTATTTTTTATGCAGCAATTGAGATAAGAGTTCCAGGCTCCTACATTAACAAATTGGTTAAGTTTAAATTCTGCATACAGCTCTTTAAAGGTAGTGATTATATCTGATAGAGGCAGATTAGTATATAGGTTCTCAAAATCATAACTATTAATATCTAAGGGACTTACTTTGAGTATAGTGGAAATTACTTCTGCATTATTATTAATTATCCAAAAATCTCTGTACATCAAATTAGTACAGTTTCTAATGTGTTTCAAAACCTTCTTTAAGACATCTTCAAAAGCAAGATCTATTTTCTTTTTATGACTCCTTACTCCACTAGCTATGAACCTGAACTTCACAGGATCTTTATGAAACTTAACAGTTGCAAAATGAAATGGAAATTCAGGCTCATATCTTCTAGTTTGTGGAATTTTAAGTTTCTTGAAGAATGCCTTAAACCGATTTTCTAACTGCTTGGTAGAATAACTTACGGGCTCGTAGGTTACTCTATTATTGAGTTCCATAGTTAACAATTCAAAATAGAACTTCTTACAGATAATTGCAAAATTATTGCTAGCTTTATCCGTAGTGGTAAAAATAAATAGGTCTTGTAGTTTGGAGAGTGACCTTTTAGCATCTCCAGAGAAAAAGAGATTTCTATCGAAACAAAAGTCCAGACCTGCCAACTCACAAGAGAAGCTATTGATTATGTTATATTTCCATTCTGCGAAGGCCTCAATAGGCTGATTGTATGTTAAACTGGTTTTTACAATGTACCTATTAACATCTTGAGTGAAGCTCTCAAGAATCCTTTCTTTAAAAATTGTGAAGGAAGGTCTAAATTTAGAACCATACTCTAATAAATTCCTAAGCTTTTCATTTTCAACAAAACTCAAGTTTCCAGTGATAATATGGTTGTAATTCTTATCATAGTGAACTGTTTCTTTATGTTCATCACAAGAACATGTAGGAATTACAGGGATGTAACTCGAAGAATTAAGTTTGTAGTTTTTAACTACTGACCCTAAGGTCTTAGCATATTTAAAACTTACAATAGACTGGTGCCTGTGGATGGGGAAAAAAATTGCATTATTGTAGAACAGCTTCCTAACATTGAGATGATCATAGGTTTTATTTAGAAACCTGATGGTTACATAATTACTGGAAAATTCTTTAAGAGAAATTTTATCTTTAAGAATATGCTTAAGAATGTCTAGAACCAAAGCAAAAACATGCTTATCAACATGGTCAGCAGTTTCTTTCCAGAATTTGAAAAAAACTTTTAAGGACAGAGTGCTTGAAGGACTTAAGTATTTTGTAAGTATTTTTAACAAAATTAGTGCCAGTTTTAAAGCTTTCCAGAGTTATTTGCAAGTTAGCAAAATCAACCTTGCTTGATGTGCGAAATAACCTCTGTCCTCTATTACCTCTAGTGCAGCTCTTGTTATTAACAAGAAAGAAGAGTTCACGTATAGAAAATTTATGCTCATTATGCTTATTGTCAGATAGAGTGGAATTAAGACCATAGGGATAAAGAGACTGATGCTGCAAAATTTCAAGGGATTCAGTTTCTAGCCGAGCATAGAGGTCAGGGATAATATGCAGTACCTCTATTTTCACTTTGTCAAAACCATGAGTATAGAAATGCTCTAATTCAAAGGTAGAGTACTGGTTAGCATTTGTGGAGGGGTTCACTCCAGAATTAGAGAACTTGTTAACTAGAGACCTGTGACCATTTATCCTAAGATGAAGAGGATTTTTGCTTTGGCCAATATAGCTAAGGTTGCAGACAGTACAGGTGAGCTTATAGATGATATTGTAGGCTTTGCAAAACTTGTTGAAGCAATTATCCGCAACAGAAGAATACAGGTTAGGATCTGCAGATTTACATGTCAAACAACGTTTGTCATTTCATATATATATATATATATATATTAGGTGTGCAACTTAATTCTCTGCCACAGGCACGACACGTTGACAGCAAATTATAGCAAATCGAATACGTACCTAATCAGGAAATAATGCCCATCATGTTGGATACATTTCAGCCATTGGTCAGGAAGCTGCCAAATGCCACTGAGGAAAAAAGGAGGCTGTTTTGAGTTGATAAAGTCATCAATACTTGTGCGAACCTCCTCGACAGAAGTGAAGTGCGCATCACTCAGGTGATGTTGCAGGGAGCGAAAAAGGTGATAATCCGACGAGGCGAAGTCTGGAGAATATGCTGGGTGGGACAAAATATCCCATCCCAGGTTGGTGAACGTGTTTAAAGTAGTTTTTACGGTGTGAGGACGCGCATTATACTGAAGCAACAGGACCGACCTTCTGCCCTTGCCGGTCTATGGTCTTTTCGCCTCCACTGCGTCACTCACACGAATGAGTTGCTGACAACAACGCTCAGCATTGACTGTTTGCCCAGGTTTGAGCAACTCATAGTATACGACACCGCGCTGATCCCACCTTATGTACAGCAACAACTTCCTGGCATGGATATTCAGTCTGGCGGTACTGGTGGTAGGCTGACCTGGATAAACTCACGATTTGCGCCGCTTAGGATTATCGTAGAGGATCCACTTCTCATCACAGGTCAAAATCTTGTGGAGGAAATCCTTCTTGAATCTGAAGAGCAAGGACACAGAAACATCATAGCGCCTAGACTTGTTTGCAGCTGTGAGTTGGTGGGACACCCAATGGCCCTTATTGTGAATCCGTCCAATCTTGTGCAGGCGCTTTGCAATGGCTTGCCGTATTACTCCAAATTCCTGGGAGAGCTCCGACTGTGTGCGACAGAGATTCGCATTCAACAGTTGTTCCAGTTCCTCTTCGTCAACTTTCTGTGGCTGTCCCAGATGTTCTGCATCACAGAGATCAAATTTTATCTGCTTAAACCACTGGAACCACTTCTTACACGTACTGTAGGACACAACAGCCTCACCCAAAGCAGCACATATCATTTGCTGGGCTTCCGCGGCACTTTTTTTCAGCTGAAACGCAAACAGGAGGCAGTGCCTCAAATGTTGCTTCTCGAACAACATTGCTTTCACCATCAACTTTCGTCCCTTCTGTCACTACAGCTGCGAGCGGTTACGGTTGCCTGGAAAACTGTTGGATGGCGCTGCAATCAGCCATTATTGCACACAGCTATTTGCATTTGCCGACATTCTATGATTGCTTGCGGTTAGGGGCCAATAATTAAGTTGCACATGAAATATATACAGTACTTTTTCACTGTGGGGACGCGTACCCCTTACCCCTAAACATTTTGTAAATCTAACGGGAGAAACTAAAAATTTTAAAATGTTCGAATTTCCGCTAAACCAAAACCAAATGTATTATGGATATTTATGCGATTTCATAAGTTTTACGTTGCGCATGTTTATTATAATAATGTAAAAAAAAATGTTTCGTTATATTTAAACTCTCTTGGACTCTAGCACGGTGATTCATCAGTTCCGTTGCTACCCCTGATGGCGGCCTCATTTTCTTTCACGGTGTTTCCTGAGTCTCAGACGGAAGCAAACGTTTAATGTGTGAAGTAGGAGTTGGAATCTAGCATGGTGATTGGTCAGTTTCGCTACTACCTCTGATGGCGGATTCATTTCCTTTTACAGTGTTTCCAGAGTCTCAGACGGAAGCGAGGGCTTAATGTGTGAAGCAGTGTGGATGTGTGGTGTTTCACTGATGAAAGTTTGGCCTCAATGAGCGGCAGTATTTCAATATGAGTAGGAAAACTAGTAACTATTTTACATCATTGTCTGTAAAAACAAAAGATGGAACAACGGTGTTGTGTGATACAGCGCAGTCTGTTGACAACGTGGAGAGTGAGCACGCGACCCTGTCTTCTGAGGATCTTCCTGAATGTTGGGATTTTAATAAGAAAAATGAATTCTGCAATAAATATGACTGGTTAGTGGTTAAAAATAAAAAAAAAAACTTGGCTGCAGAGCTTGCAAAGAAGTTGGGGCTTTGGGAGCAGAGCATAAAATGCAAATCATGAACATTTCTCAACAATGGGCTTCAGAATCAATTAGTGCAACAGGTGAGGATAAATCAGATCAGATGCTTTCTCTCCAAAAGAAAATTGTCAAACACAAAGAAAGTTCAGCTCATCAGGCAGCTCTTTCAATACTGGAAAGAGCAAAAACTAAATCTTTGGAAAGTGTATGCACCAAAGTTTTTGAGAATGAACAGGAAATAACCGCCAATATATTTAGAACAACATACAAAGCAGTAAAAAAGAATCAAGCGTTTCATGAGTTTGAGGCAGAAACTGATGTGCAAGAGCTGAATGGAATCATATGGGCCACATTTTACACTCAACTAATGCATGCACTAATATTGTGAACCATACTGCCGTGGAAATGAAAAGCACTGTCATTAAGAACATAATAGAGTCGAATAATAAAATCACCCTCCTTATAGACGAAAGCACTACAATAAGTCAGTTGTCCTCGCTCATTATTTACGTAAGAACCACATTTCCAGACATGAACGGGCCTTACGACCTGTTCCTTGATATCATTGAACTTAAAGATGTCACTGCTGAAGAAATATTCAAGTCGCTGATGACCTGTTTATAAGGGAACTTGGTTTTCATGATGATTTTCTGAAAGAAAATCTCTTGGCAATTACAACTGATGGGGCTGCAGTAATGCTTGGCTGAAAAAAGGTGTAGTGACACTACTTAAAAGTCAGTTTCCCAAAATTTTATTTTGGCATTGTGCTAATCACAGATTAGAACTTTCTGTGTCAGATGTAATAAAAAAGACTTTCCATCACAAGTATACCACTTCAAATCATTTAATGATAAACTGTACACACAGTATCACCAGTCTGCTAAAAATGCAAGAGAATTAAAATGTCATGCAGAACAGCTTGACAGTGAAATTTTAAGAATTGGGAGGATTTTAGTTATTAGATGGGTTTCTTCCAGTTTCAGAAGTGTTTATGCTGTATGGCAAAAGTTTGAGGCTTTGGTTGCCCATTTCGAAGTGCTGAAGTAGATGAGAATAGAGACAGAATTGAGCGAAGCTTGTATGAAGGACTGCTACGAAAAATTACCAATATCGATTTCATTTTAGATCTTACCTTGATGTGTGATGTTCTTCAAGAATTAGCAGAACTTAGTACAGAATTGCAAGCACGTGATATCACACTGTACTCTGTTCACAAAAAAATAACCAATCAACTTAAATTGTTTGATGAAAGGAAGACAAACATGGGACCTTATTATCTGGAAGCCTTAAAAAGCAGAAAAAAATTTGGACTTAAAAGGAGTTTCACTGGAAATTGGGGCAAGAGCCGCAAGACATAGACAGGGAAATCGTATCGATCCAGTAAAATTCTATGACACTCTGAAAACCCATATGGAGAGCCAACTTTTAGCAAGAGAAGATACTGAAATTCCACAATGGGCTGGATTGTAAAACTTGGCCAGGTAATCCTCCTTTAACCTTTGGTGAAACAGAAATAAAGAACTTGTGCGACAGATTTGCACTTCCTGGTAGACAAATCCTAAGGGGTTTTCGAGTATATTTCAGAAAAGAAGATTCCATCATCTCTTATGCCTTTTTAAAACGCAATCAAGAACATCCCAATTTCAACAAGTGAGTTTGAACGTGGCTTCTCTCAGATGAATTTAATACTGACTCCAACAAGAGCTTCATTGCATTTAAACACTGTAGCTAACTTAATGTTTATAAAATTGGTAGGGTTTCCTTTGAGTTTGTTTAAGCCTTCAGTGTATGTAAATTCACGATTTTTGAAAGGACGACATCTGGCGACGGACACCAAACGCAAGCAGAGGAATCGGGAAGATGTTAGTGAACACAACCTCATGCCAATGTGGAAGTTACTGTTAGCTGTGTAATATGAGGTAATTCATGCTCTTGACAATTTTGCCCATTGACTGTATTTATTTTCCCCATTTTAAACTACAAAATGGTGATTTCCTTGAGTCAAACCGAGAGTACCCCTAAACATTTTTTTAGAAAAAAAAAAGCGTTGTATATACACTGGTGTTCAAAATTAAGAGAATTTGCACATTTTGTTGATTTTCACAAAAAGTACAGAACCAAAGGTACAAACTATGCCGCCGAATAAGAATGCAAATTTGCAGTGTTGGATACGTAAGCATACATCTGTGTGTGTGCGGAGCTGTGACAGCAGAGGGCATGAAAAGCACAGGTGGCTTTTTTCCGCGATTAGTTCGCTCGTACTCCTCGGCGACATTAATTGTGTTTCTTGCAAGAGTTGGTTCAATTTCATAAGCAATCAGGTAAAATGAGTTGCCATGAACGTATTGATGACGGAATGAGGTGGAGAATCGTCGGTAGATTGGAGGCAGGGCAATCGCAAATGCAGGTTGCTACAGAGCTCAATGTAACGCCCAGTGTCATCTGCAATTTGTGGAAAAAGGTTTAAGGACCCCGGATCCATATCGAGAAGGCCTGGGCAAGGCCGTCTAAGAGCCACGACGGCCAATGAAGATCGTTATTTGGCACTTTCATTTCAGCGAGGCGCCACAGGACTGCTACAGCTGCACAGCTATTTCGTGAGCTGCATGCCGCCACTGGAACCCGAGTTTCAAGGGTTACTGTTTCCCTAAGGCTTCATGAAAGAGGGCTTTTGCCAGAAGACCTGCTGTTTGCGTCCCGCTCACTTTAACATACAAAAGAGCGCGTTTAGCATGGTGCAGACAACATCAGCCTCGGACCAGACTTCAGTGGGGTAATGTTCTCTTCACAGACGAGTTGCGATTCAGCCTGGACATCAATTTTCTACGTACCTTTATCTGGAGAGAACCTAGGACCCAATACCTTTCCTCCAACATCAGAGAAGGGACCGCTATGGCAGCGGAGGCGTCATGGTCTAAGGAAGGCATCACGTTGGATGGTCGCACACCTCTCCATGTATTTGACAGATTCTCCCTGACTGCTGAGAGATATAGGGATGAGATCTTACAGCCCTATGTTCGACTTTTCAGGGGTGCAGTTGGCCCTTGGTTCCTTTTTATGGATGACAACGCTTGTCTACATAGGGCTCACCTGGTCAACGGTTATATTGAAAGTGAGGATATTTGCCGGATGGATTGGCCAGCCAGATCGCCAGACCTAAACCCTATCGAACATGTCTGGGACACTCTTGTGAGGGCAACTGCAGTTCGCCATCCCCCTCTGAGAACTATCCAGGAGCTGAAAACTGCGTTGCTGCAGGAGTGGGACCGACTGCCACAGGGACTCATCAACTGCCTCGTTTCGAGTATGACGTTGCGCTGTGAGAGCTGCATGACTGTGAGAGGGGACCATATTCCATATTAGTCATTTTATGTTCAATCTTGCAACATAGATTTTGGACATTCCTGCGTGATGAGCCTTACTGATGATCATGAGTGTGTACCATGACTGTTGTATGGTATAATTTTTTCTCTTATATAACTGTGTATCCATACCAAATTTCATTCAAACGAGTCCATTAGTTTTTCAGAAATTCGACAAAATGTGCAAATTCTCTTAATTTTGAACATCAGTGCATACATATATAAAGATCAATGGAGATGATCTAACTCACCTTCGTTTTGCTGATGATGTAGTCAATTTTGCAACTACCTCATCAGAGCTGCAAAGTATGATCCAGGAACTTACTGACAAGAGTAAAGAAGTGGGATTAAAAATGAACTTTCAGAAGACAAAAGTGATGTACAATGCTTTTACAAGAAATGAAGATTTATCGATTGATGGGGAAAAGCTGGAGATTACCAATACCTAAATTTATCTTGGACAGCAAATATCAAGTGAGGGTCACATTGATGAAGAAATGAATCGGCGTATAAAAAATTCGGCAAGTTTTTAATTAGTTTTCATGTTTTGTTGTTGTCAACGATTTATTTGCCTTCATTTTAAAAAGTCAATTTTATCAGGTGCAGATTTTACAGTATCATGAATTTTATTTTTGAACTTCACAATTGCAAAAAGCTCACATTCAGAGTGAGTCAAATACTTATGGCAATGTCTTGTGAGTGAATTCGTTACAGGTGTACATATGAAGCCCCGACAGCCACTACCAATATTGTAAGTAGATATAATGTTCATTATTTCTTGATTTTAATTGCTGATACTGTGCCCCATACGTATCTAACATCATTTAATAATCTCCTGATTGCAGAACTTACATAACGTGTGAAACAGTAATGACTGACATTTAATGTCAATTAAGCACAAGTGTTAAGATATTCAAAAACCTTTGAATTGTTTAAGATATTTAAAAAAGGTCAAAACACTGACTAAAGATGAACCGCACCTTGGATTTCCATCAACTTCAAGAACAGACTGTTCCATCATCTATGTGAAGGACAAGGTTTGTAATTTTTTTAAATCCCATAATTCCAGGACTTTTGAATGTTTTCCAGGATACACGATACAAACACTCCTACTTAAAATATAGTGAAATCACAGGCTGTTCAACCTAGAACAAAAAAACCTCTACAGGCTTCTGCAAACTTAATTCAGAATGCAAGATTTTGAAAATGTTGTTTGCTGCACCTAATAAGAAACTTCAAATCACAGATAAAAACTGAAATACCAAAACTGTCACTGAAAATTTAACCAAGAGACTAATTTACACAAAACTTTTATTGTATACTGCACTATAATGATTTTGAAACAAATTTGTTTCTACTTTGGTTTTAATTAAAATATTGAATAAATTATGAAAAAAATGTATAAAACTCAAAACTGTAAGTGTAAAATATATAGTTAGACCATAAATGTGCCACTACTCTTGAAACACTTTCATATATCACAAACAACATAGAAACTAAATACTGTTTATATTCAAATACTTTTGAAATAATACTTACATTGGAAGAAAAGATGAAATATGAAGCTTGATTTTTTTATCAAAGCAAAATTTAAACTGAAAATCATTACTTTATTTTTCCTTTTTATTTTGCGGCAGAATGAAGAGTGGCGTTGTTTTCTAAAGTTTAATTTCTTTGAAAATGTATAGTTTCTTATTACTAAGTTACTGCTTGCTATACCAATAGACCAAAACAGCAAAATGTTCCCTTTTATTTGCAAAAAAATTAAGATTCAAAAGTGCAACTTTATCCTCCAGTTGTTGTCTTTCATTCCCCACAAAGCTGCTTTCTCTGCAGGCAGTAGTTTTTGATCATAACTTTACTTTAAAAAACTACACACACACACACACACACACACACACACACACACATGCCTGTCTACACATTTTAAGTGAAACTAAATGTTGAAAATTGGTACTACATTAGAGATGCCAACCTGTTTCAGATATTTTCAGTAGTACTCATACAAATTTTCAGTAGTTTTGGCCATTTTTCAGTAGTCATACCAAAAAGAATAATTTTAACTGAGGAAAAGATGGTATTACTCATTTAATTTAATTAGTATTTTTACTTACTTATTCATTTTTAATACATGAAAATCTGTATCAAAATATTCCAAATTTTTCGCATGGAAAATAATATACACCTTGACTGATACATTTTTTTTACACAAACAATTGATTAAACAGCTTTCTTTAGTGATTTGGCTGTACATTGTTTTGCAGATTTGAGTTCCTCAACAGAAAATATTTTTTCATAACACCCTTGCGCAGAGGAGAACATATTCATTTTTGCAATAAGTGCTTCTACAGTTTCTAAACCTAAATTAGAGGTTGGAAACGGGTTTGATTTTTTTTTCGCACTAAACTAAAACCTCTCTCACTCACAGCATTCGAGTGTGGAACTGCAAGTATTGCAAACATTACTTTCGAGATAATAGTATACTTAACAACTCCATTACAGCCTCTTAATTTTGAGATTTCTGACCAAGTGACATCTATTCTATCTGTTTCTGCTATGGTCTCTAATTTGTCAGCTTGATAATAAGCAATTCCGCTTCTAGTATATCAAGTTCATTTTCAGTTATTATAAATGATAAGCGCTTGACTATGTATAATACAGAAGTAAATGATGTTCTGACTCTAAGTGAAGGATCTGCTACTTCTGCATGTTTTAAGAAATCATCATAGATCAGTATCTTTTCTTGAATATAAGAACATTCTTCAACGTAAAATTTTCCGATCGATGTATAGAACTTAGAAAGTTCATTTTCGTTTAAAATGATTTCGCTTAAATACAGTTTTGTTTTTACTCCAATTACCAGTTGTGTCCTTTCAGATTTTTCTTTTTGGAAAAACTGTTATTTGAAAAATTAAGCTCAACAACACCATCAGCTATGACAAGTAGGCTCCACAAATCCCTTGGATGACAATTTTATCCATCATGCTGAAAGAACTTTCTGTTTGAAGACCATGAATGTATGATAGCTTTCACTATTTTAGATAAAAGATAGTGTAACTTGGAGAATATGAATGCTTTTGAATATCATGTATCAATTCTTACAAATTTTTCAGTTTCGTCACTTTCGTTTTTGGACTCTCCCCCTTTATCAAGCTGAAATGCAAACCTTTTTTTGGGGAATATTTAAGAACACAGAATACACGTTTGGAACATCGTTGGGAAAGAAAATTACATTTACGGGAGAAACCTTTGCTACATCCGATTTCCGTTTTAGGACATTTTCCCTTCCATTTTCAAGGTGAAATACAAATATTTATGAAATAAAATGAAATTTAACAACAATACTAGGCAGAGGAAGCATCACGTGAAAAATAAAATTACGATTACGGGAGAAATCTTCACTGTTTCCGAAAGTTTTGAAAGACGAAATTTCCATTTTCGAAAGTTTCAGGCGGAAAGCATCCTTCACCACTACCAATTGCCCCAAAATGTCTGTTCAGTTATGCATCGATCTCAGGATAACCCAAATTACAATGAAAAAGCAGAAATTCCTCGAAACCGTGGCACTCTCTTTCTTACCTGAAGATTACACGGGGATTTTTGCGCTGTCGAATTTCCGTTTTTGGAAATTTCCCCTCCATTTTCAAAGTGAAATACAAAGATTTATGGAATAAAATGATGTATAACAACAATACTGGACAAAGGCAACATCGCAGGAAAACGAAATTACGATTATGGAAAAAATCTTTATTTCATTCACTTCCGTTTTTGAAAAGCAAAATGCTGTCCCGATGCGTATTTTTACATGTTGGTAAAATTCTTCATTAAAAACCTTGGTTAAATTCTTCAATGTGTAGTTTTACGCATTTCTCGATGCATGTTTTACGTGTTGATGTATATTTTACGTGTTTCTCGATGCATATTTTTACATGTTGGTAAAATTTCGATGCATAAACACACTTTTTGATGTGTACTAGACGCGTAATTATGCAATTTTGGCGAACTGCACACAAGAACGAAATCCAAGCATACTTTTCTGCAACGCAAGAAAAACCTTCAAAATATTAATTACTGACATGAATGGCCAACGCACGTTTAAAAAACCCATCTCCGATGCCAGGCAATGACACTCACGTTCTGCACCAAACGATTTTCAAGAGCTTGACACTGCACTGCAAAAGAGCTTCAGGCCGAACTCTGCCCATGTCTACCAAAGCGAGCTACGCTCAACGTCCCCGAATGTTGCATGCTCGGGAGGGAGGGGTTTCACTTAGAATGACTCAGCGCAAGGATACACTCATTGAGTGCCGGCCGCTAGCGCTAAGATCCGAGCAGCTTTGAGAGGCAGAACTGGAAGCAGCATTGCAAGCAAGACGAATGACGGATCGTCAAGTGGCCGCTGCTGCGTTGGGAAGAGGAACAAGCAAAATAAAAATTAGTAACTTGTTAGTTTTTCGTAGAAAAATCACGGTTTTCCGTAATCCGTAGTACAAGAGCTATTTCCGTAGGAACTACGGAGATTCCATAGTAGTTGGCATCTCTGCTACATCCTTCACTCTGTCATGAAAACAATTTCACAGGTCATAGAAATGGCTCAGATTCCACCAGGGACAGATTAAGTACCAATTTTGAAATTTAATTTTGCTTTAAAACAGAAAAAGGGGGCAAAAATTCTTGCTCCACTAATTGGTTTTGAAGAAGAGACTGTTAGAAATAGGTCAGACAAATTCGAAATTCTGAAAATGAGGCAACATTCTTAGCAGCACGAAAACATCCAAAAAATATTGAAAAAGTGTCAAGATATTTAAAACATCCAAAAAGCAAACCCAAAAATGTTTAATAAATATTAAAATCTTGAGAACATGATAAACCTAGCAAAGATGTTGAATAACATTACTTCAATGAGAGTTTTGATCTCCATAGTATATCCAACATTTCCTGTACTCAGTAGCAGACCAATGATTCCCATACTGCCCATGCAGAACTCTTTATACTTGGAATGCCTGTAATGGTAGTGAACAGGAAATATGATACAGTAAAAAATAAGCAACAAATTACAACTTATTAAAATTCTCCTAAAACCAGATGTTTTCTAAAAAAATTCTTGTAACCTGGGCTAGAAAAAATTGGACATAAAAAAAAAAAAAAACAGGAATGGATAAAAAAATTCCAGGACACGTAACAAAATTTTAGGATATTTCCAGGACAACTACGAACCATGGAATGAAGTAATTAGAAGCAACCGACGTTTCACTGTTAGGTAGTGTCTAGTAAAACTGGTATCTTAATTGGGTTACAACATGCAATTCTGACACAGGATTTGAGGATAAGAACAGTGACAGCAAAGTTGGAAAGTTTATGCCTGGGCTTCTCCCATATGATCAATAGTATCCAGGTCTTGGGTGTATGTCTATGCCCCAAAACAAAGTCCCTATTATCCAAATGAAAGACAAAAACCTCTCCCCAAAGCAAAAAATCCAGATAAGTGAAATCAAATGTGAATGTAATATTGACCATTTTCTTTGATGTTAAAGGCGTGGTGCATTTTGAATTTTTGGCCTGCCTACTTGTAAGTCAAGACCTACAATCCTCAAACATGAATCACTCAGATTTTTCAATAACGAAGAGGGAGAAAGTAGAGGAAGAAAATATTACATTTAATGAAAAATTGTAAAAATGTCTGCTGCAAACTAGAATCAATATTTTGATTTCAAAAGTGGTGGTCTGTGCCAATAGCATGACCGAATGTCATTTTGGTACACACATGTGAGAATATAGTCATTCAGTACATATCAAAGTAGTTCTATTTTCCTTGATGCTTACAAATTTCTACAAGTGAGGTTCTTCACAAAAAATATTCATAATCGCACAGTTTTTTTCCCTTTAATGCTTTGAGAATTACCTGCTTCATTATTAATAGGGAAGGTCCAAAATTTTCCTTGCTCCGTCCATCGAATGATCTCTTCATATGGGTTGGTTGGAGCATACTGAACCAATGACTGTAGATGTTTCTTTTGTAGGTCATCCCACAGCAGCATCTTAGGAGCTTCTAAAATAAATTATGAAGAACAGAAAACATATAAAAATCGAAAAAAGAAAACAAGTGTTATACATCACAAAACATTGATGCATATCATCAAGACAGAATACTGTGATTTTGAAATACTCAATGCACAGATATTACAGCAATGGCAGTAAAGACTATTTAATAAAAGAAGAAATAAATTACACCACATAACCTAAAAGAAATAATCAGCTTAAAGAAATGGCTTTTATGGGATTTACTAAGATTTTGCTTTTATTTACCATCTTGTCAAATTTTCAGATTGCTGATTTTTTTTTTTTTTTTTTTAAATATCAATAGACATACATTGTTCTTAATACTGTTTCACACATTATTAAATGTAGTGCTTTCGATGCAGGCCATGCTAAGTAACACATAGAAGTATGAAAAATAACATCAATGTCAATAACTGGAATAGTTGGTACAATAAATGAACAAACTTACTAGAGTATTGTCCTTGGGTAGATATCAGACCACAGGCAGAACATCATATTAACCCTTGTTAAATATAGGGTTATGTAATCCTAATTTTTAGCATGTCATTCGAAAATCCTTCTTTGTTTGAATATTATTTCAAATATGACTATAAAGTTGCCTTTATATGATGGAATATGAACCATTTTGCCTGTGGACTAATATCTATCCAAGAACAATATTCTAGCTTAAGTTCACTCATTTATTGTACCAACTATTCTAGTTATTGACATTGATGCTATTTTTCATACTTCTATTTGTTACTTTGCATGGTCTGCATTGAAAGCACTACCTTTAATAATGTGTGAAACAGTAATAAGGACAATAGTACGTCTACTGATATTTCAAATGAATTAGCCAAATAATTTATTTGGTTAGAATATAACTTTAGCCAAAATCATGTAATTTCAGATTACTGTTTTGGAACTCATTCATGGGAACAGATGTTGCCACTCAAGTGGTAATAACCATACTCTATTTGTTGAGGTTCCTTTTCTTTCCCTTCCAGTGTTGTTTTATGGATGTACTGCTGATTAGGCATGCTTAATGAATCCCAATTTATCACATGTCTTGTACTGTGTGTGTGTGTGTGTGTGTGTGTGTGTGTGTGTGTGTGTGTGTGCGTGTGTGTGTGCGTATACACACACGGTTGAGTCACATTATTGTGACCACCAGCTAATATCCAGAGTAACCGCCGTGTGCAGTGCGGACAGCAGCTAGACGGGGTGGGAGTGACTCAATAAGGTGCTGGAAGGTGTTCACAGGTATGTGGAGCCATGCTGACTGCAGTGCATCTAACAACTGCTGGAGGGTGGGCGGTGGAGGATCCGTAGAGCGAACAACACAATCGAGGTGGTCCCACAGATGCTCAATTGGGTTTAAGTCTAAGGAATTAGGTGGTCAGGGAAGTACTTTGAAGTCTTTGTCGTGCTCTTCCAACCACTCTCTGACATTTCTAGCTTTGTGACACGTTGCATTGTCATGCTAGAAGATCCCATCCGCCCCGAGGAAGACAATCAGCATGTATGAGGTGTACATGGTCTGTAAAGATGGTTTCATAATGAATTTGGTCCATAGTGCCTTCCACAGGTATGAGTGGACCCAGAGATCACCACAAAAACATTCCCCAGACCATAACGCTGCCCCCACCAGCTTGTGTTCTTCAAGCAATGGTTGAGGAGTGCTTGTTCTCCAATGTTTCTTGCCTTATACATCAATGTCCATCCATTTGATGAAGCAGAAAACATGACTCAACGGAGAAGGCAATCCTTTGCCAATCAGCGAAGATCCAATTCCAATACTGCCATGGAAATGTAAGCCACTTCTGCCAATACACCTTCGTTAGCATAGGTGCAGTGACCATTTGTCTGCATCGGAGCCCATACGCAGCAGGGTTTGCTGAACTGTTGTTTCAGCGACACTTTTGGTAGCTCCCCCCCCCCGTTCATTCAACCAGTGAGTTGCTCCAATGTAGCGCGTCGATTGGCCCTCATGCACCTTCGAAGCCGACATTTACCTCTCACATCAATGGGACACGGTGCTCTGCAGTTTCCACATCGCTCATTCGCAATGGTACCATTTCTCCAATCACGATGCACTTTAACCACAGCAGCACGTAGACAGTTTACAAACTGCACTGTTTCAGAAATACTGCCACCCTTGGCCTGAAAGTCAGCCCTTTTTGCAAATCTGATAAATCGCTCCTTTTATCCATGACAGCAACGGAAAGTGATATGTTTCCTGAATGCCTATACTATACCTAAAAAAAATATATGTTTAACGTACATTATTTTTCTCTCTATATATATATAAATAGAGAGAGAGAGAAGGATGCAAGGTCAGTTGATGCACAACATATACCAGATTCCCCTTGACTTTCATGTCAAATCAACCAGCAAAAATAGCATTTCCAGATTGATTTTCATGAAACTTGGTATACTTGTAGAGCTTATCAATATAAACAAACATGATTTTTTTCAGAATTTTTAATGCTTCCTTTTTTTGGCACGTCTTTTGTATAAAAAGATCGTGCTTATGTTATCAGTTTGTCAGTCCATCTGTACCCATGGTATCTCTGCAACTATTAGTCCGATTTGAAAAATTCCTTTTGCATTCGAAAGCTTGAAATGTGCGAATGATGATCCTTCCTTTCGTTTTTTTTTTTTACGATGTACAATTTCGCCGCTAGAGGGCGTAAGTAAATGCAGATGATGTCGAATTCAAAAATACGTTTTATTCCACATATTTGCTTCTAAACATCCGATTGAAAAAAAATCTTTTATCTTTCGATTCTATTTATGTTGAAGAGTATTTTGGATATAGTTTCTTTTTCAAATTACGCATAGATTTTCCGCTAGGGGCGTAAAAGTAAATTACATTTTTTCCCGATAACTCTTCTTCTAAATCTCCGACCTGAATTTTTTTTTTTTCAGCGGATATATCTCCTGATGAAAATCTTTTGCATACAATTTCGAATTTTTGGTAAAGAATACTTTGGCCACCAGGGGGCGTAAGTGTTAATTTTCGCTTCTGATGTATTTACTATAAAATCTGAGCTTCTAAAATATCGACTGAAAAAATTCTTTCGTGGACTGATGCCACTCACATCAATAAACCTTTTCGGAATATTTTCTCCCTAAAATATTTCACAGTTTCTCCGCCAGGGGGCGTAGATGTATATCTTATTTTTGTCAATATCTCTACTTCTAGGAGTCCGATTTGAAAAATTCCTTCTTTGTTGGATAGTGTTTTTCCGTGTGACATGTTTTTCATATAATTTCAAAATTTTCAAGTAATTCATAGACTTTCCGCTAGGGGGCGTAAAGGTAAATTGTGTTTTCCCCTATATCTCTGCTTCTAAATCTCCGATCTGAAAAATTCTTTCTGCACCGGATACAGCTCCTGATGAGAAATCGTTTGCACATAATTTCTAATTTTTGTAAAAAAATGTTTTGGCCACCAGGGGGCGTAAACGTTAATTTCCGTTTCTGACGTATTTGCAGTAAAATATGAGCTTCTAAATTCTCGATTGAAAATAACGTAGTTTGTAGACTGATACTACTCATGCTGACAAACTTTTTAGAAACATTTTCTTCTTATAATAGTGCACGGTTTCTACGCCAGGCGTAGATGCATATCTTATTTTTGTCAATATCTCGACTTCTAAGAGTCTGATTTGAAAGATTCCTTCTTTGTTGGAGAGTGTTTTTGTGTCGCATGTTTTTCATATAATTTCAAAATTTTCACGTAATTCATAGACTTTCCGCTAGGGGGCGTAAAAGGTAAATTGCGTTTTCCCCTATATCTCTGCTTCTAAATCTCCGATCTGAAAAATTCTTTCTGCACCGGATACAGCTCCCGATGGGAAATCGTTTGCACATAATTTCTAATTTTTGTAAAAAAATGGTTTGGCCACCAGGGCGTAAACCTTAATTTCCGCTTCTGATGTATTTGCAGCAAAATATGAGCTTCTAAATTCTCGATTGAAAATAACATCGTTTGTAGATCGATACTACTCATGTCGACAAACATTTTAGGAACATTTTCTTCTTATAATAGTGCACGGTTTCTACGCCAGGGAGCATAGATGTATATCTTATTTTTGTCAATATCTCGACTTCTAAAAGTCCCGATTTGAAAAATCCCTTCTTTGTTGGATAGTGTTTCCGATGCAAAATGTTTTTCCTATAAATTCAAAATTTTCATGTAAATCATAGACTTTCCGCTAGGGCGCACAATGGTAAATTGCGTTTTCGCTCCTAAAACTCCGATTTGAAAAATTCTTCCTGTATCACATACAACAAGACCTGACGGAAAATATTTTTCACGTAATTTCTAATGCTTGGTAGAGAATGGTTTGGCCACCAGGGGTCATAAGTGTTAATTTCTACTTTTGATGTATTTGTAGCAAAATTTGGGCTCCTGAAAACTTCGACTAAATTCATTTTTTTCTTGGACCGATACCGATCATATGGATAAACCTTTAGTGAATACTTTCTTCCTAAAATAATGCATGGTTTCCCCACCAGGGGACGTAAAGTCACATCTTGTTTTTGTCGATATCTCTGTTTCTAAGAGTTCGTAAGCTCACGATTACGTTTACAGCAATATCTGAGGGATTAAAGACCCGATTGAAAAACTTCTTTCTTCCGTCAGATACTATTGTTTTCCATACAGGTTACATTGACTTTGAATAGCTTTGATACATTTAATTTGAGTCAGAACAGATTCAAAAGACGTGCTTATTACACCCGAAAATTCGGTGTCATCTTTCTTGTTAGTTATTGGATTTTAAAATTAAAAAAACAACAACCATGAAATTTTATCTACTGAGCAAACTTGAACAGCCAATTACTCTGGTTCTAGTACAGCTAGGCTCATGAATTATGGCTCATTTTAAAGATCTTTAGTTGGGCTTTCATTTGATTAAAAATTTCAAGGTCATTCAAAAAAGAATTTAAAATTTAAATATTAAAAAACAAGTGTCTTAAAAAAATCTGAAAAAAATATATGTTTAACGTATATTATTTTTCTACATAACCTACAAGTTTCATACTGGGATCTCAATGGGATCACTATTAAAAACTAAATAACATAGAACAATGCATGATGTTTCTGAATATACTGCATCTATATCATGTGGTAAAAGTGCATTTAAAGTAAAAGCAGCTTTAACTGAGTCAAAAGCTTTCTCAAAGTTGATAAAGGCTAAATATGTAGAGGGGCTTGTTAAATCCATTTGATTTTTTTTTGTATCATTTGTCTTTGAGAGTGCATATGATCCACATTGGTAAACCTAAATTCTGCTTGTTCTTGACATTGTAAATAGTCAAGTTTATTTACAATTCCATTATTAATGAATTTCACCAAGACTTATGGTAATAAACTTGATTTTTATAAAAAAAAAATATTTTCTTTTCTTTGTCACCTTTTTATAGATTACATTAATGAGTGCTTTCATTTCATGTACCTTGAATAGTCTTTTGCTTTAAATACACTGCAAAAAGTAATGCAAAGTTAACATCTAGGAGCCTTCTCCATGGTTCATAAGCTTTTCCTATCACAGAATTCCAGGAGATTTCCAGGACTTTCAGATTTTTTTCCAGGACATATGATCGAAACGCTCGTACTTAAAATGTAGTGAAGAAAATAGGTCTGCTCAATCTGTTACCTACAACAAACAATTCTCTACATGCTTGAGCAAACTTAATGCAGAATGTTGAAAGTGATATCTGCTGTAGCTAATAAGCTTAGAATCACAGATAAATACTGAAATACCAAAACTGTCACTGAAAATGTAAACAGGTTTAATTTCAACAAAACTTTTACATACATAATACTATACTGATTTTCAGAATTTTTATTTATTTACTTTGTCTTCAGTTCAATTATTGAAGCAAATTATAGTATAAAAAAACAACAACATAAAGCTCAAAAATATACACTGATGCCCCATTCAGGGGTGTTAGTGCCCCTGCCATGTTTCGGAGCAATTCTTGGAGCGAGAAAATTTGCAATTTGGATCAGAACTCAGGTTTTGGAGCGAGAAAATTTGCATTTTGGAGCAGAACTCAGGTTTTGGAGCAGCTAATGATAGAATTTTTAATTGTTTAAAGTCCATGCTGTGCTTTAAGTTTAGATACTGAATTACCATTATTTTATGAACTATGAAGACATTTTATATTTCAGGTTTGCTGACATTTTACTGCTTTTCTTATGACTGTTAATTAGCATTTCTGTCATTCCTACAGTGAGATAAATGGGAAAACAATTATACTACCCACGATTTATTGAAAACTACATGACCCGCAATATTGTAAGCATAACACATTAATATCAGGGATTTTCTTCTGAATGCATTTGTTTTGCTGTAACACGAATAGGATGCTGCCAAGTCCAAGAACTGTTGCTATTGTTACTGAATGCTTGCGAACATACACTTAGGAAGAATAAATAATATGTAATTACTGTTTGTTTTTTGGTTGGCTTTTGGCAGCATATTTTTCGAGATTCATGGCATTCAGATGAAAATACATTATTTCTGAAACCAACCAACTGGCAAGCCACGCGTACGTGGTTTGCATGTGCATCACAAACGTCAAAGGTTTTCTGAAGGAAAGCGTACCTCTGATATAAAAGGAAAACTAATGTAACATTAAATAATCAAATTGCAAAATCACCTTTCAGCAGTTGTGCCATGATACTTTTGCACAATGTTTATCATCCAGTAATTATCAATGTCAAACTTTCGTTATTGCTGTGAACAATTACCACTGGAACCAAAACTATACGATAACAGTGAGATTTAGTAAAGTTGGTTAGATAAAAGCTGCTTCCATCGCTTAACGCTTGCACAGTGACAGTCTGACATGGAATTGCCCCCCCTTCTTCAGTAGTAGTAGAATCAGTTTATGACTTTTTGTTGTTGCATACGTGGGATTCTGTATGTATGGACATGGACATTAAGCAGACGATTGCGAGTTAGCAAGTAGTTCAAAGCACCTTCCATCTGGAAAAAGAAAAGTGTGAGGGTGAAGATGTTCCCCAAGGTAGGTCAAAACGAGAAAAAGAAAACCTCCTAAAAATTCTGCTCCCTGAACGTACAGGGCAAAATTCAGACTTTAAGTAAGAACCAAAAGATCGGTATTTCTGATAACTGATTACAAGTTATGTGATATAAACAATCCTTTCATTTATCCATAGCGCTCGTGAGCGATTTTAATTAACATACATGAGACTGACGAAGAAAAAAATTACACAGCATGAACAAAACTGAATTGTTCACTGCAATTTATTTATGAAAATATTTAACTAGATCACACCACTGTATTCACAGTTATAAAATTACTGAATTCCAAACAAAAAAGGGTGGTTTTAAAAGACATAGCTTCAAACAGTTTTTTTTTTCCTGGTTTTGTTCTTGTACTTGCTAGAAAATTAGCTATGGTTTCCTCTTGTGAGCAGAATATCTAAACTCTTGCTGAGCAGAATATCTAAACTGAATATCTAAACTCCAAACTTGCTGAGCAGAATATCTAAACTTAAAGCACAGCATGGATTCTACTTTCTTCTCAGCAAGTTCCACAGCCATATTTGTCTTTTGTTGACTCTGCCACTGCACAGCATCCACTGTTTACATTTTTTTTCTGCTGATAGTTTTCCATTTTTCTTTGTTACTTTTCTTTCTTTTTTCGTTTTTTTATTCCCTTAGATGACAATTTTATCCATCATGCTTAAAGAACTTTCATCCTGAGAACCATGAATTCTGATATCAGAGCTTTCACTATTTTAGATAAATGGTGTAATTTTCAGAGAATGAATACTTTTTTAACACCATGCCATGCATCAATTCTTACAAATTTCCAAACTTCGTCACTTCCTCTTTTCAGAAATGTCCCCTACCCTTATCAAGCTAAAATGCACACACATTTATGAGGGTGATGACATTTAACAACTACATAGGAGTGGGAACGTCGCGGGAAAAAAAAAATTACGGAAGAAATCTTCGCTTCGTCCGACTTCCGTTTTCGAAAATTTATCCAACATTTTCAAGCTGAAACACAAATATTTATGGAATAAAATTATATCTAACAATACTGGGTAAAGAAAACATCGCAAAAAAATAAATAAATACGATTATGAGAGAAATCTTACCTCTGTCTACTTTCCGTTTTCGAAGGATGATATTCTGTCCTCCGACGAAGAAAACGACCACCCCCCTCACATACACCACCACCACCACTACTTCTTCTCCCAAAATTTCAGTTCTGTTATGCATCAATCCCGTAAATGGTGCAAATGATAACAAAAAAGACGGAATTCCTCGAATCAGCGCACGAATCTCGTGGCCGAAGATTACGGGGAAATTTCCGGGTGGCCTAACTTCCGTTTTCGGAAATTGTTGCTTACAATTTCAAGCTGAAATTATGTAATGCAATTATATTTAACAACAATACTGAACAGAAAGCAACATCACGCGAGAGAAAAAAAAAAATATGATTACGCGAAAAATCTGCACTCCATTTAACTTCAGTTTCTGAACGTTTAAAAAGGCAAAACAACGTCCACAGACGGAATACGAACTCTCCCCCCCATTTAATACCCCGAAAGTTTCTTCAGTTTTGCATCGATCTTGAAAGGAAGTTTGCGCATCCGTGGAAGAATCTCATGTACAAATTAACCACTGAATTGATTTTTCGAATGTCGTAAGATTGGCGCAGATTTTGCCAAATTCGCGATTTTTTTTTTAGCAGAATGGCACAAGAACAACGTTTTGGCACGAGCTGGCGCAATTGGCGCAGGTCTGGCAGCCCTGCCCATTACATTATGACCACCCCCAGCCTAGAGAAATGAGCACACCCAGAGACCGAACGGTGAAACAGGTGAAGTTCACATAGCTGTATATATACAATGCTAGGACTGGCTTTTGGTTAGTAGTGTTTGTAGTCAGAATGAGAAAAGCTACCAAATTGTCGGAGTTTGATAAAAGGCAAATTGGGAAGGCCCGGTGCCCTCGAAACTATAATCTCGGAAATGGCGCAGCTTGTGGGTTGTTCACGTGCTGCTGTAGTGAGTATGCATCAAAATTGGTGCACAGATGGCCAAACGACGAACTGTCATCCAGCTATGTGTCGTCCGCAGCTCATTCACGCCAGAGGAGTGGAGACTGTCGCACATTGTTCACAGTGACCGCAGGAGCACAGTATGACAAATCAGGGCAATGTGTCACAGCACACAGTTCATCACAGCCTTCTGCGCATAGGCCTGCGTAGCCGAAGGCCCAGCCGGGTAGCCATGCTCACTGCACTTCTTCGCCAACAACGCATGAAATGGGCCCCAAGATCCTCCAGATCGGACCGTAGATGATTGGAATAAAAGCGCCTGGTCTGATGAATCAAGATTCTTGGTGCATCACATAGAAGGCTGAGCGTGGATACGCTGATTACCAACGAAGGCTATGGCACTTGGATGCACTGTTGTGCGAAAACAGGCCAGCAGTGGCGGTGTTATGCCGTGGGCGATGTTTTCTTAGGACACTTTAGACCTCATTATCCCAATAGCACAATCCCCGACAGCTGTCAGGTATCTGAACATCGTTGTGGACCAAGTTTATCCATTCATGGCAACTATGCTCCCTGCTGGTGATGGCAATTACCAACAGCATAATGCGCCATGTCACACTGCCAAAATTGTAAAGTAGTAGTTCGAGGAACATGCTGGGAACTTTATGTTAATGTCCTAGTCTCCAAATTCAATTCATATGAACCCAATAGAACATTTGTGGTTTGACTTGAAAAAACGGGTTCACGCTAAAATCACCACCACTCTGAAATGTACGGGAACTGGAGGACCTGCTGTTGACATTATGGTACAAGATACCACAGGATACCTGTTGCCACCTCATCGAATCTATGCCTCACCGAATGGCAGCTGTTTTGCGGGCTAAAAGGGGTCCAACAGCTCATTAGACAGGTGGTAATAATATAATGGCTCATTGGTGTGTAAGTATAAAATCAATAGACAGAACAAAAATGTGGCATTACTCTTGAGGTGCTTTCATATACCACAATCAATATATAAAACACTATATTTAATTATTTTGAAATAATGCTTACATTGGAAATCTAAGGATAAGGAAAGGTGAAATATTTGAAACTTTTTTGAAGGAACAAAGGGATTATTATTTTCTTAAACAAATATTCATGGGAGCAAGAATTTGGGTTACATTTTATTTTGGGAAAGAATTTTTAACATGATATTGATGCTCTAGCAATATTTTAAATTTGTACTTACCAGAAAACAAAGTATGCACAAAATTTTTTAAAATGAAATGAAAGAGAATAATGGGGAAAACCTTAAATCCAAGGACTACTGTATGTGTACAGCTGCATTCATAAGTGATCAAGGCAATTTAACTGGACATGATTAAGAAAATTAATTACAGCAGATAGAAAGTGATTATTAGTTAGCACAGAAAATACTAAGAAAAAACTAGATAAAGTATTCATTAGCAAATTTCAGCAAGGTCAAAAACAAGCACACAAAAAATTAAAAAAAAAATCAGCTACTTAACTTCCACCAGTGGCTAAAAAGTATGTTATAAAAAATTTAACAAATGGCATTTAGTTTAAAACAAAAACTAAATGTCATTTAGTATCTTTTAAAACAAACACATTTCTCACAGCTAAGAAGATAGGTATCCAGACATCTTCAAAATCAAACAATTAAGAGAAGATATATAGAAGGAAACATGATAAACTCTATGCCTTTCAGCAGAAGAATTTGGCATAATGGTAAAGTTGAAAATAGGTGAAATGCATTCTTCATGACAAAAGCTATGCTAAGGAAAAAGAGCCTTTCAAATACGTCTCCTGGAAGCAGAGATAGCAAGAAAAATGTTTTGATCTTTACACCCCCCTAGAGGAAAAGTTATGCATTAATTATAGAGGATCTTCTTATTGTAGCAAAAATTAATCTTATTCACTCCCCATCTTTATTGTAGCGAATGTTATACAGTGAAAAAAAGAAACTTCTCAATAGGGTTTTTAGACGCGGAGACACAGCTTCGAACGGAAGTACACAAACACCACCTAAGCGGCAGAACTGTGAACTACAAACCTCCTCAAATAGTAACCTAAAATGTTCTATAAGGTAAATGGCAACTGGTGTTAAAAGAGTTTTTTTAAATTGGACATTTACAAGTACAGATACTGAGAATGAAAAATAAAAGATTTGCAACCCGTAGTGGCGAAATTGTGCAAACCCGCAATTTTAGGTTATACATACATACATACATATCACTAAGCTGTTCTCTGAGATTCAGAGGTTAGCTCCAAAATGAAATACAAATGACCAGATAATTATTACTTACTGTTGCTGTATCAAATTTATCCATTTACAGTGATCCTGACATACAACACAGGCTTCACTGACATCCATCACACGCTGTACACAAGATCTTCTATACTTCATAGTCATAATCTTTTCCTCATGCAGACACTCCTGAATCCGATCCTCTCATGACTTCCTCTGCCTTTCCTTCCTGCCACTTGGGCTAAAAAGATTTTCTTAGTAAGCATATCATCACCCATTCTTTCAACATGGCCAAACCACCGAAGCATATTAGTCTCACCCTTGCTAACAACATTTTGCTTCACATCACACAACTGCAACACATCTTCATTCCTCACACAATCAGACCTTGTCTTGCCACAAACCCCCCGTAAGTAACGCATTTCTCCAGCACACAAACGACTTCTATGTTTCTTCTGTAGTACCCAGGTTTCACTGACGTACATCAGAGTAGGAACAATTACACTCTCATACACAGCCATGGGCAACTCTCTTGAGAACCCATAATTCCTGTGAAAACCACTCAGAGCAGCCATGACTTTCAATGAAGAATTCACTCACCTACTAATTTCACCATCCAATTTGTTCTCTCTGTCAAACATTCTTCTTAAATATACAAACTCATTCCCATGGTCAATTACTGTGCCTTTTAGACTTACATTACATTCAGTGCTACCAGTTCTTCTCTCAGAAACCATAACTTTGATTTTTTCCTTATTTATACTCAGTTTGAATTTCATGCAAACTTCGTACATCCAGAACAACATACAATGCAACTCCACTTTGGCTCTCTGCCAACAAGACAGCATACAGCAATCTGCACACATGGATATCACCAAGACATAAACCAGTATCATCTATTTTGGCATCACGCATGCACGCATCCATAACTATATTAAACAGCCATGGTGACATTACACAACCTTGCCTGACTCCCTGCACCAATAGAAAACCATTTTGATAAAACACCATTCACTTGCACACAGGCTCTACTGTCAGCATACATGGCTTTTACACTATTAAGTAGATTCCCGGTAACACCATATTCATTCAATATCTTCCACATAAGTGTCCTATTTACTTGGTCATAAGCTTTCTCTAAATCTATGAAGGCAGCAAAACTTTTCTTACCAACAGCCAGATACCTTTCAATCATCACGCGATTTAAAAATTTGGTTAGTGCAGCCTTTACCAGGCATAAAACCACTCTGAACATCTCACATTTTCTCTGATGTAAGACCCCGTGCTTTTTCAATAATGACATTACCAAACACTTTCCCTGGCACACTTAGTAGGCTAATAGCATGATAGTTCTTGCAGTCAGTCCGACCACCTTTTCCCTTATACAAGGGAACAATGATAGCATCCTTCCAATTCCGAGGGACCATTCCTAACTCCCAGCACAACTGGCAAATTTCAGTTAACCAGTCAATTACAGAGTCACCAACATATTTTAACATCTCAGCAGTTATGCCATCAGCTCCCAGAGCCTTACCATTCTGAAGGGATTTTAGAGCTTTACACACCTCTTCTCTTGAGATCCCTCCTGTGTTTCCATTCTTCTCTGTGACATACTCTGCATCTGCCTCTGAATCACCTTTGCTTTCCTGATCTAATAACTCACAGAAACATTCACCCCATCTTTCACTTAACTCATTGGGCTCCTATATAATTTTCTTAACCCTATTCTTCACACAACTTACCACTTTGTTTCCTCTATTTTTCCTGAGACTCATGTACTAGAAAGTCTTCCTATCTTTGTGTATGTTGAAACAGCCTTTTTTTTTTTTTTTTTTTTTGCAAAATTTCGGTTATGCTGATTTATAATGTAATTTAGGTTATGCTTAATTTATAATGCATACCATACATGCAAACAATACATACAGAATACTTTGTTTGCTACCTTAAGTCTATGTCTCTTTTGACTTTTGTATTAATTTTTTATTCTAATTTCATAACAAAAACTAGGTTCAGAAATTCTGCGCATTTTATATTTTCAAAATATTAAAAAAAAAAACTTACCTTGAAAATACTAGGTAGTAATTTTGAATGCGATTTTTATTATACATTCAATACTTCTGTTACACATTCTTTACTTACAAACATCGCTGTTTTAAAAGAAGTTTGTCCACTAATTGATTTAGCATTAGAGCCGAGTAAAATATTCACTGATCTTTGCTTGTTTCAAACTTCTTGATTTCAGAGAAAAAAAGAACTGGGAACATTATTTAGTGAATTTTTATTTGCTTCATCTACACTGGCGGAAAGTGAAAAAAGAACACCAAGAAGGAATTGGGGGACGATCATGAAATTTACATATGTTAATGGGGTTGAGTTTACGTAGGTGTGATGCTAATTTCGGGACCAACCGGTGAGCGCTTACGCCACAGCATGGCATAATATGCAAATTATCGTCGGTGGTATTTAAGGAGTACGGCGAAGTGAATGTAATCAGTCGTCGGCGTACGGGCACGTGCGAAGACCCTGAAGAAGCTGCAATGCCTGGACATGGAAGACGTGTACGATTTCAGCAGTTATCGGACTGTGAGCGAGGTCGTCTAGTCAGACTTCGCGAGGCCGGATGGTCGTATTGTCGTATTGCGGAGCGGAATTGGACAGGAAGTATCGGTGGTGGTACGATGGTGGCATAGATGGTCCGAGGAACATTCCCACACGAGAAGACATGGAACCGGGAGTCACAGACGGACTGCTGAGCGGACCGATCGACGCATAAGAAGAGCGGCGTTGTCAAGCAGAACATCCACTGTGACGCAAATCTGAGCTGCCGTTGCACCTGAGGTGACTGTGCGAACAATCCGCAACCGTCTACTGGATGCAGGAATACGTGCACATGTGCCTGTGGCATGTGTACCTCTGACTCCAGCCCACCCTCAGGAACGGCTGCAGTGGTGTCGCCAACGTCTGCACTGGAGAACGCAATGGCGATCTGTCGTGTTCAGCGATGAAAGCCTCCGATGGCCGTATGCGTGTTCGCAGACACACAAGGGAGCGTCTCCACCCTTCTTGCATCCTCCAGCGACACACAGGGCCTACACCTGGTCTCCTGGTGTGGGGAGCGATCAGCTATCACTCCCGTACACAACTAGTGTTTGTACCGGGTACGTTAAAAGCACCTCCTACATCAACAACATAATTCAGCCCATTGCTGTGCCATTTGTAAGGTCGCTCCATCGTGGTGTTTTCCAGCAAGATAACACACGCCCACACACGGCACGTGCAACGCAACATGCACTTCAGGGTGTGAGACAACTTTCATGGCCTTCACGTTCACCGGATTTGTCCCCCATTGAGCACGTGTGGGATTTTATGGGACAACGACTTATCCGGTCTCCACGGCCAGCCACGACTATCCCGGATTTACGTGTCCAGGTTGAGGACTCAATACCCCAAACTTACATCCAACATCTGTACGACAGACTCCTTGCCAGAATTGCACAGTGTGACGCAGTTCATGGCGGTTCAACCTCGTACTAACCATGTTACATGGAAATGTTATTTTTCAGTTTACCAGTAAACACAGCTGTATTTTGCCATAATGTTTTGATCACGTTATCCTCTGTATTCCGTTATTATGCTGTATAAATTGCGTTGGTATCAGACGTCTCCTTCTTGATGTTCTTTTTTCACTTTCCGCCAGTGTATTTCATGGCTGCACAAAAAAAAAAAAAAAAAAAAAAAAAGGCTGTTTCAATATACACAACATACCAAGTTACGTATAAAACCAAGGAATCCAAAAACCATGAATTTTTGATAATCTGGAATTCAAAATTTAATGTATAATAAAAAAAAAACGTATAAATGAATTATGTATAGCCGAATTGAAAAAGCAATAGAAACTACAGTAAAATATTGGAACTAGTGCAGAATTACATATTAAAGTGAAAAACAATATAACAAGAGAAACGATAACCAAGGTTCCACTGTATTTACCCATTATCTGATTAAATTTGTCTTACCCAAGAAACTTTTAATGACAGCTTCATATTCTTCAATATGTTTTCTTCATTTCTTTAAAATTCCCAGTTATAATACTGACTAGTTAATTTGTTTCTGAAATTCTGTAGACCTGAGATCTTTCATCATAACTCAGTAAAATTTCTTTTTGAATTCTATTGCCCAATTTCCTTCTTTAGTGCATACATATACGTACAGACTTTTGAACCAAAAACATTTAATTGAATATGACAGGGAGTGTATCCTTTTCACAATTTGTAAGATTTCCCCGTTGTCTGTGTAGGAATTCTATTTTGTTTGTGTGCAGCTGTGATTATGGCTTCAACCAATATTATTCACCGATACTAGCGTTCAATATCATAGATTGTTAGTTTCCGCATTAAGCTTAATTTTTTGTGATCTACACCACCACTCATCTGAAATTTATCAAAGTGTTGATTTATGTTCAATTCTGTACTCTAAATCTGTACTCAGCGTCACGAGTGAAACTTAATGTTGGTTGGAGGAAAAGGAATAGGAACAGGCCCAGGATGGAAAGAATAAAAGGTTGATAGGCTCCTTGAAGATAATCAGCGTTATTCTGACTTACTCAGCGAACGATTGAAGAAGCTGAAGTCTGGTGAGAGAGATGTAGAAAAGAAGTGGGAATGTTTTAAGAACTGTGTTGTCACTGCTGCTAAAGAGGTCTGTGGAACCACAATTGTGGGTAACAATAGAGGTGATGCTTGGTAGAATAGTGAGATTGAAGAGGCAGTAAAGAGAAAGAAGGATGTTGTTATTTGGGGATGTTGCAAGGTAGAGTCTCTGTGGATGAATATCACTGTAAGAAGCGTGAAGCTGCTAAGCTGGTTCGCCAGAGTAAGGCAAAAGATAGGAAGGAGAAGGTTGGAAAGGCATGAACTGGTTTTTTGGAAAAAAGGAAGCCCTTCTGGAAGTACATGAGAATCAAGAAAAATAGGGGACACAAAGTTGTAAGTTGTGTGAAGAATGAGATCAGGGAAATGATATGGGAGCCCAATGAGTTAAGTGAAAGATGGGGTGAATACTTCTTGAGTCATTAGATCAGGAAAGCAAAGATGATTCAGAGACAGATGCAGATGATGTCACAATGAGGGATGGAAGCACAGGAGGGATCTCAAGAGAAGAAGTGTGTAAAGCTCTAAAATCTCTTCAGAATGGTAAGGCTACGGGAGTTGATGGCATAACTGCCGAGATGTTGAAATATGGTGGTGACTCTGTAATTGACTGGTAAACTGAAATTTGCCAGTTGGGCTGGGAGTTAGGAATGGTCCCTCTGGATTGGAAGGATGCTATTTTTGTTCCCTTGTATAAGGGAAAAGGCAATCAGACTGAATGCAAGAACTATCATGGTATTAGCCTACTGAGTGTGCCAGGGAAAGTGTTTGGTAAGGTTGTTATTGAAAAAGTATGGGGTCTTACATCAGTGAAAGTGTGGGATGTTCAGAGTGGTTTTATGCCTGGTAAAGGCTGCACTAACCAGATTTTTGCATTACGCATGATGAATGAAAAGTATCTGGCTGTTGGGAAGAAAGTTTTTGCTGCTTTCATAGATTTAAAAGAAGCTTACGACCGAGTAAATAAGACACTTTTGTGGAAGGTATTGAATGAATATGGTGTTACTGGGAATCTACTTAACAGTGTAAAAGCCATGTATGCTGGTAGTAGCAGGGTTCATTCTAGGCGTTCTTCGCGGGATGGCACGCCCTGCCCGCCTTCAGCTTTAAAAAATTCCACCCTGCCCGCCCTCACGGTAAAATTATGCACCCTACTGCCCTTTAAACTTAAAAAATCCCATCCTGACCACCCTAAAATGGAAACTGCAAAATGCGTGCGCGCGTACCTGCCCTAATCAATCCTACACTGCTGTGAAACCAAAATAGTGCACCCACTCCATATTAACCTCTCGTCTACGTCTAGAAAGTCGTAATGACCTCCGTTGGTTAGGATTCTTAGAAGACGGGAACCAATAAGATAAAATCATTTATTGTTTGTTTCTCTATGCCAGCAGGGAAGGAAGGAAGCGTGAGATTTAGGACAAAAGGGCCTGCCCTCTGAACTACTGGGGGAGGAACGAGTTTGTACAAATTACTGACAAAAGTGGTGACCAGTATTTGCTCCTTCTACTCTCCACCACCCCCACCCACCCAACTGTCTCTGCATTTCCTCCTAAGCGCTCCCACCCTTTGTGTTCCCCTTCCCAGCCTGCCTACAGGAAATTTGTATGATCCTAAAAACCTCTTGAAGTTAGCCATCAATATTCTAATTATAACCTTCAGTCAATACGGCACTGCGGCAGGTGCCGCAGATTACTTTAATCTTTGCAGATTGCTTTCACAAAGTTTCAAAAGTTTATATTATTTAGTTCATTAACTATTTACTCAACTCAACCCCAGGAACAAACACAGCGCAACATGGCTACACCCACTGCAGTTTTTTGGGAAGGTGCGCAGACTGTTTTTTCTGACTATCTTTAACATTAATTGTTTCTAGCATTCCTTTCAATTTTAAAGCAAAGTAAAGGAAAATTTTTGCGCGATTTTTAACGTTGGATCCTGCTTCCACACGTGCGTCGATAGATCAAGTAACAATTGAATTTTGAAGATGTGAATTTGCTTTTTGGTGTAAATATGACATGGATGGCAAGTCAGATAACATCCGAAAACTTAAATTTTGTCGTCCTGGAGCGGAAATCGAACCCACTCTCCCGGATAGCGCCCGAGTATGCCTGCCACTACACCACCCAGAATGCTGAAGTAACACTTATCCAGTTTTATTTCATTGTATTTTAATTTTCTTCTTCTACTTCCTTGTTTTACAAACAGGTACCTTTGACTTAACAAGAATATTGCTTTCTTTCAATAATGAAGCTAGAAAGCGATACTTTTGCGCACTTCTTAACAGCGTCTCCGTTTCCACCACTTCTGTCTGGCGCTGCATTCCGGAAACCGGTGGCCGCAATTATTCTTTTTTAGCGTCCACATAACATCGTGTCAGTTAGATATATGTGATTAATTTTTTGTAATTTTTTACGAGAGCAACATTTTTAAAGCCTTTTCAACGTTCCCTCCGTTTTGCGGCTGTCAGTGTTTCGGAAGTTAACATCCAAATTTTTACTTTTTGCTCTTCCAGATGGCCCTCAGTAAGATTTATCAAGTTTTTTTCACCCCCCAAGTCCCTTTTGCACATTTTTTATCGCCCCTACTCCGTTCTTATGGGCATATTATGCTGCGGCATTCAGGAAACTGATGGTTGCAAATTTTCCTTTTTAACTTCCAGATAGCTTTATTTCAGTTATATTAAAGGTTTATGTTTTTTTTTAATAGCTATATTTTTTAGCGTTTAAAACATTTTGTTCTCCGTTTCCGTGGCATTCCGAAAGTTGACGGTCGCAGTATTTTTTTTTCTTCCAGATAACTTCATCTTAGTTAAATTCAGGTGAAAAAAAACCCTATTTTTTCTTAGTAAAATCGTACTTCTACGCATTTTTAACGTCCCCTGTTGCATTTCCACAGCTGTTTCGTCATACATGAGATTTTTCAGAGGAATCCCGCTGTTTTTGGTCATTCTGGAGATCAATGCAGAACTGTAGATAAAATGGGGTAAGGGGGGTAAGAAGGGATCGTTTTCCGTCTGAGGAAAGTATTTTGTCAAAACTTTCGCAAACAGAAACTTAAACGGAGTGGAGATTTTTTCCGTAATTGTAATTTCTTTTTTCTCACGATGTTGTCTATGTCCTGTGTTGTAAAATATCATGTTATTGCATAAATGTTTGTATTTCAGCAGGAAACTGCGGGCAACGATTTCCCTGAAAACGAAAGTTGAGACGACGCGAAGATTTTCCTGTAGTCTTCAGGCACGAGATTCTTCCGTGGAATGAAAGAATGAAAGAATTTTGCTATTTCCGTTATTATTTTGGGCATTCCCAAGATCAATGCACAACTGAACGAAGGGGGGGGTCAAAGGGTGGAATTTCCGTTTGAGGACGGAATTCCGCCCTTTGAAACTTTCGAAAACGGAAGTTAGATGCAGCAAAGATTTCTCCCATCGCGCAATGTTTTTCGGCCCCAAAAAGTGTTCTTAAATATCATTTTATTCCACAAATACAGCATTTCAGCTCAAAAACAGAGGAAAGTCTCTGAAAAAGGAAGTCGGTCGAAGCGAAGACTTCTCCCGCAAACGTACTTTTTCTACCTGCAATTTCTCAATTTCGTGTGTTGTTAAAATGTTACTTTCCCCATAAATGTCTACACCTAAGCTTCATAAGGGAGGGAAAATTTTCCAAAAACGGAAGTGACGAAGCTTGAAAATTTGTTCGAATTGATGTATGGTGTTCAAAAGTATTCATATTCTGAAAGTTACACCATTTATCTAAAGTGGTGACAGCTTTGATATCATGCATTCAAGGTCCTCAGGCTGAAAGTTCTTTCAGCAGGATGGATAAATTATTGTTGTCTGAAAGAATAAAAAGAATTAAAAAAAGTGACAATGAAGAAATGGGAAGGGAATGACATCAACAGAAGGAAAAACTAAGCAACTGTTGGGCAGCTGTAGAGTTAACGAAAGACAAATATACCCAGGTTTCAACACAAGAGGAAAATTAAGCTGATATTCTAGCAAAAAAAAAAAAAAAGCTGTTTTTGAAGCAATACCTTTTAGAACAATTTTATTTTGTTTTGAATTCAGTAATTTGATATTGTGAATACAGCAGTGTGTACCAAGTTTAATATCTGTTCGTACATAAATAAATTACAGTGAGCAATTCCATCTTGCTCGTGCTGTGTTATATTCAGTTTCTTGCTGCACGTTCTGATTTTTCACCTGGGCAAAAAGTTCAGCTTTTCTATCCTATGTTCGGTTTGATATATGTATTATGTACAGTGGTCGAAATGGCTCAGAGCTACTGCTGGTATGGTTGACACCAAGATTTTAAATTGAAAGCCATTAATGCTTCAGTATCTTAAGTGCTCTGCTGCTACACTAAAACTGTGGTGTAGCAAAAGAGCACTTAACATCTTTTCAGTCCCAGCTGCTAGTCATTTATCAATTTTATCCGTTAAAAATGTCATTTGCTTGTTTTTGCATTAAAATTTGTGCTTTCATCCTAATTTCTTTCCGCAGTTTGAGACGGGTAATAATATTACATACCAGGATGGTAAATGTTTTTTTAACTGGTGGTATGCTCACTTCCATGTTTGTTAACTACCAGTATGGCATACTGGCCCACTTCGAACATTGATTATGTAGCATTCCAGTAGCTGATGGTCATAATTTTTTCCTTTTTTATTTACTTCAAGATAATTTCATTTCACATCAATGAGGGGATTTTTTTTTTTTTTTTGCTTTACAAGAAGTTTTGCCTTGTTCCTCACTTTAATTTTATAATTTTTTGGGATTTATTGTATCAATGAAAATGCTTCTGCCACATTTTCACAAATTTAGCAAATTTTTCTCAAAATCTGTAGTCAGTGCACAAAAGGTTTCTAAACAAAAATTCTATATGGGCATCAGTTTTACAAACAAATGAAATGTGATATATATATTTACTATTATTTCCAAAGTTGACATGATCATACACAGCTGTCTAAATCATCAGCTGACGAGGCCCCCAATAAAACATAAATGCTGCAGGAACTAATAAAAGCACAATATATACCATCTTTTAAAGGAGGCAGTTAAAAGTTTAATCAATTAACTAAACGCAAAAGAAAAAAAAATCGTTTTATGAATTTCAAATTATTTACTAATAATTATACTTCCAGATTATTATTTAAAAAAAAATTCAAAAGCATTAGGGGATGATGTTTAAATTCTGCATAAAATAGCATCTCTTTTTTTCTTATCAGGGCAAAGCTAGTTTGACTATAAATTTTATTAAAAAAAATAATATTTAGGCTTCCCTTTATCTTCTCCTTTCTGCATTGCAGACTCCTGAAAAAATTCTGCTTCAAGGCTGGCAATAGTTCTACTGCTAAATTTAGCTACAGACATAATTTTTTATTTCTACATAAAAATGTGACCCGTCCTTAACTTTTGGACAACCCTGTATATGAACTTCAGACTGTCTGAAAACTTCTCTGTATGTGTTTCTGACACAATATTGATGAAAATATACTACTTGAAGGGTACTTACTCTGGAATTATTACTGATATGTGTCCTTTTTCATATGTATAATTGAAACTTTGCATATTATTACTATACTGTACAAATTAATTGGGACAAAGTAAAAAAATATTCTTTTTTCCAAAACTATGCCTTTATATCATTCTATGCCTTGATATACACTGATAAATACCTGTATTAGTATGAAGTATGTCCTCCTTTAGCAGAAATGACCTCTTGAATTCGTTTTGGCATTGATTCCACTAATTGAGTGCACATATTTTTGACTTCATAATCGTGGAACCACACTTTTATAGCATTCGTTATATTGCGTTCTTTGGTTGTACAGCCCATTTTACCTAAACGTCTCTCCAAAATATTCCGAAAGTTTTCTATGGGACTTAAGTCTGGTGAATTTCCAGGCCAATCAAGCAAATGAATTTGATTTTCCAGCATGAAATTCTTGACCAAATTTCAAATTGTGACATGGGGCCAAGTCATGTTGAAATGTCTCGTCAAAAGTTTGCAAGAATGGAACAATCCTACGTTGTAATATTTCTACGTACTTGGCTGAATTAATCATACCTTGAACAGAAACTAAGCTTCCAGTGCCATTTGATGTGAAAAAACCCCAAAACATCTGTTTCAGAGGGTGTTTTACAGTTTGTTTGACATGCTCAGGTCTTAAGGGTTCACAGTTGCTTCGTCTAACGACATTTGCTTCGTAACCCTGCACAAATAAATGAGTTTCATCACTGAAAATTACCTTTTTCCAGTCGTCAGCAGTCCATGATTTATATTTTTTGGCCCATGCTAAACGTTTTATCTTCATTTTCGCATTCAAATATTGTTTTTTTGTTGGTCTTCTTGCCTTCCGGCCGATTTTCAGAAGCCTACGGTGTACAGTTGAATCACTAACATCACAACCACTAGCATATAAATCTCTTTGAAGGTCGGTGCTTGTTTTTTTCGGATTCATTTTACTATTTCTGATTAGATATTTATCGGTTCGTGGAGTTGTTTTTAGTTGTATTCCACATTTACCTCTCCTTTTTGGAGAATATGATCCATATGCATTGTATCGCGTAAGCAGGCTTGATACACTTGATTTGCCTACACCAACTGCAGAATCGAAATCTCTTACTGTCATAGAAGTGTGATCCTTCAGATCAATTATTTTTGCAAGCTTCCTTGGGGAATTATCCATTTTTCAATACACGAAAGCAACACGTACTCACAGAACGAAAACTAACATCTACCTGTCACACACGAAAGCTCACAACTGAAGCTGAAGGGCCGATTTCCTGTTTAAAACCGGTCAAACCACATTCTTACTATCATGTTCTAACAGTCACACCACCTCACAGCAGATAAAACCAGTTTACGTGGGTTTCCGACATCAACTAGCGATCACATTACAATTCTGAGAATAAAATAGCTTGTCCCAATTAATTTGCACGGTATAGTATATGCAACTTTATTCCATTTAGAAAACAAAATAAATAAAAAAAAGAATTAAGCCCTTTTCAGTTAAAAAAAGTGCCATTTTTCAAAGTGCACCCGGCACTTTCCTGTTTTAATTCCAGAAAGAACCCTGGGTAGTAGAGCTTGTGTAAGAGTGAATGGTGTTTTATCAAAATGGTCTTCTATTGGTGCAGGAGTCAGACAAGGTTGTGTAATGTCACCATGGCTGCTTAATATATTTATGCATGCGTGATGCCAAAATAGATAATACTGGTTTATGTCTTTGCGATATCCGTGTTTGCAGATTGCTGTATGCTGATGACACTGTCCTGTTGGCAGAGAGTAAAAGTGATTTGCAGAGTATGTTGTCACGGATGTACAAAGTTTGCATGAAATTCAACATGCATGCATACATATCACTAAGCTGTTCTCTGAGATTCAGAGGTTAGCTCAAAAAGAAATACAAACTACCAAGTTTGCATGAAATTCAACATACATACATGCATATCACTAAGCTGTTTTCTTGAGACTCAGAGGTTAGCTCCAAAAAGAAATACAAACTATCAGATAGTTTTTACTTACTATTACCGTATCAAACTTCTCCATTTACAGCAATCTTGACATACAACTCGGGCTTCACTGACATTCATTACACAACGTACACAAGATCTTCTATACTTCATACTCATAATTTGTTTCTCATGCAGACACTCCTGAATCTGATCCTCCCATGACTTCCTTGGCCTTCCTCTGCTTTTCTTTGTGCCACTTGGGCTAAAAAAATTCTTAGGAAGCATCTCATCACTCATCCTTTCAACATGGCCAAACCACTGAAGAATAATAGTCTCCACCTTACTAACAAAATTCTGCCCCACGTTACACAACTGCAGCACATCTTCATTCCTCACACAATCAGAGAGTGTCTTCCCCCACAAACTCCACGTAAGTAACGCATCTCTGCAGCACACAAATGACTCCTACGTCTCTCTTCCGCAATACCCAGGTTTCACTGACGTACATCAGAGTAGGAACAATTACACTCTCAAACTCAGCCATGTGCGACTCTCTTGAGAACCCATCATTCCTGTGAAAACCTCCCAGAGCAGCCATGACTTTCAATGAAGAATTCACTCGCCTACTAATTTCACCATCCAATTTGTTCTCTCTGTCAAACATGCTTCCTAAATACACAAACTCACTCACCTGGCCAATCACAGTGCCATTTATACTTACATTACACTCAGTGCTACCAGTTCCTAAATATATTAAACAGCCATGGAGACAATACACAACCCTGCCTGACTCCTGCACCAATAGAAAACCATTTTGATAAAACCCCATTCACTTGTACATAGGCTCTACTGTCAGCATACATGGCTTTTACACTATTAAGTAGATTCCCAGTATCACCAAATTCATTCAATACCTTCCACAAAAGTGTTCTATTTACTCGGTCGTCAGCTTTCTCTAAATCTACGAAGGCAGCAAACAAATTCTTACCAACAGCGAGATACTTTTCAATCATCATGCGTAATGCAAAGATTTGGTTAGCGCAGCCTTTACCAGGCATAAAACCACTCTGAACATCCCACACTTTCCCTGATGTAAGAACCCGTACTTTTTCAATAACGACCTTACCAAACACTTTCCCTGGCTCACTTAATAGGCTAATACCATGATAGTTCTTGCAGTCAGTCTGGTCACCTCTTCCCTTATACAAGAGAGCAATGATAGCATCCATCCAATCCCGAGGTACCATTCCTAACTCCCAGCACAACTGGCACATTTCAGTTAACCAGTCAATTACAGAGTCACCACCATATTTCAACATTTCGGCAGTTATGCCATCAACTCCCGGAGCCTTACCATTCTGAAGAGATTTCAGAGTTTTACACACTTCTTCTTTTGAGATCCCTCCTGTGCTTTCATCCTTCATTGTGCCATGATCTGCATCTGTCTCAGAATCATCTTTGCTTTCCTTATCTAATAACTCACAGAAATATTCACTCTATCTTTCACTTAACTCATTGGGCTCCCATATCATTTCCCCAATCTTATTCTTCACACAACTTACAACTTTGTTTCTCCTATTTTTCCTGAGTCTCATGTACTTCCAGAAAGACTTCCTATCTTTCCAAAAAAGCCAATTCATGCCATTCCACCTTCTCCTTCCTATCTTTTGCCTTACTCTGGCGAACCAATTTAGCGGCTTCACGCTTCTTACAGCGATATTCATACACAGAAACTCTACCTTGCAACATCCCCAAAGAGGCTTAATTCTTTCTCTTTACTGCCTCTTCAATCTCACTATTCCACCAAGCATCACCTCTATTGTTACACACGATTGTGGTGCCACAGACCTCTTCAGGAGCAGTGACTACACAGTTCTTAAAACATTCCCACTTCTTTTCTACATGCCTCTCACCAGACTTCAGCTCCTTCAGTCGTTCTCTGAGTAAGTCAGAATAATGCTGATGATCTTCAAGGAGCCTATCCACCTTTATTCTTTCCATCCTGGGCCTCTTCCTACTCCTTTTCCTCCAACAACATTCAGTTTCATTCGTGAATACACCAAGCAATGATCAGAGCAAACATCCGCACCTCTCATCCCATGAGTGTCAACAACTAAGTGTTTCAGACGCTGATCGTAGACAACAAAATCTATCACATTCTTTTGACCAAGAGTGCGATTTTCCCAAGAATATGTGTGGATATACTTGTGGTTGAAAAATGTATTAGATACACACAAACCATTCTCAATACAGAGTTCAATTAATCTTTAACCATTAGCATACACACAAGGATCATTAACTTACCCAAAACATTGTCAGAAATTGCATTCTGCACACCTACTCTAGCATTGAAATCCCCTGCTATTATAACTTTCTCTTTAGCACCAAACTGGCTCAAAACAGCTTTTAGCTCATTCCAGAAATCTTCCTTCCTATCAGAGGGTTCAGAGTCACAAGAAGCATACAGTACAACAATTACTATTCTCTGAAGTTTCACTTTCAAACAAATCCAAAGAATTCTCTCACTTATGCAACTATAGTGAATCAAGTTGTTTATCTTTTCACTTAAAATCACACCTACACCAGCATGTGCTCTCACATTGTTCAATACTCCAGACCACACACTCACCATTCCATTCACTTCTTCTATACCAATTTCCGTCTTTTTGGTTTCACTTACACACAGCACATCCAATCTATACTTATTCATCTTTTCAATCGCCTCATTCATCTTGCCATTTATACTTCCAGTATTCCATACACCAATCTTACACTCACTTAGCTGGGATGTCTTTCTCATTTTCCGTTTACCGTGTCCAAATTGTTTCCATGGTGAACCGTCCTTCTCAAGTGTGGCAGGTCCACCATATTCCACACTTGAGTCCGGGTACTGATTTCTTTTTGACTTTTTAATCAGGTAAGTACATCGGGGGGGGGGGGGATTAGCCCGCAGCTGACGGTTCTAGTTGGTCATTCAACCTAAGGATTCTGGAACAAAACCCAGTGAGTTGGGGTCTTTTTGCCAATGTCACACAGAACTAGCTGGCACCTATCCAAGATTCACGGTGGCCCTAGTTGCTGTTGTGTCTGCCATTGTTACCACGGAGCGCCCCGAGGAGGCAAACCCATCTCTCACTAAACTAAGTATAAATAAGGGAAAAACCAAAGTTATGGTCTTTGAGAAAGGAACTGGTAGCACTGAATGTAATGCAAGTATAAATGGCAATGCTGTAATTGACCAAGGCAGTGAGTTTCTGCATTTAGGAAGCATGTTTGACAGAGAACAAATTGGATGGTGAAATTAGTAGGCGAGTGAATTTTTCATTGAAAGTCATAGCTGCTCTGGGAGGTTTTCACAGGAATGATGGGTTTTCTAGAGAGTCCCGCATGACTGTGTATGAAACTGTAATTGTTCCTACTTTGATGTATGGTAGTGAAACCTGGGTACTACAAAAAAAACATAGAAGTCGTTTGTGTGCTGGAGAAATGCGTTACTTACGGGGGGTTTGTGGCAAGACAAGGTCTGATTGTGTGAGGAATGAAGATGTGTTTCAGTTGTGTGATGTGAATCAAAATGTTGTTAGCAAGGGTGAGACTAATATGCTTCGGTGATTTGGCCATGTTGAAAGAATGAGTGATGAGATGCTTACTAAGAAAATCTTTTAGCGCAAGCGACAGGAAGGAAAGGCAGATGAAAGCCAAGGAAAACATGGGTGGATCAGATTCAGGAGTGTCTGCATGGGAAAAAGATCAAGAGTATGAAGTATAAAAGATCTTGTGCACGGCGTGTAATGGATATAAGTGAAGCCTGAGTTGTATGTCAAGATCGCTGTAAATGGAGAAGTTTGATACGATAACAGTAAGTAAAAATATCTGGTAGTTTGTATTTCTTTTTGGAGTTAACTTCTGAATCTCAGAGAACAGCTTATTAATATATCATCATCATCATTGTCAACCATTATCAATCCATTGCTGGACGAAGGTCCCCCCAAGTTTTCTCCACAACGGTCTGTCTTGTGCCAGTCTCCTCCATGTCACTCCCGCATACTTTCTAATTTCATCCACCCATCTTCCATGTGGCCTTCTTCTGGTTCTTTTCTTGTCCCTTGGAATCCAATCTAAAATTTCGGCTGTCCATCGATGGTCTGTCCTTCTGGCAGTATGCCCAGCCCATTGCCATTTCAGGGATTTAACTCTGATCATGATGTCTTCCACTCTTGTCATTTTTCGGATCCAGGAGTTCCTCTTCTTATCTCTCCTAGTTACACCAAGCATGCACCTCTCCAGGCTTCTTTGAGTTGTCTGCAGCCTTTGTATGTCTCTTTTAGTTAAGGTCCACGTCTCTGCACCATACGTAAGCACTGGAAGGATGCATTGATCAAACACTTTTCTTTTAAGACATAATGGCATATTGCTCTTGAAAATTATGCTGTTTCTTCCAAAAGCTCTCCAGGCAAGTTTTGTACGCCGATTAATTTCTTCACCAATGTGACCCTCACTTGATATCTGCTGTCCAAGATAAATGTACGTGTCTGTTATCTCCAGCTTTTCTCCATCAACCGATAAATCTTCATTTCTTGTAAAAGCATTGAACATCACTTTTGTCTTCTGAAAGTTCATTTTTAATCCCACTTCTTTACTCTTGTCAGCAAGTTCCTGCATCATACTCTGTAGCTCTGATGGGGTAGTTGCAAAAATGACTATGTCATCAGCAAAACGAAGGTGGGTTAGATAATCTCCATTAATCTTTATGCCTTTGTTTTCCCAGTTCAGTGATTGAAAGACATTTTCCAATGTGGCATTAAAGAGTTTCGGAGATATGGTGTCACCTTGTCTCACTCCCTTTCCAATTTTTATGTGTGTTGTATTTTCAAATAGCAGAATCTTCGCACTTGCATTTTCATAGATGTTATTAATAATATTAGTGTATGCATCTTCAATACCGCAGGATTTCAGAGCCATTGCAACTGCTGATGGTTTCACCGAATCAAAGACTTTTTCATAATCAATAAAAGCCATGCACAATGGAAGTTCATATTCCCTCGCTCTTTCAATTAGTTCTCTCAGTACGTGGATATGATCTATTGTGCTGTAGCCACTCCTGAATCCAGCTTGTTCTCTCGGTTGAGCCATGTCCAGTGTTACCTTCAAGCGGTGTGAAAGAACTTTAGTGAAGATTTTTTTTTTTTTTTTTTTGATTGGAGGTTTAACGACCACCGTGAGCAACTCAATGGGCTATAAGCAGTCGCCCGTCCCTAATTTAGGGTCACTGGTTCCAGGGAAGGGAGAGAGCCAGTGCCGTAAGACAAACACAACATCCATGCCTGACCGGGATTCGAACCCGGGCCCCTTACGGACGAATGATCAGAGGCCAACGCCTTAGACCACTGCGCCACCGAGGCGGCAGTGAAGATTTTATAAACCACTAATAGGAGGCTGATAGGTCTGTAGTTCCTGAGATCCTCAATGTCACCTTTTTTTATGTAGCAAGATCATTGTAGCGTTGTTCCAATCCTCAGGAATTTTCCCTTCATTAAGGCATCGAGTGAAAATTTGGGCGAGTACTGTTTCGATTTCTCCACTTGCTTCTTGTATGATGTCTACAGTAATTCCATCTTCTCCTGGAGCTTTTCCCTGCTTCATGTTCTTGATTGCATGTGCAACTTCTGCTGGAAGGACTGGAAGAACTCTGGTACTGGTACCTTTCATGATGTCTGGAGTACATGCATCATCCCTTTCATATAACTTGGAGTAGAAATCTTTCACTCTTGTCAAAATTTCGCCTCTATTTCTTGTTACAGAACCATCTTCTTTTCTCATATATATATATCATCATCATCATCATTGTCAACCATTATCAATCCACTGCTGGACGAAGGTCTCCCCAAGTTTCCTCCACAACGGTCTGTCTTGTGCCAGTCTCCTCCATGTCACCCCTGCATACTTTCGAATTTCATCCACCCATCTCCCATGTGGTCTTCTTCTGGGTCTTTTCCTGTCCCTTGGAATCCAATCTAAAATTTCGGCTGTCCATCGATGATCTGTCCTTCTGGCAGTATGTCCAGCCCATTGCCATTTCAGGGATTTAACTCTGATCATGATATCTTCCACTCTTGTCATTTTTCGGATCCACGAGTTCCTCTTCTTATCCCTCCTGGTTACACCAAGCATGCACCTCTCCAGGCTTCTTTGAGTTGTCTGCAGCCTTTGTATGTCTCTTTTAGTTAAGGTCCACGTCTCTGCACCATACGTAAGCACTGGAAGGATGCATTGATCAAACACTTTTCTTTTAAGACATAATGGCATATTGCTCTTGAAAATTATGCTGTTTCTTCCAAAAGCTCTCCAGGCAAGTTTTGTACGCCTATTAATTTCTTCATCAATGTGACCCTCACTTGATATCTGCTGTCCAAGATAAACGTACGTGTCTGTTATCTCCAGCTTTTCTCCATCAATCGATAAATCTTCATTTCTTGTAAAAGCATTGAACATCACTTTTGTCTTCTGAAAGTTCATTTTTAATCCCACTTTTTTACTTTTGTCAGCAAGTTCCTGGATCATACTCTGCAGCTCTGATGGGGTAGTTGCAAAAATGACTACGTCATCAGCAAAGCGAAGGTGGGTTAGATAATCTCCATTAATCTTTATTCCCTTGTTTTCCCAGCTCAGCGACTGAAAAACACCCTCCAATGTGGCATTAAAGAGCTTCGGAGATATGGTGTCCCCTTGTCTCACTCCCTTTCCAATTTTTACGTGTGTTGTATTTTCAAACAGCCTAATCTTTGCACTTGCATTTTCATAGATGTTATTAATAATATTAATGTATGCATCTTCAATACCGCAGGTTTTCAGAGCCATTGTAACTGCTGATGGTTTCACCGAATCAAAGGCTTTTTTCATAATCGATAAAAGCCATGCACAATGGAAGTTCATATTCCCTCGCTCTTTCAATTAGTTCTCTCAGCACGTGGATATGATCTATTGTGCTGTAGCCACTCCTGAATCCAGCTTGTTCTCTCGGTTGAGCCATGTCCAGTGTTACCTTCAAGCGGTGTGAAAGAACTTTAGTGAAGATTTTATAAACTACTGATAGGAGGCTGATAGGTCTGTAGTTTCCGAGATCCTCAATGTCACCTTTCTTATGTAGCAGGATCATTGTAGCGGTGTTCCAATCCTCAGGAATCTTTCCTTCATTAAGGCATCGAGTGAAAATTTGGGCGAGTACTGTTTCGATTTCTCCACTTGCTTCTTGTATGATGTCTACAGTAATTCCATCTTCTCCTGGAGCTTTTCCTCGCTTCATGTTCTTGATTGCATGTGCAACTTCTGCTGGAAGAACTGGAGGAACTCTGGTACTGGTATCTTTCATGATGTCAGGAGTGCATATATCATCCCTTTCATATAATTTGGAGTAGAAATCTTTCACTCTTGTCAAAATTTCGCCTCTATTCCTTGTTACAGAACCATCTTCTTTTCTCAGTGCCATAATCTGTTTTCTTCCCTTACTGAGATGTCCCTTTGCTATCTTTAGGCTTTGGTTGTTTTCAATTGCTTTCCTCACTAGTTCACAGTTGAATTTCCTTACGTCTTCAGTGATACTTTTTCTTACTGTCTTGCATAGCTCTATATATTCCACTTTGGAAGTCACATCTTCTTTAGTTGTTCTCATCTCTCTTCTTTTTTGCATCAACATTTTGGTTTTTCCTGATAATTTGTTCACATGCAACTTGTTCTTAGACCCAGCCAATTTTGTTGCTGTTTCCATAAGAGCTTTGGTTACTTTTCTGTTAACTTCAGAGATGTCCACTTCTTCCGATGTTAGGCCTTCTAAAGCAGAGAACCTGTTCTTCAGTTCTAACTTGAAGGTATTATGGTGTTTTTTAAGGTTGGTTATGTCAATAGATTTTGTTTGTCTTATGAGCTTGCCACGTTCAAGTTTAGTGTTGAGGTGCATCTTACATCTCACCAATCTATGGTCACTACCTGTGTTGAACTTGTTTAGCACACTGCAGTCTTCTATGACCGAATTTTTTGTTACACATAATAAAATCAATTTCACTTGTCGTCCCATTTGGATGTCTCCATGTCCATTTCCTGTGTGGCTTTTTCTTGAAAAAGGAGTTCAAGATGAAAAACCCTTCTGCCTCTGCAAACTCAACGAGAGTATTTCCACGCTGGTTTCTGTTGCCATGACCGAATTTACCTACTGAAGTTTCATTCTGTTGCCGTTGCCCTATTTTTGCATTGAAATCTCCCATAATTATTTTCAAGTGCTGCTTACCTTTATTATTTAGATGACAAATTTCCTCATAAAATTCTTCAATTTCTTCTTCAGGATGACTTGTGGTGGGTGCATAAGTTTGAATAATCTGAGCCTGGTATCTTTTCGAGAGTTGGATAACAAGTCGTGCAGCTCTGTCAGAGAAACTTTCAACTTCTACAACTTTATCCTTCAGTTTCTTGTTTATTATAAATCCAACACCACTAGTTCTGCCAGTACCTGTCCCACGATAGTAGAAGAGATGTCCACTTTTCAGTTCGATGAGATCTTCTCCTTTTCTCCTTACTTCACTTAGCCCCACGATGTCCCACTTGATCCTTTGCAGTTCCTCTTCCAATTCAAGAAGCCTTGAATCAGAAGATAGAGAGCGTCCATTGTAAGTAGCCAAGGTCAGCATCAGATGGCAGCCTAGTCCGGTTCTCCGGGGATTCTTAGCACCCTCTGCCTTCATGTCGCACTGGCCGCTGCCTTGGCCAGGTACATTCCAGCTGCCGGAGACTGAGGGCCAAGATTTAAGTTGTGGAATCATTTTGGAGGGGTTTGGCCATAACTCACCACGCTGGCCAAGCGGGTTGGTGAGTGTGGGATAGAATTTCCTCTAATCCCGATGGTATAGTTATACCGCTATGGGCGGTCGTCAGAGCCCCTTTAGTGGGAACAGGATGCACCACGAGAAGGCGGGGTTGACATTTGTCAAGGAGAGGCTGTGATGTTACGCATCACCTGACCTTACATCCCATATATATATATATATATATACACTGTACTCTACCAAGTAATTTTCGAATTTTCTTTCATAATATTCTCCTCCATCATCTGTTCTTCCAAATTTTGGCTTTTTTTACAAAGTTGTTGAACGCTGGTACTAAATATTACTTAAATTTGTTCCAAGATTCATCTTTACTTCTCAGTAAGCATATACAGCGATGAGCCATTCCGTTATGACCACTCCTAGCCTGAAGAAATGAGCAAACCTGGAGACTGAATGGTGGCACAGGTGAAGTTCACACAGCAGTACATATACATCCCGAGGACCAGCTTTTGGTTAGTAGAGGGTTTGGAGTCAGAATGGAAAAAGCTGCCGAATTATCGCAGTTTGATAAAGGACAAATTGTGATGGCACGGCGCCTTGGAACTACGATCTTGGAAACGGTGCGGCTGGTGGGTTGTTCACGTGACGCTGTAGTGAGGATGTATCAAAGGTGGTGCACAGATGGCCAAAAGACAGTCCGTCGTCCAGCTGTGTGTCATCCACAGCTCATTGATGCCAGAGGGGAGCAAAGACTATCGCACATTGTTCACAGTGACTGCAGGGCCACAGTGCGACAAATCACCTGCAGCTACAACAGTGGTGATCAGGAAAATGTGTCACAACACACAGTTAATCGCAGCGTTCTGCACATGGGCCTGTGTGGCCGAAGACACAGCCGGGTTCCCATGCCCACTTCACGTCATAGCCAACCACACATGAAATGGGCCCAAGATCATCAAGATTTGACCGTGGATGATCAGAAGAAAGTGGCCTGGTCTGACAAATCAAGATTCCTGGTGCATCACATAGACGGCGGAGCGTGGACACACCAATTACCAACGAAGGCTACGGCACCTGGATGCACTGTTGTGTGGAAACAGACCGGCGGCGGCGGAGTTATGCTGTGGGCGATATTTTTTTGGGACACTTCGGGGCCCCACTATCCCAATAGCACAATTCTTGACAGCTGTCAGGTACCTGAACATCGTTGTGGACTAAGTTCACCCATTCATGACAACTATGCTTCCTGCTGGTGATGGCTATTACCAACAAGATAATGCGCCATGCCACACTGCCAGAATTGTCAAGGAGTAGTTCGAGGAACAGGCCGGGAACTTTATGTTAATGCCCTGGCCTCCGAATTCAATTCATATGAACCCAACAGAACATTTATGGTTTGACTCGAAAAAGCAGGTTCACACTAAATCACCACCACTCTGAAATGTACAGGAACTGGAGGACCTGCTGTTGACATTATGGTACCAGATACTCCAGGTTACCTATCGCCACCTCATCGAATCTATGCCTTGCCGATGGCTGCTATTTTGCAGGCTAAAGGGGGTCCCACAGCTTATTCGGTAGGCGCTCATAATGTAATGGCTCATCAGCGTATGTATCTAGAAAAATCAACTATGAAAGTGATAAAATACTCACAACCACTTGTACACACACACGCACACACACACACAAATGTTAGTGTGTTCTAACTCTAATATAGTCTTTGCTCCGTGACCATTTTGCTTGGAGAATGACGTGTGTGTGTATTCGATTACCTTTTATGCAAAATTCATAATTCCATTCTTTCTTACAGCTGATAATTTAAGTCCTTGCAGTAACTTCATTTTTCACTATTTGTTTTATGATTTCTGTATCCCTCTATGTTCTATTTATCTGTGTCATACATTTAAACAATTTTTCTTGACACATATACCAAATTTGCTTTCTTCTCTGCTGTTTGAAGCTAATACAGATTATCTCAAATCTACTGTGCCCATAGCTATGGTTCCTCCAGTTTTAATTAGGCATTGTTGATGTTCAACAAATATTCATAACCTTTTTCTGTGATCCTTGACAAAATATCAAATTATAAACACATGTTATGAAGTACAAAATAATGTGTGCAAAAATAATTCTCATGCCATCAGATTTCATACACAGAATGGCTGACTTTCAAGAATTGAAATCCATAAAAAAATTCAGTGAAAGTTTAATCAATATGATGGACTGACTAATGTATTGAACATATTCACAAATGCATCGAGCACATCAATTAAAAAGTTCTGATTCATTAAGCGAATGGTACATCGATTTCATATGCTACACAAGCACGACGCTTGGCTGTTTTTCCCACTTATAATGATTTAAATGCAATTGATACATAATTAAGTCATCAGTATCCTATCATTAGGTTACATATACAGAAAAAAATCCATTTGTAACTGTGAAATTATAGCTACATGCGATATATTTTAACTCAAATTTTCATGGCAGCATTTTAAAATACTTTTAGAGAAAGCAAGTTTCTCTGTTCATTTAGCAATTATCAGTAATCTTAATCCTACAAGTTTTTTTTATGAGTTTTTCCCAATAGATTGAGATCAGAGAGGGTTGGGGGGAAGCAGAAATGGATGAAATTGTGATCAGGGGAAGCAGGACATACAAGTGCCTTTGGCCTAATTATTTTTTTCTTCAAAAAGTTTTCTAGGTAATAAATATATGGCCCTAAGCTATCTGGAAAAGAAAATCCATAAAATATGTCGCTCTATAAAATAGCTGTAAAACCAGTATGATGCCCATAAATTTTACAGGTAAAACATAAAACTTGTCAAGCATGGATATGCCAACCACCAGCTGTTGTCATTAGTACTTAATTCAAAAAGCTTCAGTAACATAAATCAAAGAACAAAAATGTGGTATGTATCTGTTGTACTTACCTATATATAGAGTTGAACCCACATATAATGAGCTTGCATAATACAATGTTCTGAATAAACCAAAGTTTTATAGATCTCTCAAACTTCGTAATATTCCCTTTGTTATTTTAACTGCATATTACAAACATTTTTTTTTTTTTTGGAGAAACTGCATCTCAGGATTCAGTACATTTACCAGCAAACAAAATAAGTGGCATTCACCCAGTTTTTGCCCCTTCCTCTTTCACAGAATTTTTTTGGATATTATGGGATATTTATAATATCCCACAGTTTCTCTTACACACAGGTCAGTTTGCATAAAGACTAACAATGTTTATATGCGGCATGACACTGGGTTACTGATGTCAAACTAAGGATACGATTTTTGACTGGGATTTCACATTACTTCAAAGATGGCACCTCGCTCTTCAATTAGATTTGTTCAAGTAGTCTCAACTAGGTAACAAAAAACTTTGACTGCTCAGCAGTCCACCAAATTTTCTTTCTACAGTTTTAAGTAACAAGGATGAACTGAAACCTCAGTGATGGTTTGTTGAGTGTTGAAAGAAAAAGTTTTTGAGAAGGAATCACACATTGTGAACACAGTGGGCACATTCAGGGCAAGAACGATGATCAATCAAACAATGAGGAAGAACACTATGAAAAACAAAACAATTTTCAAATAGACTTGCTGTTGAAAGTTCAGAAAATCTTAAGGAGTTTATTCTGCGTCTTGAAACATCTCAACAACTGCGTTGGAGGAAATTGAAAATAAATTAATAGCAGGTATCATAACAAACACAAAACAGGCAGCAACTGACTGTTTTGCTTATCACAGATCTCATTAATAATTTTATTGATAGCTATAATGTTTAATTAACAAATGTTACTTACCTTTAGCTGGTAAACAGTTTGCAGTTAACTAGTTTTAACCTGACACAACGTAATATGCCAAAAATTGCTCTATTTTGATCTATTGTATTATAACGAAGTTTTCATACACATCGGATGTTTTTTCACTATCACTTCAACTTCATTATACTTGTGTTTCACCGTATATATAAATATAAAGCACACTTTTTTATCAAAAAGTTGAAAGATAATGATTTTAAAGCAAAAATTTACCATTGGATGTTTCCTTATTTTCCAGCTTAAAAATGTTAAGAGGGATTGCATTGAAAACATCAGCTTGAAAAACTTGAATCCTCTGCCTGAAATAGAAGTTCAAATTACAATAAAAGTGATTAATGTGTTTCAAAGTAACACACTTAATTTTAGTGCATTAAAAAAAATTCAACCACAGAGAGTTACACAACAAAAACTGCCTGCAATTAAACAAAATTGTATGAAAGGCTATTATGCTGTATCTAACATACACTGAAGTGCCAGAAAAACTGGTACAGAGGAGCTTATGCAAAATACATAGCAACGTCACCTATGCGCATACTCGGTTGCATCAGCCAGTGCGTATATAAAGCGATAGACATCCTTGCCAGCTGCCAGAGCTGTTTTCAGCATCAGAATGACAAGTAATAATGATTTAAGCGATTTTCAACGCAGTGTCATAGTTGGCGCTCGTAAGATGGGCCATAGTATTTCGGAGGTAGAAACAAAGTTCGGATTTTCACGGACGACCATTGCAAGGGTGTATAGTGACTACAAGCTACAATACCAGCGTGGGCGTAAAAGACGTGGCCAACCTACAATACCAGCGTGGCCGTAAAAAGACATTGGGTGAACGTGACCATCGTCGGCTGTCAAGAATTGTTTCACGCAACAGGCGTGCAACACTTTTGCAGGTATCATTGCAATTCAATGCTGGAGCTTCAACAAGCATCAGCGTCCGGACTGTGCAAGTACCCTGCACGATATGAGCTTTGGGAGCCGACGCCCAACTAGAGTCCCCTTGATGGGTGCACGACACAGAGCTATGCGCCTCGCTTGGGCACAGCAACACCGCCACTGGGCACTTGATGACTGGAAACAAGTAGCCTGGCCTTAGGAGTCGCGTTTCCAACTGTATCGGGCAGATGGAAGGATTTGTGTGTGGCACAAACCCCATGAAGCCATGGATCCCGCCTGTCAACAGGGAATTGTACCGGCTGGTGGGGTCCCGTAATGGTATGGGGTGTGTTTAGCTAACTGAGACCCCTGGTACATCTACAAACATCTGTGACTGGCCAACACTATGTGCGCATCCTTTCTGACGAGGTACACCTGTTCATGTCCTGCATTCATACTGATGGGTTGGGCCTGTTCCAACAGGACAATGCACCTCCACATAAGTGTGGGGATGCCACATTATGGTTAGAGGAGCATTCATCTGAGCTTGGGGTGTTGCCATTCCCACCCAAGTCCCCAGATCTGAACGTGATAGAACACATTTGGGATGCCATGCAACGCACTATCGAACACCAGAATCCGAGACCTTGGAATACACCCGAAATGTGGAACGCTCTGCAGGAAGTATGGTGTGCATTTCCTACAGCATATTTCCAGAAGCTAGTGGAGTCCATGCCCCATGGTATTTCTGCAGTCCTGCACTCCCGTGGGGGACCAACCAAGTAATAGACTGGTGTACCAGTTTTTCTGGCACTACAGTGTATTTGTATTAAATGAAAATTTTATGTACACCATATTTAACTACTCTATAGCTTTTTATAAACAGTTAAAATAAAAAATACAGAAGAACAAATATTCAGTTCTAATATCAAGCCACAAAGCAATTTTATAATAAAATTATTCCAGCGTTAAAATTTTTTCTAATCAACCAGGCAAACATTTTCACTTAAAAACAAGGTGAAAAATATAATTAACGGCAGATCAAAAAAAAAAAATAATAATAATGAAACATGTAAAAAAAATGTATGTACTTCTGAAATTACTTTTTAACCTACCACCTCCATATTTCACTTTACAATTTTCTAAAAATATTTAACATGACTAAAAGTTCATACTTTGTGTTAACTTGTTAACTTTTCGATAGGTCTGAATGAGAATATTTCATAAGCTCATTGTTATTATCTAATGTCAGGAAATTTCTATTTCAGATTAACACAACCATTTTATTCAACAATTGTGCTTTGCTTCAAATCATAAAATAGTAACATTTATAAAGAACACTATACTCAAGGTATGAACTATGGGATTTCCATTGCTCATATCTAAGAACAAACCAATAGAAATCTTAAATTTCAAAATTCTCATTGTGAGGAAATAATGTATAATAAATATATAATTTTGCAAAATTTCAAAGGCTGGTCAATATTTCCTCATTGCCCTATTGAAATAAAATGTGAAAATATTTTCCCATTATCTATTTAAATAGTACTGTTCATTTTTTATAGACTTCCATTTCCAGCTGTTTTTAATAAACTACTTAACTTATCAACCAGAAAAATAGAATGTTCTTTTTGAACAAGTAATAGGAAGTTCTTCATTTAATACCCCAACACGGAGCATCATGCTGAGGATAAAATGAAAAGGCAAGAACAATACTGTAATGAACAACTGGGTTATGAGAATGCCAGCAAGCTTCTATATAACTGGTTAAACATGTGAACCTACACTGGACTATTTTACATAAAAGCGATACTAAGTCACCTTTTATAATACAGTTTATTAATATACATCAAAAATGAAAGTAGAAACAACCAGCATATCTATCTTACCCCACAATGAACCTCAAACCACAGCTTCCTACTGTTCTGATTACTGAGGAACTTAAGGGCTAAAGGATTATCACTAATCAACTTTTAAAGCTTGCCTTTCATTCTGTAGGTTTTAAGTGTATCATTTGAAAAAAAAAAAAAAAGTACATGCTTATGTTATCCCTGCTCCATCTGTGGACACCACACCTTTGCACTTATTAGTATGATTTGACAATTTTTTTTTTTTTTTTGTGAGAATGAAGATCGTCCCTGTAACCGGAAATGCCTATCGGTACTTTTTAGATGCATACTTAATTACTAGGCATGTAAATGTAGATGCTGTAAAATTTAAAACATATTTCATTCCATGTCATTACTTCTAATAATCTCATTGAAAAAAAAATATTTTCTCCTTCAGTACCATTCACTAGGAATACAATTTTGCATGCAGTTACTCCTTCAAACAATGACAGTTTTCCTGCTACAGAAAGGAAATGTTTATTATAGTTTTCCCAACATCTTGCTTCTAAAAGTTTTATACAAAAAACGTTTTTTGACAGATATCACTCATGGCAAAGAATACTTTGCACATAACTTCTAAGCCTTCTATCACATACAATCTTGTTTCAAGGAAAGGGTAAGGGCATATTTTTGTTTGCAATTGTACCTATGTTAGTACAAAGGCCCATGATTTTTATTTAATGTCAAACACCACTCATAACAGAAAATGCATATTTCCTTTTCAAAATAATGCAGAGTTATTCTGCAAAGAGGCGCCAATTCACATTGTGTTTTTTACGATACCTCCATTGATAGAAGCCCAATTTCAAAGATTCTATTGTGATAGATAACATTCATGGTGAAGAAAGAACATGTTACAAATAATTTCCAATTTTTTTATCCACAGTTTTTCCACCAGAGGGTAGAAGTGCATATTTCTGTTAATAACATACTACCAAAGGTACTTGGCATTGTCCGGGTTTAAAAAAAAAAAAAAAAAGATCAGTTTCTAGGCCAGTGTCTTCTGAGCTTTCCTGAAATTATGAATGTGATATATTGTATGGAAACATTTAATTGAAATGTGTTCCAATAATAAAAAAATGGGATTAAAAACAAATAAAATCTATATCATACTTGTGTCAGCACAATTGGCTAAAACCAGCAGTCTTTATTGTTAACTGTGAATACAGGAAATTGAAATATTGGAAAATCTAGATTTTTCTGTTTTGTTATCCTGAAGCACAGCTGCATGGTCAGTCATGATAGTAGCTTCAATGACAGCTGACGTAAGTTTCCTGACAGGCTGTATTGTTCCATTGAGATTGTTGGCAGATCCAGATTTCGTCAAAATAAAAAAATAAACAGTCAAGATGAGGTGGGAGAATGTATAAATGGAATAATAACAATGTTAAACTTTAAAAAAACGAGATACAAGAAAATTGACATTTTTCTCATTTCTTGTATTTAATCTGCATTTCATCAAAATATATTTCCTCTCTATAAGAATCACTGAACTATTGTTTTTCAAATAGTGGAACTATTTGCAGTACACATTAACATATGAAGAGCCATGGTGTGAAACCTAAACAACTCATCAGCAACTGCAGCAGAAAGATACATGCAATATGTCACAAGTCTAACAACGTAAACAGCAAAATCAAATTTCAGATTGTAAATTGTGAATGTTATGTCAAATTCGAACCAATTATTGAATGTGACCTAGTCAAAATCTTTCCATAGAAATAGTTTGGAATTATATACAGCACATAGTAACACAATGGGAGCAGCAGCTGTGGTGGAAGGATTTGCTTTGGAAGTCTAATACAGTAAAGAGCAAGATCAAATTTTAAATTGCAAATCATGCACACTATGTCAAATTTAAAACAATGGTTCATGAAACCATACCAAAATCTTCCAACAGAAATAGCTTAGAACTATTTATAGTATGTAGTAAGACATGAGGACAACTGTGGTAAGTAAACAAACGTGCTGGCAACTGTGTGGAAGGATACATGTAACACTTCAGAAGTCTAATGCAGTAAACAGCAAGATCAAATTTCAAATTGTAGAAGTCTAATGCAGTAAACAGCAAGATCAAATTTCTAATTCGTTAGTATATGTTTAAAAAAACACTGCTTAGAGAAACTAATACTGCTTCTGCCCTACTGGCAGAAGCAGTATTGAGACAACTCAAAACTAGAATACTTGCATCAACAGACCCAGCCCCTCATACGTGGCTGAGATATGCTGACAATTTTTTTTCTCGTTTGAATGGCCTCTGAAGAACAGTTTTACCTTTCCTCAACACCATTAATCAGGAACACCCTAGCATACGCTTCACTATGGAACTCAAAACTGAAGCATCCCTTCCTTTTTAGATGGACGTATTAAGAAATCTCAGACAGGAAACCTTCTCACAGAGGTCTTCTACAAGGAAACCTATGTTCTGAATGTAATCCCTTCAGGATCGTCCTTGCCCCTGGCAGAGGAAGCTGGCACTTTTCCAGCACAGAGTGAAGCGCGCTTATACGAACTCCATGGAAATAGCTGCAACCGAAGCTGAGCTAGATGAACTGGGGGCACTCACAATCTCAGTGTGCTACCTAAATAGCATGGTGGTTCGCATCATACTCCGAACACAACCTAGCAGACCTAGCTCTAACCACAGTGAATCCACTCGCAGCTTACAGTACATCGACTGCTGCCAATATATTCCAGGTTTTTCTTATTTCTTCATGAACAGTCTTAGGAAGTTTGGTCTAGGGATAGGACTTCGTACTCAGAGGGTATTATACGCGTGCATCTCGTCCAAGAAGCTCGACTCCGAAAACCTAAATGAAGCGGGAGTCTATACTATCCCACTCCACAACCCTGATGGGACAACCAAGTACTATATCGCAATGACGAAAAGATCGCTTAGCGTGTGACTCCGAGAGCACAAGTACGACACCAAAAGAAGAAGACTTACCATGGCCTTAGCCCGTGATGTGGCCAACCTCTCTGCCAACCCCACCCCCCTTGGACAGATATTAAGAGGATAGCACCATACACAAAAGCCCGCACAACCTTGCTGAGAGAAACTATTGAAGTTCTTTCATGAGATGACATGTGCAATACAGAAACCTCACTAGACCTTCCGCACGCCTGGCTCACCCTTTTTCATACACGCGCAGCAGCATCCAATATCTGAGATAAGGGATTCATGCATTGTAATACCACTCGATTTTTCCATTTTTTGACATATTTTATTTGACTTTGGGATTCTTTGTTTAATTTTATAACTGTTGCTTGACAAAGACAATCGGCCAATGGTGAAAGCTTGCATTACATGCTTTTTTACTTGTACACCTAATAAACGAATTTTCTTCTGTAATGTAATCTAGGTGTATCTCTACCCACTCACTAATTCGTTAGTATATGTTTAATATACAATTTCGTTAGTATACAATTTCTACACTCTTCCCACCAAATAAACTTATTGATGTTTCTGAACATTAGTAATTATAATCTTCTGCCTACACAAAAGACAATGAGCCTTGTCCTATTCATTTTTGATTTCCAATTAGCATTTTCAACTTTCACTCTGCAATTTTCTAACAATAATAACCTCTTTTGTATTTTATCCAGCACACTTGTCTTCATAAAAAGAATTTACCACCTCTGAATTATCAATTTTGTAACTGGTTTATAGAACATACATTATGATAATGTATGGGTTTCCACATAACCAACCTGTCAGCTATTGTTTTATTAAAAGATAATATCTAAGGCCATATCATCTTGCATTTTGCCCATTTTTTACATCACAATAAATCATAATGACAAACCTATCATTAAGATTACATTTCATTGATACATGCTTCTTGGTCTTACTAGGACATACACTAAGGTGCCAAAAAAAAATACAAAAAAAAAAAAAAAAAAAAAAAACTGGGAATGGCACTACCATTTGCATCACATGCCATCACACCCATGGGTAAATGGTATCGTCTTTTTTTTTTTTTTTTTTTTTTTTTTGAGGTTTAACGACCACCGTGAGCAACTCAATGGGCTATGAGCAGTCGCCCGTCCCTAATTTAGGGTCACTGGTTCCAGGGAAGGGAGAGAGCCAGTGCCGTAAGACAAACACAACATCCATGCCTGACCGGGATTCGAACCCAGACCCCTTCGGACGAATGATCAGAGGCCAACGCCTTAGACCACTGCGCCACCGGGGCGGCAGCGCAATTGAATGCTGCAGCGCAATTGAATGCTGGGGCCAGTAGTAGCATCAGTGTTCAGACAGTGCAACATTCCCTGTGTTCTATGGGGTTCCCGAGGTGACGGCCCACTTGGGTTCCATTGCCGACCCAACAATACAAGGCTGTGTACCTTGCCTACATTGCCACTGGATGCAAGATGACTGGAAACATTTAGCTTAGTATGACAAATTGTGGTACCAGCTGTTTCGAGCAGATGGCCAGCTCTGGGTGTGGCAACAGTCCCATGAGGCGATGGATCCCCTGCATGCCTACAAGGAACAGTGCAGGCTGGCAGTGGCTCTGTTATGGCATGGGGTGTTTTCAGCTGGCATGCATTAGGACCCCTCGTACGTCTGAAGAATACTCTGACCGGTCGAGACTACATAACCATCCTTCGGGATAATTTTACCCATTCATGTCACGCAATCCCTCCGATGGGTGCAACCTCTTTCCACATGACAATGTGCCACGACATACATCCACTGTTGCCCGATTATGGCTGCAGAAACATTCCATGGGGTTGACTTGACCCCCTCGTTCACCAGATTTAAATGCCATTGAACACATTTGGGATGCTGTTCAACGTGCCATCAATGTCAGGAACCCTCTACTGGTGATTATTAAAGAATTGTGGGACACTTTTCGTGAAGCATGGGGTACACTTTCTCCACAGTGCTACAGAGCTCGTGGAGTCCATGCCCAGCCGCATTGCTGCAGTTTACACACACACACACACACACACACACACACACACACACACACACACACACACACACACACACACACCACTAAGATGTTCTCTGAGATTCAAAGGTAGCTCCTCAAAGAAAGCTCATCTGCCAAATTAAAGTTTAAAACTGACAGTACCAGAGGTGTCTATCAGTAATCACCATACAAAGCCTCATTTTATTTTCGCTGTGTTCTTAGCATTATATATTTGTTTTGATCTTTCTTTAATGCAGCCTTGGGTGCTTTAGAATTTCAAAGTTGGTTTTTTTTTTTTGAGCTTTTTATGGTTTTTCTGCTATATCATCATCATTGTTATCAATCCACTGCTGGATGGTCTCCCCAAGTTTCTTCCACAACTGTCTTGTGCCAGTCTCCTCCATGTTACTCCCACATACTTTCGAATTTCATCCACTCATCTCCCATGTGGTCTTCTTCTGGGTCTTTTCCTGTGCCTTGGAATCCAATCTAAAATTTCGGCTGTCCATTGATGGTCTGTCCTTCTGGCAGAATGTCCAGCCCATTGCCATTTCAGGGATGTAACTCTGATCATTATGTCTTCCACTCTTGTCATTTTTCGGATCCACGAGTTCCTCTTCTTATCTCTCCTGGTTACACCAAACATGCATCTCTCCATGCTTCTTTGAGTTGTCTGCAGCCTTTGCATGTCTCTTTTAGTTAAGGTCCTCGTCTATGCACCATAAGCACGGAAAGAATGCATTGATCAAACACTTTTCTTTTAAGACATAATAGCACATTGCTCTTGAATAGATACTGTTTCTTCCAAACACTCTCCAGGCAAGTTTTATATGCCGATTAATTTCTTCATCAATGTGACCCTCACTTGATATCTGCTGTCCAAGATAAATGTAGGTATTGGTTATCTCCAGCTTTCCCCCATCAATCGATAAATCTTCATTTCTTGTAAAAGCATTGTACATCACTTTTGTCTTCTGAAAGTTCATTTTTAATCCCACTTCTTCACTTTTGTCAGCAAGTTCCTGGATCATATTCTGCAGCTTTGATGGGGTAGTTAGTTGCAAAAATGACTACATCATATGCAAAACAAAGGTGAGTTAGATAATCCCCATTAATCTTTATCCCTTTGTTTTCCCAGTTCAGTGATTGAAAGACATTTTCCAATGTGGCATTAAAAGAGTTTGGGAGATATAGTGTTACCTTGTCTCACTCCCTTTCCAATCCTTACGGGTGCTGCATTATCAAATAGCCGAATCTTTGGACTTGCATTTTCATAAATGTTATGAATAATATTAATGTATGCATCTTCAATACCGCAGGATTTCAAAAGCCATTGTAACTGCTGATGATTTCACCGAATCAAAGGCCTTTTCATAGTCAATAAAAGCCATGTCTAATCGAAGTTCATATTCCTTCGCTCTTTCAATTAGTTCTCTCAGTATGTGGATATGATCTATAGTGCTGTAGACACTCCTGAATCCAGCATGTTCTCTCGGTTGAGCCACGTCCAGTGTCACCTTCAAGCGGTATGAAATAACTTTAGTGAAGATTTTATAAACCACTGATAGGAGGCTGATAGGTCTGTAGTTCCTGAGATCCTCAATGTCACCTTTTTTATGTAGCAAGATCATTGTAGCATTGTTCCAATCCTAAGGAATCTTCCCTTCATTAAGGCATCGAGTAAAAATTTGGGCGAATACTGTTTTGATTTCTCCACTTGCTTCTTGTATGATGTCTACAGTAATTCCATCTTCTCCTGGAGCTTTTCCCTGCTTCATGTTCTTGATTGCATGTGTAACTTCTGCTGGGAGGACTGGAAGAACTCTGGTACCTTTTGTAATGTCTGGAGTACATGTATCATCCCTTTCATATAGTTTTGAGTAGAAATCTTTCACTCTTGCCAAAATTTCACCTCTATTTCTTGTTACAGAACCATCTTCTTTTCTCAGAGCCATAATCTGTTTTCTTCCCTTACTTAGATGTCCCTTTGCTCTCTTTAGGGTTTGGTTGTTTTCAATTGCTTTCCTCACTAGTTCACAGTTGAATTTCCTTACATCTTCAGTGATACTTTTTCGTACCATCTTGCATAGCTCTATATATTCCACTTTGGAAGTCACATCTCCTTAAGTTGTCCTCATCTCTCTTCTTTTATGCATCACAATTTTGGTTTTTCCTGATAATTTGTTCATATGCAACTTGTTCTTAGTACCAGCTATTTTTGTTGCTGTTTCTATAAGAGCCTTGGTTAGTTTTCTGTTAACTTCAGAGAGGTCCACTTCTTCTGACGTTAGACCTTCTAGAGCAGAGAATCTGTTCCTCAGTTCCAATTTGAAGGTATTATGATGGTTTTTAAGGTTGGTCGTGTCAATACACTTTGTTTGTTCTTTGAGCTTGCCACGTTCGAGTTCAGTATTGAGGTGTATCTTACATCCTACCATTCTATGGTCACTACCGGTGCTAAACTTGTTTAACACACTGCAGTCTTCCATGACAAATTTCTTGTTACACATAATAAAATCAATTTCACTTGTCAATCTATTGGGATGCCTCCATGTCCATTTTCTTTGCAGCTTTTTCTTGAAAAAGGAGTTCATGATGAAACCCTTCTGCTTCTGCAAATTCTACAAGAGAATTTCCATGCTAGTTTCTGTTGCCGTGACCGAATTTACCTACTAAAGTTTCATTCTGTTGCCCTATTTTCGCATTGAAATTTCCCATAATGATCTTCAAGTGCTGCTTACCTTTATTATTTAGATGACAAATTTCCTCATAAAATTTTCCAATCTCTTCTTCAGGAAGACTTGTAGTGGGTGCATAAGCTTGAATAATCTGAGCCTGGTATCTTCTCGAGAGTTGGATAACAAGTCATGCAACTTTGTCAGAGGAACTTTCAACTTCTACAACTTTATCCTTCAGTTTCTTGATTATAAATCCAACATCACTAGTTCTGCCAGTATCAGTCCCACGAAAGTAGAAGAGATGTCCACTTTTCAGTTCAATGAGATCTTCTCCTTACCTCACTTAGCCCGACGATGTCCCACTTGATCCTTAGCAGTTCTTCTTCCAATTCAAGGAGCCTTGGCCATGGTCAGCATCAGATGGCAGCCTAGTCCGGTCCTCCAGTGATTCTTCTTAGCACCCTCTGCCTTCATGTCGCACTGGCCGCTGCCTTGGCCAGGTACATTCCAGCTGCCGGAGACTGAGGGCCAAGATTTAAGTTGTGGAGTCATTTTGGAGGGGTTTGGCCATAACTCACCAGCTGGCCAAGTGGGTTGGTGAGTGTGGGACAGCATTTCCTCTAATCCAGATGGTATAGTTATACCGCTATTTGCTGGTCGTCAGAGCCCCTTTAGTGGGAACAGGATGCACCACGAGAAGGCGGGGTTGACATTTGTCAAGGAGAGGCTGTAGTATATTGCGAATCACCTGACCTTAAATTCTTTTTCTGAAAACTTCTTTTTATAACACTGCTCACCTGAGGAAAATGCTTCACCTTTCTGCGCAAGAAGAGCACTTAATGTTTTGGTGTTCATTGTTGGGTAGAAGTCTGTGTGGTTTTCCCTCACTATACTAAATATTCTTCTTATAGAGGAATTGCTGTGAGGGATAGATAATATTGCCAACATTAGTTTAGGCAATGAATACTTGGGAAGGCCAGATGAATCGTTGGACTCTAGTATCGTCAATAACAAACAGCAGATTTGACCCATGGCTTCATCAAAATATGGTACCACAAGTGGATATAACTTGTGATCACCTGAATCGGTACTCCTATTTGTAGCTAATGAAAATGATTTTTTCTGCAAAGCAGAGACAATATCTTGCTGTGTTGAGCTCGCCATGTTTTGGATTAGTGCACCAGTTTTCGTTTCACCACAGCTATATTTTTTCGCGATATCCGAGTCTGGGAACATAGCCCGAAACAAGAGATGATCACAGCGTGCTATAGGTAGGTTATGATCCATAATGAATGTAGTAAACAGCAATTTGGCATTTATCATACTATTTTCATTCTTCTTTGCAAAAACATTACCCAAACGCTTTGGTTGAGTCTTTAATTTTACATAGTCCTCGTGTTTTTTTTGTTTTTTTTTTTGACTGGACATGCCTTCGGCAATCATCTCGTCCTGCATGGGCTACTGAAAAATCACAGCCATACATGGTACAAAACACCATTTCGTTATGCACGACCATGTTTTAGAGTATTCATCCCGGTAACATTACTGGACTTTGACTATCTAACTCCCTTTCGTATTTTCAGTCATCGTCAAAAAGAGACAATTAAGGAAAAACAATAAACTTTACCAACATTAGAAGTGGTGATTTGTTGTCAGAAGAAATAAAAAAACAAAAAATGTTTATTTTTTTTTTGTTTGAAAATTTTAAATTACACGAAAAACATTTTGCACCGGAAACACTGTCCAACAATGAAGGAATTTTTCAAATCAGACTCTTAGCAGCAGAGATATTGACAAACATAAGATATGAATCAATGCCCCCTGGTGGAGAAACCATGCATTATTTTGAGAAGAAAATATTCGGTAAGGTTTATCGATGAAAGTGGTATCGGTCCACAAAAGAATTTTTTCAATCAAAATTTTAGAAGCTCAGATTTGCTGCAAATGCATCAGAAGCAGAAATTAACACTTATGCCCCCTAGTGGCCAAACCATTTTTACCAAAAAATATATACCAAAAAATATATAAACTAGATATGTGCAAAATATTTCTTATCAGGAGCTGTATCCTCTGCAGAAAGAATTTTTCAAATCCGGGTTTTAGAAGCAGAGATATCGGGAAAAACACAATTTACATTTACGCCCCCTAGTGGAAAACCTATGCGTAACTTGGAAAAGTGACTGTACCTAAACTAAAATAATCTTCGACATAAATAGAATCAAAAGGTAAAATAATTTTTTTAATCGGATGTTTAGAAGCAAATATATGGAATAAAATGTATTTTGAATTCGACATCATCTGCATTTACACCCTCTAGCGGCAAAGTTGTGCATCATATAAAAAAACAACATGAAGGATCATCATTCGCATATTTTAAGCTTTCCAACGCGAAAAGAATTTTTAAAATCATACTAATAGTTTCAGAGATATGGTGTCCACAGACGGACGGACTAATAGTTTTAGAGATATGCCGTCCACAGATGGACGGATAAAACTGATAACAAAAGCACAATCTTTTCTACAAAAGACATGCCAAAAAAAGTTGGCTTTTGAGATTTTATAGAAAACTGTTAAATATTTTTCTTATTTAGTTTTACAAATTTTCCCTAAATTCATAGTGTTTTAACAAAAAAGGATGCAAAATTGAGATATTCCGAAACACATTGAATTCCTTAATTCTTCCAACCTGTCTGGAATTCCGTAATCTGGCAGTCGAAACCGTAATAATTACAGAAAATCCGTAATGGTTGGCATCTCTGCAGTACCAATACAAATTGGAAAGGAACTGAGACAAGGTGACACCATATCTCCTAAACTCTAATGCCACATTGCAAAATGTCTTCAGAGCTGCACAGTATGATTCAGGAAATTGCTGACAAGAGTAAAGAAATGGGATTAAAAATGAACTTTTAGAGGACAAAACTGATGTATAATGGAAGAAATCAAGATTTATCGATTGATGGAGAAAAGCTGGAGATATCTGATTCGTACATTTACTTTGGGCAGCAGATATCAAATAGAGTCACATTGATGAAGAAATTAATCAGCGTATAAAACTTGGTTGGAGAACTTTTGGAAGAAACAATACAATTTTCAAGAGCAGTATGGCATTATGTCTTGAAAGAAAAGTGCTTGATCAATGCATCCTTCTAGTGCTTACATATGGAGAGACATGGACCTTAACTTTTTAAAAAAGACATACTTAAACTGCAGACAATGGGAAGAAGCAGATATATATATACAGGCTTGGTGTAACCAGAAGAGATAAGAAGATGAACTCATGGATAAGGAAAATGACAAGAGAGTGGAAGACAGGATAATCAGAGTAAAATCCCTGAAATGGCAATGGCCTGGACATATTGCCAGCAGAATGGACCACTGGTGGTGGACAACCAAAATTCTAGACTGGATTCCAAGGGACAGGAAAAGACACAAAGACCACGTGGGAGATGGGTGGATGAAATTCGAAAGCATGCAGGAGTAACATGGAGGAGACTGGCCCAAGACAGACCACTGTGGAGGAAACTTGGAGACCTTCATCCAGAAGTGGACTGATAATGGTTGATGATGATGATATATATATATATAACTTTGGTTTTTCCCTTCCACATACAAATGCCTACCATATTTAAGTTGAAATATTTGAATTCTTGGCTAATTCTACCTTTTTTTATTTATTTATTCAGTATTTATGCTCCTTAGCTTGATCTCTTCATACTTACTCACCAATTGCATACACAAAAGTCAGCGAGTCTTTTAAATGAATTAATGAGTCGGATGTTTTTCTGTGGGTATGTTTCTTGCATTAGAATTATTTTCATTCAAAAGCAGTTAATGATGGGAACTGTTACTCTCCAAGCAGATGGAAGGCTGCTCATGATGGAGTTTGCAGGGATCATAGCATACTTCTGGAAAATTTTAGGTAGGAATTTTAGGAATTTTTAGAAAAATTTTAGGAAAATTTTAGGAGTGTATTTCAATAAAAACTAGATGTATATTTGTATACATCTAGTAAAACAACTTTGTATACATTGTAAAGAGTTTGCTTCACACCCTTCAACCATATATACTGATAGACTGCGCATGACATCAAAATTTCTGGCTCCAACATAAAATCACATGACAACAGTCAAAAAGATGGGTTACACCTGCTGTGCTTATGGTTGCTCTGAGCGATATAGTAAAGAAAGTTCTATGATTTTTCATGGGTAAGAAACGAATTAAATACCTAAGTCAATAAAGTTCAATTACTTAACCAGAAACTTGCAGCTATTGATATAAAAATATAGTAACTTAAGAAAAAAAATGGAATGCATGTTCCAAATTCTTCGCAAATGTTCATCACATTATAAATCACAAAATGTAAACAACCTGATCATGCATGTATATAGCTCATAAGTAAACTTACCTGAAGAGTTTTCATTATATATGAGGCGCATTCACATAATACACCGAAAACACTGAAGTTCTGCAGCGTAAATTAGTAATCATAACAGCATTTTTACACGAAATTTGGAGTCTGATGATGACGTGCCTAATGTTTGAGCCATGGCGGCTTTGATGCAGCTATTGCCAATGTGCAGTCCATTAGTATATATGGTCGAAGTTAACACCCAAATTTTTTGCATAACGTCTAATGTCTAAAGTTTAAGTATGATTTACTTCTAATGTTCAGTTCTTATCTTTTCACGTGTTATTATCATATTCAAGTATATTTACCACATTCAAGTTTCACTTTGAACATTAATATGCTGTTGAACCAGAAGCAATTCACGATTTTCACAGTAAAGTTTTCAGGTTTCACATTAAATTATAATATCCTAAAAAGGTAATTGAAAACCAAGAACTATGTACAATTGTTCACTGAATTACTTTTTTCATATTATTGTTTTAACCTTTTCCTGATTAGCCTATCTTTTTCTGCTTCTACCACAACTAATTTACTTTCAGTTTTCTTTATTTCAGCTGAACCTTGTATGATCAAGTTAGAGGCAACTGCTATTTCAACAGTATTTTGTTTTTCTACAGCTTTTCTCATTCTTTCTGTTCCCTCTTGAATTATTGCTAGGGAGGCTTCTTTATCGTTTTTAAGTCTATTTATTTCTGCATCATTTTCTTTTATTTTGTCATCAAACTCAGCTTTTCTTTTTTTCTCTAGCTGCTTTTCCTTATTTTCCCTCTCTTTCTGCTTCCTTTCTTTTACCTTTTTTGATTCTTCTTCCTTCAGCTTATCAACATACTCTTTATAAAATTTATGTGAATCACAAACACTATTTAACAAATTTCTTGTTATAGGAACTTTACTTACACATCCATAGTGTTTAATGGCCCCTTTAACTATTCTTAATGATGTTATAGTTGAGTCTTTTAAGTTAGCCTTGTCCTTCCTTAACAGAGCAGTGTTAACCGAAAATCCCCTTTCTGCATCAGCATTACCATGAGGTAAAACTAAAATTGACTTTATGAGTTTAGCAAGATTTGAGTATTTTTCTTTTCTGCTAGAGTCTTTAATACTAAATATATTACGCCAGTAATGATCAATCCGCACTGGAATATGCCCTTCCGCTGAAAATTTCACTAGTTCATCTAGAGTTGGCTTATCACAATTTAAAAGTTTCCACTCTTCTCTTACTCTATCAATTTGTTCCTCAGAAAGATGCAAAACACTTGAAATTCTGGTTATTTCCGAAAGTCCTTCAGTGACTGAAAGTTGAGTTGACTCTTTCTTTGGTTCTTTTACCTTTAAAACTTCTATGTCTCTTAGCTTTTGATTGCAGAATGGCAAATTTGACTTTAAATATTTTGTGGTTGCAATTAGTGATGATCTTACATCTAAGAGAAATAATTTCTGCCTGGTCTCCTGAACATTCCTGAGGAGATTTTTTGTCTTCATACCAACTTCTAACTCCCCTAGTTTTTTCCATGAATTTTTGTTTTCAAAATCTACATTCTTTAGGTCTTCTCCAAATTTCCCTGCTATAACATCATCTTGGATAAACTGAGCCATAACATTCCTCATTAAAGTATTTAAATCAGAATATAACTGGTGTATTTTTGGTTCTTCACTCTGATAACATAATGAAAACTTTTCAAAATTTTGGTGTGAAAATGAAATTAATGCTAAATAGCAAGGAGTTAGCTCATTTTTCAGGAAACAGTGAATTCTTTTATACCTTGCCGAATTGCGCAGTTGTTTTTCAAATATTTTTTGAGATGGCAAGAAGTTTAAAAAATATTCTGTAATATTTAGCCATTGATCCAAGAGCCTCTGGGCTACAGAACCAACGGTTAACCATCTGTTGCTGACATGACGCAAAAGAAATTTGGCAGTAACCAATGTTATATCCTCGACAGATTTATAATCCTCTCGTCTTGCAGCACTACTCTTTAAAAAGTAATGCATATCAGTAGCAAATTCGTCAAAATCTATATTTAAGCTTGTCAAAAAATTTTTAAATGCATTACCAACAACATGCAGGTTGCAAAAACCTAGTTCCAAAGATTTCTGGCCTGTTTCTTGTTTTACAACTTCATTGAATTTGCATAAAAAGCACTTATTTACATTTGGGCTGTCCATGGATACACAAATAATTCTGTTCAACGAAATATTGAAGGATGATAACACATCAAGAATTTCTTTTAGCAAAATATCTGCTGTTGCATGACCCAGAAAAACGCTTGTTAGGTATCGGCAAGAAACTGAATTTATTTCTGAAGACCAGTACCTGAGATACACATCCAACTGCCATTTCACTTGTGTATTTGTAGTTTCATCAAATGCTATAGTAACCTTTCCTGGGCTACTAGATGCAATGTCTTTTTTCAAATCCTCTTCAAAATATTTTGACAATCCATGTGATATCACATAAGCAACTTTTTTTCTTTAAGTTGCATTTTGGCTGCAATAGCAGAATCAGGAAACATTTCTTTGAAAAGTTCAACTATTTCAGTGCATGAAACAAAAGACATATTGTCCTTAGCAACTTTCATGGCCCATAATGCTTCGACTTTAGCCAACTGTAAATCATGACTCAGTACTTCACAAATATTTGTTTTGGGCTGAAGATCCCGTCCTCCAAAGGCTTTCAGGATGGACTTATTTTGAAATTTACTTTGAAATTTCTGCAAATGTTTTTTTCCTTTATGATGCGCTTTTACTTGTGAAAAGACACTATTAGAAATGTTGAAAATTTCTGAACACAATATACACTTAGCAGAAAATATTGTTTCAGTTGCAGAACACCATTCTTTCAACTTCACTCCGTCCAATTCTTTGGCGAGCCACGCATCTTGAAATTTCGTTTTGGATTTAGGCATCTTAAACACTTGTATTACTAACCAGAAAATGAAAGGGAAGTACAAAAACACGTTCCAATATTGCAAAACCAGACAACTTCCCGAAATTTGGCTGCGAGGATGTCAGAAGATATGAAAAAAAAAAAAAAAAAAAAGCAGGTCACCACTAGAGAACTGAACCTGCACACAGCACAGAGAACACCATAAAAGACGTAAAACCAGAAACTATCATACGCATCTCACGCAAGTTCAGTCAAAGCGAGTCGGAGCCGAGATATATTGCGCATCGAAGGTCGCTGTCGCCGACGCATGATCGAAGGTCAATGATCACGTGCTCTACTGCCTGCCAAGATAATACTCAGCTACCATCCCATCGTCATTACCGGAGGTTACGGAAGGAGACCATATGTTTCCTCTTTGCTTCCACCCACCTGCGGTTTACAATAACAAAACATCAGCAGAAAGAGGAGGTTCCACAAGGCATGTACAAAAATAAAGTACAATCTTCTGCGTGCCACGGAGTTCGTCTGCAAAGCGCAAACCAGGGGTGAAAATGACCCCTCCCCTTTTCCCTTAGATCTCTTGTTACTCTCGAAAATTGTTCGAAGGCAAAAAAATGGAACGCCCGCCCCGAAGCAAGTGCATCTCGATGGCGTCATTTTTCCCTCCCTTCAGCAGCACAGCATATAGGCTGTGTTTCTACAATAACAGGTCTTTTTACCTTACCGTAATGGTAAATTTATTGGCGTTAATAACGGTTGTGTTTTTAATAAAAATAAGCTTACGAAAATTTTAGGATGAATAGCAAATTTTAGGTCTAATTTTAGGAATTTAAGGAGGGTCACAAAATATTAGGAATTTTAGGAATTTTAAGAGGAATGCGATCCCTGAGTTTGCTACATTCTCCAAGAGACTGTTCCTAACACCATTTCGCTCGCCCCAGTGCCATTCAGTTCTCTACATAACTCTATATATTTCAGTTTGAGCGTAGGTCTTATGTCATATGATTGGTTTGGCATAGGTATACCTGAGATTAACTGGTAACTCTAGTCTGTACTGAACAGAGAGCTTTCTTTTACAACAGAGAGCTTCCACTTTGTATGTATGTATGTACCCACCCAGCATAACCATAATCAGCCTCCATATTTGTCATTTCATTGTTTGTAATATTGCTTTGACAACTGACAAATAACAACTTTAGAGCTTTGACAGGTTACACACAACAAATTATATTTAACAATTAGAAATTTTAAACTTACCTAGCAGGCATAGCATTTTTTAAGAATCGTGACTTTGTTCTGGTTTCTTGAGGTATCTCCTTATCAACTCTCATTCCTTTAAATACTGCACTAAAATTAGATACCCAAATATTTTAAGTAGTGTTGATAAGAAATAAAAAAAAATAAAAAAAATAATACAAACACAACTTTTACATCTAAATTTTCAATAACATATGACACAGTTTTGAACTCTGAAACTATCTTGTACTTATTTAATTAACTGTTTTAAAAAGAAGGGACAGGGTAAAATAACATTTATGAAGACATGCTGGACATCTTTTAAAGCTTACATATAACACAGAGGTAAAAGGTACAAATTTAAGAAATGTCTCTTTCCATCCAACCATCCTCCACATAAGACTGAAAACAGTTCATAAATCAAGAATGTTGAATTTTATGAAATTTACTTAATGATTTAATGATTATTACAAACACTAGGATTGATTTAGCACTCACACTTTTACTTGTTAATACATTCCAATGAATTATGTAATGTGTGCTTCACACACATGGCCTTATTTGTTTTAGTTTCATAACTAAGTTTACAGTACTTTGACTGTAGTACTATACAAACCATCAATACAAAACAAAATGCAGTCCAATATTTTAAAATTAGCGCTTAAGAAATATTCTGACAACGTTAAAAATATTTCTGCACCACATGGTTCATACGCTTTTTCAATCACAGAATTCCAGGACTTTTTCAATTTTTTTCCAGGAAAAATTGCTATTATTTAAAATATAGTGAAACTATAGGTCTGTCCAACCTGTAACCTACAGCAAACAACTTCCTACATGCTTTGGTAAATTTAATACAGAATGCTAAAAATGATGTCCACTGCAGCTAATATCAGAAACTTAGAATCACAGAGAAATACTGAAATACCAAAACTGTCACTAAAATGTAACCAAGTTTAATATCTACTAAACTTTTTCATACAGTATAACTACACTGATTTGAGAAAATTTTATTTTATTTTTTAAGCAAATCACAGAATAAAAAAACACATGATAAAACTCAAAAATACATAGGTACGTAAATGCATTCATATACCACACAATCAATATATAAAATATTATTTATATTTATTTATTTTGAAATAATGCTTACACTGGAAATTTAAGGATAAGGAAAGGTGAAGTATTTGGAACTTTTTCAAAGTACCATAGGGATTGTTATTTCTTAAACAAATATTCAGGGGAGCAAGCATTTGTGTCACATTTTATATAGGGAAGGAATTTTCAACATAATATTTAATTGTGGAATAACTTTTTTACGGGTCTTACAGAGGTTATTTTTTATGAAAGTTAGTTGTCAAATTTTTGAACTAAAGCCTAGTTCGTCATCAGGACTACGTCACTGGAGTAGTTGCTGCCACTCAGTTGGAAGAGTCCAACCGCAATTATCGTTAATTGTGGTACTTCTTCTTCTTGCTATTTCGATCCCTTCTTCTAGTTTCCTCTTCACTAAGTTTGACTGATGGGCGATTATTTTTACTGAGTTCCAATTTATGGAGTGTCCACTTGCTTGTATATGTCTGTCTAGCCCTGTTTTGTTACTAATGTTCCTAATAGCTGCTTGGTGTTCTTTCATTCGGACCTTAATACTCCTCCCTGTTTCTCCTACATAGCTGAGTCCGCAGTTACAGTCGATGCAATAAATTATTCCTTCTTGCAATTGGATGTCCAATTTTTTCTGCTTTAAAGCTGGCAGGAATTTCTTTATCTTGTTATTAAGATCTGGAGCTAGCCTGATATTATATTTTGCTCCGATCCTTTTCAGTTTCTCGAAAAGTCCCTTGTGATACGTAATTTTGCTGGTGAACTTGAAGGTGGTTTTTTCCTGCTCCTTTTTTGGCACTTGTCTAAATATTTTCTCAACATATGGGGAGGGGTAATTGTTTTCTGCTAATATTTCCTTTAATTCTTCTTTGTGAAGTTCTTTTTGAGTAGCTGAAGAGACCAGGATTTAAATTTTTTCCAAAAATTGTCTCGCCGTATTCGATTTAATATAATCAGGGTGGAATGAGCAGAAGTCTAACATCTTCCCTGTGTTGGTGTGTTTTCTAAAAAGCTGAGTGAATATTTCCCCCTCTCTTGAGGTCAAGGTTAAATCTAGGAAATTGATGCTATGGTCTATTTCCTGTTCCAGGGTGTACTGCAAGGTATTTTCTAGTAAATTAAATTCTGCCCGAATCTGAGAGGGTAGATTGGTCCACAGTATCTACTATAATTAGGACATCATCCATGTATCTTACATAGAGAGCAAATAAGGAGGGTTGTATAAGGATTTTTGCCTCTTGTTTACTTATATAATAATTTGCTAGCAGAGGTGCTAGTGGGAAACCCATCGCAAGTCCTGAAGTTTGCCTGTAATATTTCTTTCTAAACTGGAAGAAATTATTTCTTGAAGGAAAATAGGAGCAGTTCATATATGCCAAGTAGTATTTCTCTATTGTGATTATGGAATACTATTTTTTCCGCGAGGTCATCCCCAATGAATTCCAGCAGGAGGTCCAGGTTAATGTTGATATACATAGATACTATATCCAGGCTTGCCATTACTGGATGAATTAATTCTGGCAAGTTGTCCAGTTTTCCTTTTAGCTGGATGGAATTTTTTAGTAGGTAGGGAGGAGAAGGGAAAATATCTCTGAGGTGACCAAGTAAATAATAATTAATGTTGGAGAGTGGCAAATTTCTACTGTCTATTATAGGCCTTATTGGATGGCCTTCTTTGTGAACTTTTATTGTGCCATAGATCTGTGGAACTCTTGACTGGATTTTGGAGAAGTTTTTGAAGAGCTCATTTAGCTGTTTTTTATTTCTTAAAGAGCTGATTAATTTCTTAAGATTTTTGACAGTTTGATCTGTAGGGTTACCATTGAGTTCTTCATAATAAGGCTTGCTCAATTCCGCTTCCATTTTATTGTAATACTTCTCTTTTTCTACCAATACCAAAACTTTGCTTTTATCTGCTTTCAGTGCTACAACTTTATCATTGGCTTTGAATTTTTTAAGGTCAGCAATGGCATTTCTATTAAAATTGTAAGCAACTTTTACTGGCTTTTTACAAATTTTGAGATGCAGTCTGAGAATTATTTCCTTAAAGTGGCTGCTGTATTTTCATCTTCTCTTTCTACCTTACTACAGATGCTTTCTAAATCATAATATTTAATGCTGTAGCTATGTTTTAAATTTGTACTCACCAGCAAACAAAGCATGCACAAAAATTTCCAACATGAAACAAAAGAGAATAACGGGAAGATCTTAAATCCAAGGGCTGTGTTGTGTACAACTGCATTCATTAGTGAACAAGACAATTTAACTGGACATGATTAGAAAATTAATTATAGAAGATGGAAAGTAATTACTTAGATTAGAAAAATACTAAGAAACAACTAGATTTAAGTTTATGATATTAGAAAGCAATTGATTTCATGGCGAATTTTTACATAAAGCATTCATTAACAAATTTCAATAAAAATCAAAATAACAACAAAAAAAAAAATAATAATAATAAAAAAAAATCAGCTACTTACTTCCACCAGTGGCTAAAAAGTATGCTATGAAAATTAACAAATGATGCACAGAAAGCTTCTCATAGTAGAAGGAAGGTATCAGAGACAAAAAGATTTTCAAATCGATCAGTTAAAAGAAGAGATATAGAAGGAAACATGCTATAACTCTATGACTTTTAGCAGAAGAATTTTGCATAGTGGAAAAGTTGAAAACTGGCAAAAAGTATTTTTCATGGCAAAAGCTAGGCTAAGGAAAAATAACTTTTCAAATACGCCTCCCAGAAGCAGTGATAGTAAGAAAAACATTTTGACCTTTACAATTCCTAGGGGAAGGTTGTACATTGTTTGAAGAGGATCTCCTTATTGTAGCAAAAATCTTATTAACCCCCATCTCTATTATAGTGAATGGCATATGGTAAAAAAAGAAATTTCTCAATAGGGTTTTTAGAAGGGTTGGTATAACTGCAAACAGATGTACACCAGAGTCGCAGAATATAGATGTACATGCGTACGCCGTACACGGATAGTTTCCAAATTATCAGTAGATTTTGCAGATAGCTTTTGCCTGTAGATTAAAAAAATAGAAATGTTATTTACAGCAATTAAAACATTTACTCAAGGCTTTACTCAGATTAATATATTTAATTCTATCTTAACGTGAGAATGTTTAACTATTTTTCCTATCTTCCGATAGTGAGTTCTTTTGTTTTTACAGACACTTCTGGCCTCTTGATTTTATCAAGGCTTGTTCTCAATATATAAGAACTGTAACAAAAGTTTCATTTACACAGAAAGACTTTAAATTTTATTGGCAGGTTCCTCTTGCAGTTGCCAGTTATTAAATTAAAACCTTTTCCTTATGTATTTTATAAGTCTACTATTTTTACATTAAGTTGTTGAAAATGCTATATATAATTTTTGAAGGTTCATTAACGGGACTGCTTTTCTAGATATAAACACTTTCTTTAATTAGTCTCTCGTTTTTATGAGGTTCATAGTCCAATATGTGAAAGTTTTGGCCTTCAGGTCCATTTTACACACATTTTTGTGGATTCAGTCGTAATGTACTTTTGTCCTCTCTGGAATCTGTAATGTTCTAATAATTATTTATTGTCTTATTAATTTTTCTTTAAATTATCTTATTCTATTGTTATCGTGATATGCGGGTTTGCAGCAAGTTTTCTGTTTCAATGGTTGTGTACGCAGATACATTTTATTTTTATACAACTCTGATGTACACAAACACCACCTAGCAGCAGAATTGTGAACCAGAAACCTTTTGAAATACAAACCTAAAGTGTTCCATATGGTAAATGGTATCCAGTGTTAAAATAATTTTTTAAATTGGACATTTAGAAGTACAAATATTGAGAAAAATAGATTAAATATTTGTGCACCTAATGCCAAAATTGTACATTATTTTGGGAATAAAATACACACAAAGAGTTTTCATAGTTAGTAGTATCTGATCAAAAAGAATACTTTTAAATCGGGTTTTTAGTCCTGCAGATATTGCTGTAAACAGAAACGTGAACTTAAGCCCTTTAGTGGCACACTTGTGCATTAAAAAAAAAGAAATTATATGAGAAACATTTTGCACTGAAAATTGTTTTTCAACACACAAAGAATTTTTGAAATCGGTCTCTTAGAAACAGAGATATCGACAAAAATAAGATATATGTGTACACCCCTGGTGGAAAAACTATGTAATATTTTAAGTAGGAGGTATTCTCAAAAGGTTTTCTGAGGTGAGTGGTATCACTTCATGGAGGAATTTTTTCACTCCAGTTTCCAGCTCAGATTTTGTTGCAATTACATCAGAAGCAAAAATAAACAGTTACGCCCCCTGGTGGTCAAACTATTCTTTACCAAAAATGAGAAATTACATGCAAAACCTTTCCTCTCAAAAGCTGTATCCAGCACAGGAAGCATTTTTCAAATCGGACTTTTAGATGCGGAGATATCAGGAAAATCACAATTTACCTTTACGCCCCCTAGCAGAAAATTTGTGCATTATCTGTAAAAGGGACTGCAACTAAAATAGTCTTCAACATAAATGTTATCAAAAGAAAAAGGAATTTTTCATATCAGATACTTAGAAGCAAATATATGAAATAAAATGCATTTTAAATTCGATATGATCTCCCTTTGAGCCCTCTAGCGGCAAAGTTGTGCATTGGGAAAAAACGGATGCATGGATTATCATTCTCCCATTTTAAGCTTCCCAATACAAAAAGAATTTTACAAACCGAACTAATAGTTGCAGAGATATGGTTTCCCCAACCTGACAGACAAAGCGATAACATAAGCACGACACAAAGGATGCTAATAACGCAGCTTCAGTCCTCCTAGCAGACAAGAAAAATAAAACAGTACCCCCTCCCCTGCATGGGGGGGGGGGGGGTTGTCAGACATAAGTTATGTCAGTAGAAAAATCCTCAACTACAAAACATTGAGCACGGACAAAAAGACAGGAATTGATAAAATTCCAGGACATATAACAGAATTTTAGGACATTTCCAGGACAGCATGGAATTCCAGAACTTTTCCAAGATTTCCAGTATGCGTACGAACCATGGCACCAGTAATAATATATGATGTCCATAAAGTCTTTCCCACATTACAAAAAATAATATAAAAAATCTATGTAAGTTAAAATAAAATGTTTGGCAACATAATATAGCAGCACTCATAAATGTTTTTTTTTTCTTCTGTTCTGTAGGTGAGCACTACTGCTGAATAAGAGGAGCATTTCATCGATAATGGCTCACATACAAGAAAAAGTGGCGTGCGCGTTGTGGTTCCACGAGACCAAATCGGCGGTTACTGTCCAGTGCCATTTCAGAAAAGAGTACCGACAATCACCACCAGACCAAAAAAGCATAAAAAGCTTGGTATTAAAAGTTTAAAGCGACGGGTTGGCAATCTCCGCCGAGCGGGCCGACCACAGGTTACACAAGAGACAACTGCAGCTGCTCAGGAGACATTTCAGTGAAGCCCCAGGAAGTCTATTCGTTGTGCTTCACCGGAAACTGGGATTCCCCGTGCATGGTTCACAAAATTTTACATAAACGTCTTCATCTGTATGCTTATAACAGCTCATTCAAGCTCTTCAGCCTAATGACCGGCTTCGCCATACTGCATTGTGACGGAGACGTTACAGCGCATATGTCATGTGATTATCAGCACTGTGCCAGCTTCTCAGACGAAGCCACATTCTACGTCTCTGGTGCAGTAAATAGGCCCAATGGAAAAATCAGAAAATTCTCATTATGTCATTGAACAACAGAGGGCTAACCCAAAACTGAATGTATGGTGCAGCTCAGGCAAGTGACTGTCTGAGCATCCAATTAACTGAAAACACCAAAAGCTGTTCCGAGATACACATAAATAAAACGAACGTGACAAACGCAAAAATAAAAAATTATTATCGCTAATTTTATTATATGTGTGTGTGCATTTAAGCAAGTAAATTAAATGCAAAAGTGTTAAAAGTGTGCAAAAATAGCTATACTGAACTATTAAAGTGTTTTACTTACCTGTCTACATTTTTAAGTGCAAATTTCCTTGCTAGCATTAAGATTTAATAAAAGTACATATCATTTTCTATTTTTACCCGCACAGTACCGAACTTTGTTCAGAGGATTCCGGCCGACGTAATCCCTGGCTCTGCGCCGTGGTTTCTGTCAACTTAGCTTTAAAACAAGCAAAACACATTCCTCCTTCTCGGGGGGGGGGGGTGAAGAAAAGAAACAAAGTGTTGTGTCACGAACTTTGTTCAGAGGCTTTGGGCCAATGTAATCCTGGGCCACGGTGAAAGAAGCACGCCGGGCCGACATAAGCCAGGCCCAGCACCTAGCTTGCGTTCCACTTAGCTTTCAAACAAGCAAAACAAATTCCTCCTCCTCAGAAGAAAAAAAAAAAAAAAAAAAAAGGAAAAGAAAAGAAGAGCTGCGTCACGAACTGTGTTCAGAGGCTTCCAGCAGCCGTAATCCCGGCCTGGCGCTGTGCATTCCACCGTTATCTTTGGTGCAACCTTTCCCCTTAGCTTTCAAACGAGCAAAACAAATTCCTCCTCCTTGGAAAGAAAAAAAGAAAAAAAAAAGAAAAAAAAAGAAAAAGAAGCAGAGTGCTGCGTCACGAACTTTGTTCAGAGGCTTCAGGCTGGTGTAGTCACGCCAAGACGAAAGAAACACACGGGCAGACGTAATCCAGGCCCAGCGCCACTGTGCCTTCTTTCCACTTAGCTTTCAAACAAGCAAAACAAATTCCTTCTCCTCGGAAAAACAGAAATCAGGAGCTGTGTCACAAACCTTGTTCAGATGCTTTTACATTGATTAATTACAAAACCAGTAAAACATTCTGAATAACTGCGAAAATCTAAATTTCCGTAATTTTTCGTTAGTCATCTGTAATTCCGTAATCCTGGGGGAAAATCCGCAATCGTTGGCATCTCTGGATGCCTATGACACTTTCGCCCACCAGTGGGAGAGACGGTTCGTAACATAAATGTCTAATCACATGTGAACAGAACTTTTCTTTCTTTTCTTTGCACATGATCTATCAACTGATCCCCCCCCCCCCCACCAGCAAATAAATAAAACAAATAGCAGTGGAAAGGAAGGAGCTGAACTGAAACAGCGGAGTGCTCCCCTAAAAAAAACAGTTTCGAGCAAGCCGAGACATTTAAAGTGACGTCACCCGCACCTATCTTGCTATCTTGATTATGCCTTATGACTGAAATATCGCCACCAACCCAACGAATATTTTTCTCTCTTTTGGCCCGAATTTTTTCCCCAACATTTCAACAGTCACAAACTTTTGTCAAAAGCCTGAGATCACAAATGACAAGTTTAGCGGATTTACGTTTTTTTCTAAAAAGTGAATTCACCAAATTTCACAAATGACAAGTCTAGCAGATTTACGTTTTTTTTTTCTAAAAAGAATTCACAAAATTCCGCTAATTAGCGGAAAAATCACATGCCTGATGCGGCTTGATGCATGACAGAATCATCGGACCCTTCTTTTTTACAGAGCCCACGGTAAAATGTAAAGTGTACCTGGACGGACAGGCTGGAACTTTTTGTAGCACCTCAGTTGCATGCACTCCAAACCTCGGTTATTTTTCAACAAGATGGTGCCCCACCACATTGGTCAATAATAGTTCGTGAGTTCCTGAATGCCACATTTCCGGACAGATAGACTGGCCGCGATGGTTCCATGACATGGCCACCTCGATCGCCTGATATAACACCTCTACTTTTTTCTGTGGGGTTATGTGAAAGACCAAGTTTACTCTAGCAGTGTTCCGAATGTCAAGGTGTTGAAGAGCAGAATAACGGACATCATTGGTTCTGTCTCTGCTGAGATGTTAAACAAAACATGGTGTGAAATCGAATATTGCTTAGATGTCCTCCGGGCCACAAATGGCACCCATGTGGAGGTGTACTGTGAAAAAAAAAAAAAAAATATTTGTGCACCATCATTGTCGTGCAATCCCTTTTTTGTACCTGTAATACATTTTTTTTATTAATTTTTGTAATGTGGGAAAGATTTCATGGACACCCTGTATTTCTTTAGATTCAGGTAATTCATAAAAGCTTTAATTTTTCTGTCATTCCAGTTCACATATTGAATGCAGTTAAGCAGAAGAGCTCTACAAATGAAATGGCTTTATTTATTCAACTGAAAATAACTGTAGTCATTTGCCTTTAAAACAAACTTGTCAGAAAAGTTAACAGTTCTTAGTGTTCTAGCAGCTTCATCACACACATTTGGATTGCACTCAACATACAAGGAAGGATTAATTTTTCTTTACACTGAAAATCTTCAGGTTTATCAAAGGTTTCAACTTGCCCTCTTTCCCTTGAAAAACACCAACAATCTACAGTGAAACCTCTAAAAATTATCAAAACTGGGACTGACAAAAGAAGTGATCATTGTTTGGAAATGGCCCTTAATAAGAGGTTAGGCCTAAATTAACACTGTTTACCAGTTCGTTTTTTTTTGTTTGTTTTTTGTAAAAGCTAACTGGGTGTAAGTAACTTATGCACATAATTGACCATATAGTAATATAAGCACACAATTTTAAAAATTAAAACACTTACCTAATATCAGTGTGTTTTAAGCTATCTTCTACAGCATTCCTCTCAGCTGCAAGAGACAACAGCTTTTTTGTTAACTCAGACTCAGTTTCCTCAGGTTCTCCGGCCATTGAAGAAGCTACAGCTTTAACAGCAGACACCATATCTTCATCTACATGAGGTTTATCACTGTAAAGGACAGATAAACTAAATAAACTATGTATAGCTTCACAGATAATGGTAAGGTGCAAATTATGACTTCTAACTATGACACAACATGCCTGAAATGTCCCACTGTTCTCACTATAATTTTTTATCAACAAGGGTTGACAAATATAAACATATTGTGGTCTGACCGGAAAATAATGCCGTATTTTCATCAAAAGATCATAGACATAATAGTACCCTAGACATCACTGGCAAAATAAAATTAAAAATAAATGAATAACATATAATTTATATCAAACAAATGAAAACACACATAATAATATATAATAAATAAAAAAAAAAAGAAAAAAAAGAAATATATATCCATCAGAACAGAAGTTTATGGCACCAGGAGAGAACTATCCAGGGAATTTAGATGAAACTCAACCTAAGTTTTAGGGAATGTCCCAAATGCTATTGTACAATTTTACCTTAGAGGGGCGAGAAAAAGATGGAATTTCTACTGTATGCAGTTTTTAATCTCCAAAATTTTATTCAGCATAAGTTTATCTTTAATCAATAATTCCTCCCCCCAAAAATCTTCAACTGTACAGTGAACACATAAACTCTTCATTAGTAAACATATACTGACAAAACATTGGAATTTTAAAAACTAGTTATCTTAATAACTGAAGTTATTAGATAGAAAGAATGTGGGATTCAAGGGAAGAAAAAAATCAATTTTCTTATTCTTCATGGACATCACTCTGCAATCTTAGATATGCTTTTAAATACCTGATACCTACAAAATTCAAAGAACAGGTATATACAATGCTCCTTCTGTAACCATCAAGTTTCATTTGTATAAGAAAAACCATCCTGCTGGGATTGGCTACTGCACATGAAACACAGACACTTACAAAAGAACAAAATAAATTAAATTTGAGTTGCCCACGGAGAGGTGATTCACAACAAGCTGGGAATCACTAAAACATCAGAGATGCCAACCTGTTTCAGATATTTTCAGTAGTACTCGTACAAATTTTCAGTAGTCATACCAAAAAGAATAATTTTAACTGAGGAAAACATGCTATTACTCATTTAATGTAATTAGCATTTTTTACTTACTTATTCATTTATATACATGAAAATCTGTATCAAAATATTTCAAATTTTTCACATGGAAAATAATATACACATGACTGAAACATTTTATTTACACAACAAAAAATTGATCAAACAGCTTTCTTTAGTGATTTGGCTGTACATTGTTTTGTAGATTTGAGTTCATCAGCAGAAAATATTTGCTCATAACAGACTTGCCCAGAGGAGAACATATTCATTTTTGCAGTAAGAAGTGTTCTACAGTTTCTAAACCTAAATTAGGTTGGAAATGGGTTTGGTTTTTTCGCACTAAACTAAAAACTCTCTCACTCACAGCATTCAAGTGTGGAACTACAAGTATTGCAAACATTACTTTTGGGAGAATAGTATACTTAACAGTTCCATTACAGCCTCTTAATTTTGAGATTTTTGACCAAGTGACATCTATTCTATCTGTTTCTGCTACGGTCTCTAATTTGTCAGCTTGATAACAAGCAATTCCGCTTCCAGTATATCAAGTTAATTTTCAGTTATTATAAATGAAAAGCGCTTGACTATGTATAATACAGAAGTAAATGATGTTCTGGCTCTAAGTGAAGGATCTGCTACTTCTGTATGTTTTAAGAAATCCTCATAAATCAGTATCTTTTCTTGAATATAAGAACATTCTTCAACGTAAAATTTTCTGACAGATGTATAGAACTTAGAAAGTTCATTTTCATTTAAAATGATTTTGCTTAAATACATTCTTGTTTTTACTCCAATTACCAGTTCTGTGTCTTCTTTCTGATTTTTCTTTTTTGAAAAACTGTTATTTGAAAAATTTGGCTCAACATCACCATCGGCTATGACAGTAGGCTTCACAAATCTCTTGGATGAAAATTTTATCCATGATGCTGAAAGAACTTTCAGTCTGAGGACCATGAATGCATGACAGCTTTCACTATTTTAGATAAAAGAAAGTGTAACTTGGAGAATATGAATGCTTTTGAATATCATGCAACAATTTCTTACAAAATTTTCAGCTTTGTCACTTTCGTAATCGGACTCCCCCTCCTTTATCAAGCTGAAAAGCAAACCATTTTTGGGGGAATATTTAAGAAAACAAGATACATGTTCAGAACATCATTGGGAAAAAAAAAATTACAGTTACAGGAGAAATCTTTGCTATGTTTGATTTCTGTTTTTGGATATTTTCCCTCTATTTTCAAAGTAAAATACAAATATTTATGAAATAAAATGAAATTTAACAACAATACTAGGCAGAGGAAAACATCGCATGAAAAATAAAATTACGATTGCGGGAGAAATCTTCACTACTTCCAAAAGTTTTGAAAGACGAAATTTCTGTTTTCGAAAGTTTCAGAGGGGAAAGCATTCTTCACCACTACCAATTGCCCCAGGCTGGTCGTTCTGATGCTGACCGGGTGAGAGTTCTCTGTGTGATTTGGTTGAGCAATACTGCACTGTTAAGCAGAACTGACGATTTCAACCGCGAGACGGCGTTTCATCCCAATCTCGCGATTTTTCTTTAAAGAATAGGTGAACTTTATGTTACCTATCAATTAGAGCAGTGACAGGACTTAGAGAAAACACCCTTGTAAGGGCGAAGTTCCGTTCAGCCCGCATAGAAACTCTAGCATCAGATTCGGGTATGTCGACGTCGTTCCGGCCCCGCTGACGAAGGGACTTCTTGATCCCTTGTCAGCCCAAAGCCCGAGCACCCGGTTTCTAAGGTTAGACTTGAGTGGGAGAACCCCAGGGTGCCCACTCAGTATTTAGAAGAATTTTGTGATTTTTCATCTCTCTCACAGAGATGTCAACTACCCAGAAGGGTAAAGTGAATACTAAGGGGTCAGCCCCTAAACCGGCCGGGTCATCCCGGTCGGTGAAGGTAGCGGCTGAAAGTTCACCTAGCCCTGTCGGTGGTACTAAGGGGCCTTGCCCCACTTCCGAGGCCGACCGGAGGGAAAAGCCTAGCCCCAGGATGAGACCTTCAAAGACTCTTCCCGGGGTGAAGGGCTCTAAAGCCGCTACACCCACGAAGGGAGCCTCTCCTAAGGCTGAACCCCCTCAGCCTGTCTGAGGTGTAAGCATGTCCTTGCCAGTTCCGCCCATGGCAAGGAAGGGTAAAACACCAAAACAGCCCGAACCCTCTCGGGCTACTGAGGGGTCGTCCACAGGGCCTCCAGAGACACCTTTGGAGGGCTACCAGCACCCCAGGACACCCCCGGTGCTAACACCTGAGGCTTTCATGAGCTGCATTTTCATCCTCATAGGGGAAGTATAGTCCGTTCTCGAGAACTCGCGGGTCACTTCCTCAGGGAGAGAAAAGGTGAAAGCGGCCCTGAATAGTATTAATAAGGCTTGTTACGAGCAAGCCGATCGGGTGGCTTATATTAAAGGCAGGCTGTCCGTTTGGCAGGAGTCGAGCTGCAAAGCCGACGCCGAAGTGGCTAGGAAAGGGGCTAGCACGACGAAAGGGTCTTCGCCCGCCCCGATTGAGAATAAAAATAAGAAAAAGACGGGAGACAAGAGACATGTGCTTTTAGTCTACCCCACAGTCGAGAGTGCGTCCTCAGAGGACACAAAGAAGACCCTGAAGACTGCAGTCAACCCAACTAAACTGCAGATAGGGGTCAAGAGCATTCGGAGCATTAGGAAAGGAGGGGTCGCGGTGGAGTGTTCCCATCCCGGGGAGCTCGACCGCCTTGCCCAGCAGCAATCCACTGACCAAGGATTGCACACTCCCCACGGCCCCACGAAAGAGACACGCCCAGTTGATAGTCTATGGGGTCGACGGGGATCTCTCAGGGAAAGAGTTCGAGGAGGCGGTTCGCGGGCAGAACCCGGAACTCGAGAATGGGTTTAAAGCCTGTTTTCCCATCAAGGGCAAGGGAGGTAGGGTCCACTGGGTGGCAGACGTGGAGCCCAAGGCCTTCAAGCACTTGGTGAGGTGGAAGACACTGAACTTGGATTGGTCAGTGCTCCGCCTAAAGGAATTCGTGCGGGAGGTCAGGTGCTTTCGGTGTAACGGCTTCGGTCATTTCCGAGGCAACTGCCCTGAGTCAGAAGCAAGGTGCGGCAATTGCGGTGAAGTTGGGCACCAGCACCACCAGTGTGCAGCCGCACCGAACTGCAGCAATTGCACTGCTGCGAATGCCAAGTTCCGCCTGAAGCTGGACGTCTCTCACTCCAGCTTCAGTAAGACGTGTCCCAGTCTTATTAGGGAACTTGAGCAAAGGAAAAGCCGGGGCAACTATGGTTGACAGATGGTAGTACCCTCTGAAGTACGTTGCTCTCGATATTGAGCTTTTGGGTCTATTGACCAAGGTATTTTTGATGACCCTAGCCTGGGGTCATCACCACAGCACTGGCCCTAGCGCTGTTGACCATGTAAATATTTTTCAATGTGATTTAGTGTCTGAATATTTGTGAGAGGGGTGCATGAGACCTTCACAATGTAATGTGCATGTATTTTGTTTTATTGATACCAAATAAAGGACTTTTGTCCAAAAAACTCGCGTTGGCGGGCGATCTCCCGGCCACGAGATGTGATAATTTTTGAAAAAGTTGCTTGCCCCAACTGCCCATAGCACGTCGCACACACGGGTTGTGACAGAAGGGTGTAAGGTACCGGTCCCGTGGGGGAGGCAGATCCCCACAGGTCTCTAGACCGAATCTATCCGAGTGGAAGACTGTGGTTTCCGGTGACTGACGGGATAGCTGTCGGAACGTCGTCAGGGATACTATTAATCCCAAACTATTCGAGAGAGTTCCACATTTCCCTGCGAGGTCTACACTAAGACGGTGCAGGTAAAGTCATCACCCTAGGTTACCAATTGCCTCAAAATTTCTGTTCAGTTATGCATTGATCTCAAGGATAACCCAAATTACGACGGAAAAGGAGAAATTCCTCGAAGCTGTGGCACTCTCTTGCCTGAAGATTACACATGAATTTGTGCGCCGTCGAATTTCCATTTTCAGAAATTTTCCCTCCATTTTCAAAGTGAAATACAAATATTTATGGAATAAAATTATGTATAACAACAATATTGGACAGAGGCAACACTGCAGGAAAATGAAATTACGATTACAGGAAAAAAATCTTTATTTTGTTCACTTCTGCTTTTCAAAGGCGAAATGCTGTCCCGATGTGTATTTTTACGCATTAGTAAAATTCTTCGATGCATAATTTTACGCGTTTCTCGATGCGTTTTTTACCGCTGATGTGTATTTTACATGTTTCTCGATGCATATTTTTACGTGTTGATGCGTACTTTAGGTGTTTCTTGACACGCATTTCTACACGTTGCTAAAAATTCCTGATGCATATTTTTATGTGTTGGTAAAATTTCGATGCATAAACACACTGTTCAATGCATACTACACACGTAATTATGCATTTTGGCAAATTCTGCACATAAGAACAAAATTCAAGCATATTTTTCTGCAATGCAAGAAAAAAACTTCAAAATATTAATTACTGACAAGAATGGCCGACGCGCGCTTAAAAAAAAAAAAAACCCTACGATGGCAAGCAATTGCATCAAACGATTTTCAAGAGCTTGGCGATGAGCTGCACAAGAGTATTCAGGCCAAACTCCACCCACGTCCACCAATGCGAGCTACGCTCAACATCCCCAGAATGTTGCATGCCGGGGAGGGAGGGTTTTCACTCAGAATGACTCAACTCATCGAGTGCCGGTTGCTCGCACTAAGATCCGAGCAGCCTTGAGAGACAGAACTGGAGATGCAAGAGCATCGCAAGCAAAACGAATGACGGATCGTCCAGTGGCTGCGGTTGTGTTGGGAAGGGGAACAATAAAAATAAAAATTTATAACTTCTGTTAATTTTCCGTAGAAAAATCATGGTTTTCCGTATTCCGTAGTACAAGAGCTATTTCTGTAGGAACTACGAGATAAAGTCTTCGTAGAAAAATTAATTAAATGCGTAGTCCATAGTATGTGGTTGTTAACTGTAGAAACTATGGAGAATCCGTAGTAAACGGCATCTCTGCAACAGTAGGAAGGCCAAATATACAGATCACACAATAGACCAATGTTCAAGATGTATGATTACCTGAAGAAACAAAATAAAGATGAAAGAACACATAATGTAACTGAAAAGTTTTAAGACTATATTCATAAAAAATAAAAATAAAAATTTCCCAGAAAACTATTTGCACGATTGAACAGATTCTGCAAGGCTTGATGGAATTGAGATTGTGGAACCATGTTTAACAGCTTTGTCATGCTGTTTTAGAACTCTGAAATGTTGTCACTTCATGTGGGATTTCTCTTTGAGAACAGAAAATAACTAGCAGGTGCCAAATCTGGCAAATATGGGTTATGATGAGACACTGTAATGCCCAAAAACTCTAAACCGAAGACTGAAGAATTAATACCTAACCTTGAGGAAATGACATGTTAGGTACCTGCAGAAGATAAGGAAAAATTTAGAAGTAAATTGTATAGAATTGTTTTAAAAGAATTTAATGAAAAAAGTAACAAAAAATATCATTTAGACAAAATTCAGCATGAGAAAGAACAAATGATAAAATTAAGAGATGACCCAACGATTAAATTTTGTGAAGCTGATAAAACAGGGCAAATTGTGATTTTAAACATAACTGAATATAATCAAAAATGAATAGAGCAATAGAAGATTTGAATTGCAGCATTCTAACAAGAGACCCAACCAAATCTCAAGTAAGGTACTTGGCTAGAATAAGAAATCACAGCACCTTGCCTGAAGAAATAAAGAAAGCGTACCCACCGATGGGTACAGGAATACCAAAAATGTTTGCAAAAATAAAAACTCATAAGCCTGAGAGTGACTATGAGAGTCCTATGAGAGTGACAGTATCAAAAAGGAATTCCCCATTAATAAAGCTGGAAAAAAATATCTACAAATATTTGGCACCATTATTCATGACAACAAAGTTCACTGTGAGGAATACTTATGAATTCATTGAAAAAATTATAGTAATTAAACAAGATTTAAGTGAATATCATATGGCTAGTATGGATGTTCGTGCTCTGTTTCCTAGCACACCAGTACCTCAGGCAATTGACATAATTGTTGAAAAATTATACAAGTTACAAACAAAATTAGGGTGGACCTATGGGGTCACCATTGTCAACCTTATTTGCTGAAATAATAATGAGTGACATAGAAACAAGAATAATAAGTAAACTAGAATCTTCAGGAAGACGCTTTGACGTCAGCAAGTTCTGTTTTACACGTTCTGTAAAGTGGATACAGTCTGTGGTGGTGCATTAACTTATTCAATTAAAATATAAATCAGTTAAAAGTCCTAAAGATGTTACACACGGATGTGCGTGTTCAGTCCAACGTCAGTAGTTATTGAGTTTCTTTGTCCAAAGTTGTATCTTGCTTCAACATGGTCAGTTGTTAGGGTTAGTTCGAGAGCCATTTCGTCATAAGTTGTACCCTACTTCGTATATGTCCAGATGTTAGGGTTAGCTCCGTTCTGGCTGTGTCGACATCATATTGAATGGGTAAAGGTTTCCAGATACTAATTAAAGGTTCTTGAGTTAAGAGTTACTATTTACATACCACTTGAAGTTCCAGGTCGTACTTGGCCTTTAGGGCTATCTCATCAATGCTGCACTCTTGGAATTGCTGAGGAAGTCTTCAAGTTTGGTCAGGTTCATAAAAAATTTTAAAAGCCTTAAAAGATTAAAGTTAAAATCGTTATATACACCACCTCATACCATCCACAGTCTCAATCATCGGACGCGCGTTTCACCTAGGCTCTACCCTGGCGTTTTCAACGGAGACTTCACACCCTCTGTCGAAGTCTGCTATCTGAAAGTCTCGTGTCCACAGTGCGCATGTTCCTCATTTAACTCATTGCCAATGCTATCTAGTGTCAGGTCACATCAACTTTATCTTCATCTATGTCATTCTCACCCTTCCTTTTTCTCTCCTCTCCCTATTCCATTTCTTCTCAGTTTTGATCAGGTTCCTCCAAGCGAATGAAAGGTCGTATGGACTGTTATTATTGCAGTTAAATGGTTTGGTCTTATTTATTATTACTGCTTCTGCTACTTGTATTGTTCTCATATTATTCTGCTGGTTTAATATTGTAATTCCTTTCCAATAGGATATACATTGATTATTCAAACAGAAGTCAATAAGTGCTGTTTTATTCTTTCTTCTGCTCCAGTTCTTCATGTGTTCGGTCAATCTGATTTTAATATTTCTTTTTGTACTGCCTACATATTTTGCAGAACATCGAAAAATCTATGAGACTGAAAACAGATATACTACAACCATTGATGTTTTGCAGGTACGTGGATGACATCCTTATGGTATGGCAGCATGATGATAACCAGCTACAAATGTACATAGATGAATATAATAACTATTACGAAACAATTAATGTTACCGTGGAGCGTGAAAAGGATGGAGTCTTACCATACTTAGACATATTACTATCTCATAAACAAAATAACATCGAATTCCAAGTATATAGAAAACCTGACAACATCATTAATATCATTCCTGAGAACTCTCACCACCCGGCATCTTACAAATTGGCAGCTTTCCGATCATATATCGATAGAACGTTTACTCATACATCTAATGCCCAGCTACTAAAAAATGAATTGAATTGGATAAAGAACACAGCAATAAACTTCGGTTATGATGTGAAGAAAATAAATAACCTTATTAATAGATGCAACCCTAGAAATAAACAACAAAGGAGTACAAAGACTCAACAGGTAATAAAATTTTGTGGATCATTACCATATATACCATAGATCACAACTATTATGAAGAAAACATGTAAAAAATTTGACCTAGATTTTGGTGTACGAACAAGAGATATAACAAAATCTCTTAGTAACTATCACAGAAAGACCCCAATCTTACAAAAAGCGGGTGTCTACTGTATACCAATAATAAATAATCAAAATAAAATCGTCAACCAATATATAGGCAGTACAAAAAGAAATATTAAAATCAGATTGACCGAACACATGAAGAACTGGAGCAGAAGAGAGAATAAAACAGCACTTATTGACTTCTGTTTGGATAATCAATGTATACCCTATTGGGAAGGAATTACAATATTAAACCAGCAGAATAATATGAGAACAATACAAGTAGCAGAAGCAGTAATAATAAATAAGACCAAACCATTTAACTGCAATAATAACAGTCCATACGACCTTTTGTACGCTTGGAGGAATCTGATCGAAACTGAGAAGAAATGGAATAGGGAGAGGAGAGAGAGGAAGAGAAGAAGGAAGAGTGAGAATGACATAGATGAAGATAATGTTGATGTGACCTGACACTAGATGACATTGGCAATGGGTTAAATGAGGAACATGCGCACTGTGGACACGAGACTTTCAGATAGCAGACTTCGACAGAGGGTGTGAAGTCTCCGTTGAAAACGCCAGGGTAGAGCCTAGGTGAAACGCGCGTCCGATGATTGAGACTGTGGACGGTATGAGGTGGTGTATATAACGATTTTAACTGGAATCTTTTAAGGCTTTTAAATTTTTTTATGAACCTGACCAAACTTGAAGACTTCCTCAGCAATTCCAAGTGTGTGCAGCATTGACGAGATAGCCCTAAAGGACAAGTACGGCATGGAACTTCAAGTGGTATGTAAATAATAACTCTTAACTCAAGAACCTTTAATTATTATCTGGAAACCTTTACCCATTCAATATGATGTCGACACAGCCAGAACGGAGCTAACCCTAACATCTGGACATATACGAAGTAGGGTACAACTTATAACGAAATGGCTCTCGAACTAACCCTAACAACTGACCATATTGAAGCAAGATACAACTTTGGACAAAGAAACTCAATAACTACTGACGTTGGACTGAACACGCACTTCCGTGTGTAACATCTTTAGGACTTTTAACTGATTTATATTTTAATTGAATAAGTTAATGCACCACCACAGACTGTATTCACTTTACAGAATGTGTAAAACAGAACTTACAGACGTCAAAGCGTCTTCCTGAAGAACTTTGTGGTCACGTAATTGTATGTGAACTTTATGATAGAATCACATGAGATATAATGAGTAAACTAGAAGATCCACCACTGATATACTGTAGGTATGTTGATGACATTTTTCTGTTGTCCAAGCTAAAAAATGATGAACTTGAAGACTTGACAAAAAGGTATAATGATATTTATCCATCTATTGAATTGACAGTGGAACAGGAACATAACAATACATTGGCATTTTTGGATATTATGATAATAAAAACAAATGATAATATGCAATACAGAGTGCATAGAAAATCATCATATATTCCTGTATTAATACCTTTTCAGTCATCGCACCCATTAACAAATAAAAGAAATAGTGTTAAAACACTAATTAAGAGAAGTTTAACACACTCATCAATAGAACAATATAAAAAAAAAAGAAATTGAATATATTGAAAAAATTGCACATGATTTTGGTTACCCTAAGCAGGTATTAAAGAAATGGATTTATGAAGTAACTCAAGCAAATAATAAGGGCAATAATGATAAAAAAAACCTTTAAAATATGTAGGAGCGATCCCTTATGTTGAAGGTGTTTCTGCTGAAATTAATAAGGTTCGTAGCAAATATGACATACAAGTAGGAAATCAAGTACATACTATAAAAAATGAAAAAATCAGCCAATTGGATAGAGCAGGTGTATATAGGATTCCTATAGACCAGCAACCACCTTTGTCATATATAGGCAGCACCAAGAACAAATTAAAGTATAGATTGAACCAGCATATAAGTAATTGGAATTAAAAAAAGCTAAGACTGCATTAACCCAATATTGTCTGGAAAATCACCACTATCCGAAGTTTGAAGGTATTAAAATTATTAAGAGCTGTAAAAACGAAAGGCAGTTGAGAATTGCAGAATCAGTATTAATTGAAAAAACAAAAACAGATCAAGATTGTGTAACATTAATGAGCCAAGCAACTTAAACGAACAATGGAAGGCCTTAATAAAAATTGAACAACAGTTAAGAGGGAAAAAAAGAAAAGAGAGCAGCACTGACAATAGATGGCGCCAGAGACACAAAGATGCAGAGATTGCGACTGAAGCCGGAACCTCAATGACTTTGCTCACTTGAGCTGTGATGGGCAGAGAGACACATTGGCCTCCTGATGACGACAGAAGTACTGTTGAAAGCGCTAGAGGATTGTGTATGACGGGCTGAATGAGGTTGGCACTTGCAGTAGGGTTAGTATGGGGTTTGAAGCGGATGGAGCACTTTTTTAGTCACAGTTGACAAAGGTTTAACTGCCTGGGAACGTAAATAATGTAATTATGTTTTTTATGGAGATGACGAGCTATGTTTACGTCTCAGACGGCATAATGAAACCTGCATTTTTTGTCCAGTGAAAGAAAAGAAAAAAAAAAAAAATGATGTTTCATGACCGGAAGAACGAATCTCATAGGCAAGGAGTTTTTCAACCTTTGAAGGCCAACAACATTACATGATGATAATTGACGTGCTCGAAGTATAAAGGGAAAAAAGTGACCAAGAACTTTCGGGTAAGTGATTGGCCATTTAATGATATGCCCAAAAAACTACTTGATAATGTTTGCATTGTGTGTAGCAGCAATGTCCTGAAGCAAGAACCAATCATCTGACTAGGTCACTTCTGGTCTAACGAGCCAAATTCTTTTCTCAGTGGTCCATCTGTCGCTTCTCTTTATAATTCAGAGTTAACTGTCTGTCCTTCAAATATAAATTCTTGATGCCTAACTACCTGGCAATAAAAAATAATCATCAACATCATTTTGGTTACAAACCTTTGGAACCAGAGTTTCTTCAACCCATGCACCTGATTGTCCTTTTGTTTTAGGGTGGTAAGGAAAGCAACAGGATGCATCATTAGTTACTATTTTTTTTAATTTTAGATTACAGTCTGTCATCTCAATCAAATCCCAATATGCAGCAATTCACTCTTCCTTCTGTTTTGCCATCAATGCATGAGGTATGAAGTGAAAGTAACTTTTTGTTTTTTAAGATCTTCAACAACAGAATGCACAGTACTCATAATGATGCAGTCATTAGGAGAGACAGGTGACAATTTTCTAGTAACAACAACTGAACCTAGTCAATGTTGGAGTCCATATGAAACTGTGAGGGCTGAAAGCCATGCATGTTGTCCTGAACATATTCTCACTCTTCATAGAATCACCCATACAAGTGAAAAGTGTTGGATTATGAGAACACTTCATCTCCATTAGCAGCATGCACCATTGCAGATGTATCACTTGAATTTTTTTCTGCTTTAGAAAAAAAGTTTGATTGCCACTCTTTGCATAGTACTTGAATTCATGAAAAGATGATTTTACTACACCAACTTAAACATGAATTATTGCCACCCCGGTGGCCCAGTGGTCTAAGAACTGGCTCCTGACCATTTGTTTGAGATGAGTGTGGGTTCAAATCCTGGGGATGCATGGATGTTGTGTTTGTCTTATGGCACTGGCTCTCTCCATTCCCTGGAACCAATGGCCTTAAATTAGGGATGAATGACTGCTTATAGCCAACTGAGTTGCTCGTGCACACTGCTGGAACTTGGCACTGGGCCAGTTCAGATTTTATAGTGAATAGTTCTAACAGCGGCCAATGAATGGCACTAGCAGTATAAAAAAAATCGTACAGGAAAACGGAATGGGAGGCCAAGAATGAGACTAAATGATAAGCTAACGTAAAATCCAGAAATAATCCCTGATAAGGTCAGGTGATGCGTAACATCACAGCCTCTCCTTGACAAATGTCAACCCCGCCTTCTCGTGGTGCATCCTGTTCCCACTAAAGGGGCTCTGACGACCGCCAATAGCGGTATAACTATACCATCGGGATCAGAGGAAATGCTATCCCACACTCACCAACCCGCTTGGCCAGCGTGGTGAGTTATGGCCAAACCCCTCCAAAATGACTCCACAACTTAAATCTTGGCCCTCAGTCTCCGGCAGCTGGAATGTACCTGGCCAAGGCAGCGGCCAGTGCGACATGAAGGCAGAGGGTGCTAAGAATCCCCGGAGGACCGGACTAGGCTGCCATCTGATGCTGACCTTGGCAACGTACAATGGACGCTCCTATCTTCTGATTCAAGGCTTCTTGAATTGGAAGAGGAACTACAAAGGATCAAGTGGGACATTGTGGGGCTAAGTGAGGTAAGGAGAAAAAGGAGAAGATCTCATCGAACTGAAAAGTGGACATCTCTTCTACTATCGTGGGACAGATACTGGCAGAACTAGTGGTGTTGGATTTATAATAAACAAGAAACTGAAGGATAAAGTGGTAGAAGTTGAAAGTTCCTCTGACAGAGCTGCACGACTCGTTATCCAACTATCGAGAAGATACCAGGCTCAGATTATTCAAACTTATGCACCCACCACCAGTCATCCTGAAGAAGAAATTGAAGAATTTTATGAGGAAATTTGTCATCTAAATAATAAAGGTAAGCAGCACTTGAAAATAATTATGGGAGATTTCAATGCAAAAATAGGGCAACGGCAACAGAATGAAACTTCAGTAGGTAAATTCGGTCACGGCAACAGAAACCAGCGTGGAAATACTCTCGTTGAGTTTGCAGAGGCAGAAGGGTTTTTCATCTTGAACTCCTTCTTCAAGAAAAAGCCACACAGGAAATGGACATGGAGACATCCAAATGGGATGACAAGTGAAATTGATTTTATTATGTGTAACAAAAATTCGTCATAGAAGACTGCAGTGTGCTAAACAAGTTCAACACAGGTAGTGACCATAGATTGGTGAGATGTAAGATGCACCTCAACACTAAACTTGAACGTGGCAAGCTCATAAGACAAACAAAATCTATTGACATAACCAACCTTAAAAACACCATAATACCTTCAAGTTGGAACTGAAGAACAGGTTCTCTGCTTTAGAAGGCCTAACATCGGAAGAAGTGGACATCTCTGAAGTTAACAGTAAAGTAACCAAAGCTCTTATGGAAACAGCAACAAAATTAGCTGGGTCTAAGAACAAGTTGCATGTAAATAAATTATCAGGAAAAACGAAAATGTTGATGCAAAAAAGAAGAGAGATGAGGACAACTAAAGAAGATGTGACTTCCAAAGTGGAATATATAGAGCTATGCAAGACAGTACGAAAAAGTATCACTGAAGACGTAAGAAAATTCAACTGTGAACTAGTGAGGAAAGCAATTGAAAACAACCAAAGCCTAAAGATAGCAAAGGGACATCTCAGTAAGGGAAGAAAACAGATTATGGCACTGAGAAAAGAAGATGGTTCTGTAACAAGAAATAGAGGCGAAATTTTGACAAGAGTGAAAGATTTCTACTCCAAATTATATGAAAGGGATGATACATGCACTCCAGACATCATGAAAGATACCAGTACCAGAGTTCCTCCAGTCCTTCCAGCAGAAGTTGCACATGCAATCAAGAACATGAAGCGGGGAAAAGCTCCAGGAGAAGATGGAATTACTGTAGACATCATACAAGAAGCAAGTGGAGAAATCGAAACAGTACTCGCCCAAATTTTCACTCGATGCCTTAATGAAGGAAAGATTCCTGAAGATTGGAACACCGCTACAATGATCCTGCTACATAAGAAAGGTGACATTGAGGATCTCGGAAACTACAGACCTATCAGCCTCCTATCAGTAGTTTATAAAATCTTCACTAAAGTTCTTTCACACCGCTTGAAGGTAACACTGGACATGGCTCAACCGAGAGAACAAGCTGGATTCAGGAGTGGCTACAGCACAATAGATCATATCCATGTGCTGAGAGAACTAATTGAAAGAGCGAAAGAATATGAACTTCCATTGTGCATGGCTTTTATCGATTATGAAAAAGCCTTTGATTCGGTGAAACCATCAGCAGTTGCAATGGCTCTGAAAACCTGCGGTATTGAAGATGCATACATTAATATTATTAATAACATCTATGAAAATGCAAGTGCAAAGATTAGGCTGTTTGAAAATACAACACACATAAAAATTGGAAAGGAGTGAGACAAGGTGACACCATATCTCCGAAGCTCTTTAATGCCACATTGGAGGGTGTTTTTCAGTCGCTGAGCTGGGAAAACAAGGGGATAAAGATTAATGGAGATTATCTAACCCACCTTCGTTTTGCTGATGACGTAGTCATTTTTGCAACTAGCCCATCAGAGCTGCAGAGTATGATCCAGGAACTTGCTGACAAGAGTAAAGAAGTGGGATTAAAAATGAACTTTCAGAAGACAAAAGTGATGTTCAATGCTTTTACAAGAAATGAAGATTTATCGATTGATGGAGAAAAGCTGGAGATAACAGACACGTACGTTTATCTTGGACAGCAGATATCAAGTGAGGGTCACATTGATGAAGAAATTAATCGGCGTACAAAACTTGCCTGGAGAGCTTTTGGAAGAAACAGCATAATTTTCAAGAGCAATATGCCATTATGTCTTAAAAGAAAAGTGTTTGATCAATGCATCCTTCCAGTGCTTACGTATGGTGCAGAGACGTGGACCTTAACTAAAAGAGACATACAAAGGCTGCAGACAACTCAAAGAAGCATGGAGAGGTGCATACTTGGTGTAACCAGGAGAGATAAGAAGAGGAACTCGTGGATCCGAAAAATGACAAGAGTGGAAGACATCATGATCAGAGTTAAATCCCTGAAATGGCAATGGGCTGGACATACTGCCAGAAGGACAGATCATCGATGGACAGCCGAAATTTTAGATTGGATTCCAAGGGACAGGAAAAGACCCAGAAGAAGACCACATGGCAGATGGGTGGATGAAATTCGAAAGTATGCAGGGGTGACATGGAGGAGACTGGCACAAGACAGACCGTTGTGGAGGAAACTTGGGGAGACCTTCGTCCAGCAGTGGATTGATAATGGTTGACAATGATGATGATGATGATACTAACCAAAAACTAATGCAAGAGCCTTCTTTTTCCATATCTGAACATTCTTTTTTGCAGCAGCCTACTAGGTATGAGAGTATGGTGCTAGCAAAATAGGCTGGCTGCTCTTTATTTTTTGTTGTTGTTTTTCAACAATAATAAATAATGGTGCTAAACATAACATAGTATTGATATTAAGCAAAAATTTTTATATAATAAGTAAATGAATCTTAAATTGATTAGGTTCTGTTAAATTTTTAGGGGAAGGAATTTCTTTAGGCTTTAATCTTTTCATCAATGAGATGAAAATCATTAGCATCAAGAACATGACCGAGAAATGCCAACAATATACACAAATATTGGCCTTTGTGCTCTTTTAATACCTAAGATCAGCTGCCTGAAAATATCTTAATATTTTCCAAAGATTTGCTAAAAGTTCAGACTCTGTGCTCTGTTATTATCACATTGTTGGAATTATTGGCAGTAACTCTTACAGAAACACTTCCATTTAGACCTGAAAAACAGAAGCAGATGATGAATTTCCAAATGGTAAATAAGCATACTAAAAGGCATTTACTACCATGCTTCTCAAAATCATGATCTAATTTCAAATGATTAGAAGCATCTTTGAAAGCAGTTACAGTAAATTACTTGTCACCAGAAAAGTTTTCAAAACTACCATTTGCTTACTCATGAAACACTTATACATAGTAAATCCATTTATTTTTGTGGTGTAACATGCACAGGACTCGACAAATCCGAGGCACCAGGTCCCCCAGGTACCTAAAATTTAGGCCATGGTGCCCGATTTTCTTTTACTTGAGATTTCGTAATTTGCAGTAAATATTGTAATTTCTGTTGTATAATCCATAGATTATCTATTAAAAAATGTTATAAATTTAGGTACTGAGGATACCAGTAAAAAAAAAAAAAAAAGCATTGTTGCGGCTTTTTAAAAAATCCGTGAGGCGATTTGATTGTCAGGAGAGGTGGTGTTATTGGGAAAGCCCCAAAAATGCAGTAACAGAAAAAACGTAACGTAACAGCGAGATAGACCACAAAGATATTGTAATTATTTCTATATATATCCTGCGGCGATAATATATATATATATATGTTTGAAATCCTGCGGTGTTGAAGATGCATACATTAATATTACTAATAACATCTATGAAAATGCAAGTGCAAAGATTCGCCTGTTTGAAAATACAACACACATAAAAATTGGAAAGGGAGTGAGACAAGGTGACACCATATCTCCGAAGCTCTTTAATGCCACATTGGAAAATGTCTTTCAATCACTGAACTGGGAAAACAAAGGGATAAAGATTAATGGAGATTATCTAACCCACCTTCGTTTTGCTGATGACATAGTCATTTTCGCAACTACCCCAACAGAGCTGCAGAGTATGATCGAGGAACTTTCTGACAAGAGTAAAGAAGTGGGATTAAAAATGAACTTTCAGAAGACAAAAGTGACGTACAATGCTTTTACAAGAAATGAAGATTTATCAATTGATGGAGAAAAGCTGGAGATAACCAATACCTACATTTATCTTGGACAGCAGATATCAAGTGAGGGTCACATTGATGAAGAAATTAATTGGTGTATAAAACTTGCCTGGAGAGCTTTTGTAAGAAACAGCAAAATTTTCAAGAGCAATTTGCCGTTATGTCTTAAAAGAAAAGTGTTTGATCAATGCATCCTTCCAGTGCTTACGTATGGTTCAGAGACGTGGCCCTCAACTAAAAGAGGCATACAAAGGCTGCAGACAACGCAAAGAAGCATGGAGAAGTGTATGCTTGGTGTAACCAGGAGAGATAAGAATAGGAACTCGTGGATCAGAAAAATGACAAGAGTGGAAGATATCATGATCAGAGAAAAATCCCTGAAATGGCAATGGGCTGGACATACTGCCAGAAGGACAGACCATCGATGGACAGTTGAAATTTTAGATTGGATTCCAAGGAACAGGAAAAGACCCACAAGAAGACCACATGGAAGATGGGTGGATGAAATTCAAAAGTATGCGGGAGTTACATGGAGAAGACTGGCATAAGACAGACCGTTGTGGAAGAGGCTTGGAGAGACCTTCGTCCAGCAGTGGATGAATAATGGTTGACAATGATGATGATATATACACTGCTGTCCACCCAAAATGCAACACCAAAAAGGAAGCATCCGATTGGCCTGAAATTCGCAGCATGAGTCGCCCAAGAGAGGACATGCAAATGATTAGCATTGCAGGGCATAAGCAAACGATGTGCGCCCGGCACGCCACCGAGAAGCACTATAAGAATGGTGCACAGAAGGCGGGGTGTAAGTAGTGGAAGTGTAATGTGCTGCCGGACCTGTGTATGGGAAGCTTCCTGACGCCTCGTCGATGAATACGGCAGTCATTCCAGCACATTTCGGAGTTCAACAGAGAATGAATAGTGGCTTATCGTGACAGCGGTTTATTGTACCGAGACATCGGTGCCCGTGTGGGATGACATCCAGCCACAGTGAGGTGAGTATGGATTCGGTGGGTGCAGAACGGACGAACGGACGGACCAACGTAAGCGATTGCCACAGCTGTGGCACACCACCGAAAGAGAGGACCAGCATGTTGTACGGTGGGCATTGTCGGCTCGCACCGCCATATCATGAACGTTAGCGCAGGAATTAGGGTGTGTTGCGCAACAACCTGTGTCAGCACGTACCGTTCATCGTCATCTGCAGAAGCGGGGACTTGTCGCACGGCACCCATTGCTCCAATTACCATTGACGTCACACCACCGGAGAGTGCGGTGACAGTGGGCCGTTGAAAGCCACACCTGGACTATGGAATGGCACGACATTGTCTTCTCCGACGAATCCCAATTCTGCCTGCAACACCACGATGGTCGGATCTGCGGCGAGAGACTGTATGACGCCTGCATTATGCATCGCCATACCGGTCCGTCGCCTGGTGTTATGGTTTGGGTCGCAATTGGATATGACACCCGTACACCTCTGGTACGCATTGCTGGTACACTCAACAGCCACAGCTACATCTCCGACGTTTTGGAGCCTGTAGTCCTCCCTTACCTGCAGGGCCTGTCAGCTGCCACATTTCAACACGACAATGCGCGCCCACGTGGCACACATCGTGCAACAATTCTTCACTGCTGCCATGGCCCGCCTGTTCTCCTGATATGTCGCCCATCGGCAACGCCTGGTCGCTGATCGGCAACCGAGTGGCCCGGCAAGCACCACCCGCGGCTACGCCTGATGAACTGTGGCAACGTGTGGAAGCAGCCTGGACCAACATACCCTAAGCCCACATCCAAAGCCCCTTTCGTTCGATGCTGCGGCGTGTAGCAGCCGTTATTGCCAGCCACGGGGGCCACACGAACTATTGATGTCTGCGTGTTCCGCAAGTCGCACGGGCCTTTAAGCTCAATCGTTTCATCTTTGCATCTGTTGTTATATGTCCAGTAAATCTGGCTTTGCCATCTCGTGTCCTTCTTGGTGTTGCATTTTGGTGGCCAGCAGTGTATATATCATCATCAATCCACTGCTGGACGAAGGTCTCCCCAAGTTTCTTCCACAAGGGTCTGTCTTGTGCCAGTCTCCTCCATGTTACTCCCGCATACTTTCGAATTTCATCCACCCATCTTCCATGTGGTCTTCTTCTGGGTCTTTTCCTGTCCCTTGGAACCCAATCTAAACTTTCGACTGTCCATCGATGGTCTGTTCTTCTGGCAGTATGCCCAGCCCATTGCCATTTCAGGGATTTAACTCTGATCATGATGTCTTCCACTCTTGTCATTTTTCGGATCCACGTGTTCCTCTTCTTATCTCTCCTGGATACACCAAGCATGCACCTCTCCATGCTTTTTTGAGTTGTCTGCAGCCTTTGTATGTCTCTTTTAGTTAAGGTCCACGTCTCTGCACTATACGTAAGCACTGGAAGGATGCATTGATCCAACACTTTTCTTTTAAGACATAATGGCATATTGCTCTTAAAAATTATGCTGTTTCTTCCAAAAGCTCTCCAGACAAGTTTTATACCCCGATTAATTTCTTCATCAATGTGACCCTTACTTGATATCTGCTGTCCAAGTAAAACGTATGTATCTGTTATCTCCAGCTTTTCTCCATCAATCAATAAATCTTCATTTCTTGTAAAAGCATTGTACATCACTTTTGTCTTCTGAAAGTTCATTTTTAATCCCACTTCTTTACTCATGTCAGCAAGTTGCTGGATCATACTCTGCAGCTCTGATGGAGTAATTGCAAAAATGACTACGTCATCAGCAAAATGAAGGTGAGTTAGATACTCTCCATTAATCTTTTCCCCTTTGTTTTTCCAGTTCCAGTGACTGACATTTTTTTCCAATTTGGCATTAAAGAGCTTGGGAGATATGGTGTCACCTTGTCTCACTCTCTTTCCAATTTTTATGTGTGTTGTATTTTCAATCAGCCGAATCTTTGCACTTGCATTTTCATAGATGTTATTAATAATATTAATGTATGAATCTTCAATACTGCAGGATTTCAAAGCCATTGCACCTGCTGATGGTTTCACCGAATCAAAGGCCTTTTTGTAATCAATAAAAGCCATGCACAATTGAAGTTCATATTCTCTCGCTCTTTCAATTAGTTCTCTCAGTATGTGGATATGATCTATAGTGCTGTAGCCACTCCTGAATCCAGCTTGTTCTCTTGGTTGAGCCATGTCCAGTGTTACCTTCAAACGGTGTGAAAGAACTTTAGTGAAGTTTTTATAAACCACTGATAGGAGACTAATAGGTCTGTAGTTCCTGAGATCCTCAATGTCACCCTTTTTATGTAGCAGGATCATTGTAGCGTTGTTCCAATCCTCAGGAATCTTCCCTTCATTAAGGCATCGAGTGAAAATTTGGGCGAGTACTGTTTCAATTTCTCCATTTGCTTCTAGTATGATGTCTACAGTAATTCCATCTTCTCCTGGAGCTTTTCCGCACTTCATGTTCTTGATTGCATGTGCAACTTCTGCTGGGAGGACTGGAAGAACTCTGGTACTGGTACCTTTCATGATATTTCACTTTGGAAGTCACATCTTCTTTAGTTGTCCTCATCTCCCTTTTCCTTTTTTGCATCAACATTTTGGTTTTTCCTGATAATTTGTTCACATGCAACTTGTTCTAGACCAGCCAATTTTGTTGCTGTTTCCATAAGAGCTTTGGTTACTTTTCTGTTAACTTCAGAAATATCCACTTCTTCTGATGTTAGGCCTTCTAAAGCAGAGAATCTGTTCTTCAGTTCCAACTTGAAGGTATTTTGTGTTTTTTAAGGTTGGTTATGTCAATACATTTTGTTTGTCTTATGAGCTAGCTACGTTTCGAGTTTAGTGTTGAGGTGCATCTTACATCTCACCAATCTATGGTCACTACCTGTGTTGAACTTGTTCAGCACACTGCAGTCTTCTATGACGAATTTTTTGTTACACATAATAAAATCAATTTCACTTGTCGTCCCATTTGGATGTCTCCATGTCCATTTCCTGTGTGGCTTTTTCTTGAAAAAGGAGTTCATGATGAAAAACCCTTCTGCCTCTGCAAACTCTATGAGAGTATTTCCACGCTGGTTTCTGTTGCCGTGACCGAATTTACCTACTGAAGTTTCATTCTGTTGCTGTTGCCCTATTTTTGCATTGAAATCTCCCATAATTATCTTCAAGTGCTGCTTCCCTTTATTATTTAGATGATGAATTTCCTCATAAAATTCTTCAATTTCTTCTTCAGGATGACTTGTGGTGGGTGCATAAGTTTGAATAATCTGAGCCTGGTATCTTCTCGAGAGTTGGATAACGAGTCGTGCAGCTCTGTCAGAGGAACTTTCAACTTCTACAACTTTATCCTTCAGTTTCTTGTTTATTATAAATCCAACACCACTAGTTCTGCCAGTACCTGTCCCACGATAGTAGAAGAGATGTCCACTTTTCAGTTCAATGAGATCTTCTCCTTTTATCCTTATCTCACTTAGCCTGACGATGCCCCACTTGATCCTTTGTAGTCCCTCTTCTAATTCAAGAAGCCTTGAATCAGAAGATAGGGAGTGTCCATCATACGTAGCCAAGGTCAGCATCAGATGGCAGCCTAGTCCGGTTCTCCGGGGATTCTTAGCACCCTCTGCCTTCATGTCGCACTGGCCGCTGCCTTGGCCAGGTACATTCCAGCTGCCGGAGACTGAGGGCCAAGATTTAAGTTGTGGAGTCATTTCGGAGGGGTTTGGCCATAACTCATCACGCTGGCCAAGCCGGTTGGTGAGTGAGAGATAGCATTTCCACTAATATCGATGGTATAGTTATACCGCTATATATATATATATACACTGCCGGAAAGTGAAAAAAGAACACCAAGAAGGAATTGGCGGACGATCATGAAATTTACATATGTTAATGGAGTCGAGTTTACATAGGTGTGATGTTAATTTCGGGACCAAACGGTGAGCGCTTACGCCACAGCACGGCATAATATGCAAATTATCATCGGTGGTATTTAAGGAGTACGGCGAAGTGAATGTAATCAGTCATCGGCGTACGGACACGTGCAAAGACCATGAAGAAGTTGCAATGCCTGGACATGGAAGACATGTACGATTTCAGCAGTTATCGGACTTTGAGCGAGATCGTCTAGTCAGACTCCGCGAGGCCGTGGTCGTATTGTCGTATTGCGGAGCGAATTGGACGGGAAGTATCGGTGGTGGTACGATTGTGGGATAGATGGTCCGAGGAACATTCTCACATGAGAAGACGTGGAACCGGGAGTCACAGACGGACTGATGAGCGGACCGATCGACGCATAAGAAGAGCGGAGCTGTCAAGCAGAACATCCACTGCGACGCAAATCTGAGCTGTCGTTGCACATGAGGTGACTGTGCGAACAATCCGCAACCATCTACTGGATGCAGGAATACGTGCACGTGTGCCTCTGGCATGTGTACCTCTGACTCCAGCCCACCCTCAGGAACGGCTGCAGTGGTTTTGCCAACGTCTGCACTGGAGAACACAATGGTGATCTGTCATGTTCAGCGATGAAAGCAGATTCTGCTTGGGAGCCTCCGATGGCCGCATGCATGTTTGCAGACGCACAGGGGAGCGTCTCCACCCTTCTTGCATCCACCAGCAACACACAGGGCCTACACCTGGTCTCCTGGTGTGGGGAGCAATCAGCTATCACTCCTGTACACTACTACTGTTTGTACCGGGTACGTTAAACAGCACCTCCTACATCAACAACATCATTCAGCCCGTTTTTGTGCCATTTGTAAGGTCGGTCCATCGTGGTGTTTTCCAGCAAGATAACGAATGCCCACACACGGCACGTGCAACGCAACATGCACTTCAGGGTGTGAGACAACTTCCATGGCCTGCACGTTCACCGGATTTGTCCCCCATTGAGCACGTGTGGGATTTTATGGGACAACGACTTATCCGGTCTCCACGCCCAGCCACGACCATCCCTGATTTATGCGTCCAGGTTGAGGATGCTTGGAACTCAATACCCCAAACTTACATCCAACATCTGTACGACAGACTCTATGCCAGAATTGCAGAGTGTGACGCAGTTCATGGCGGTTCAACCTCGTACTAACCATGTTACATGGAAATGTTATTTTTCAGTTTACCAGAAAATACAGCTGTATTTTGGCATAATGTTTTGATCACGTTATCCTCTGTATTCCGTTATTATGCTGTATAAATTTCATTGGTATCAGACGTCTCCTTCTTGGTGTTCTTTTTTCACTTTCCGCCAGTGTATATATATATATATATATTTTTTTTCTTACTTAGAATCATTTTGACAGAAAATATGACACAAGGAAGGCGTTACTACTTGTACATGCGGAAGCCTATGTAGAGTGAGAATCCGTGACTATCAGGAATCCCGCAGAAGTATTCCGTAGCACGTAATCATTCTGCGAATTGCATTGCTTAGTTTTAGTGCGCTAATTGCATTAGTTAAGGATTTTTTTCAGTATGCAGTTGAAACGTATACAGAAGAGACGGCTATGGATTGCCTACAATTTCAATGGCTTTTTTTAGTCTAACTAATGAACTATGGTAACGCTGTAATAGCTAGCGATTTTAGTTCTTTATTTACTTCAAAAAAAAAAACAAAAAAACACAGAAATACTTCAAAATAACAGTTACTTTTTCAATAAGACGATCATTTGTTTCTTACATCTTTCGAATTCTGAGTTGGTCCTCTGAAGCGCAATTTTCTGCTGGAAATTACGAAGCATGATTAACATGATAGGTGCGGATTCCAAGACTGTCATACATGCCAATTATTATGGAATGTCTGCAGTTTCCATGCATTTAGTTGTTTGACTACGGAACTCACTCTCAAAACTATGGATTCTATGAATTTTCATTTTGTTTATTTATTTATTTAATTATTTTTTTAATATTTTATGATATACATGAGATTTTTAAGCGGATTCGCGGAATTCCGCTTCTTTTTTTCTTTTTTTTTTTTTTTGTCATCACTTAGATTGTTCTTAAGATTGATGGAGAACTAAATATAATTTGGGGGGGTGGGTCATTTTCCGTCTGGGGACGGTATTTTGTGTTTCTAAGCTTTCCAAAACAGTTGTTAAATAGAGTAAAAAGAATTTGCCCTAATCATAATCTTTTTCTCCCAATGTTGCCTTTGTGTCCAGTATTCTTGTCAAATATTATTTTATAGCATATATGTTGGTATTTCAACTTAAAAATGTAGGCTACAATTTGTGGAAACGGAAGTTAGACCCCACGAAAATTCCCCCTAATCTTCAGGCATGAGATTCTTTCGCGTATTTGAGAAATTCCACCTTTTTTGTTATTATTTTGGCCACTCAGGAGACTGATGCACAAGTAAACAGAAGTTTGGGGGGTGACAGGGGGATGTTTGTTGGATGATGGAATTCCATCTTTACGGAACTTTCGAAAACAAAAAGTTGATGGAGTCAAGACTTTTCCATAATCATAATTTCTTTTTTCTCGTGATGTTGCCTGTGTCCAGTATTGTTAACTATCATTTTACTGCCTAAATTTTTGTATTTTAGCTTCAAATACGAGAAAAATTTTCAAAACTGAAAGTCGGATGGAGCAAACATTTCCCCATGTAATTGGCTACCCGCCCCCCTTCCCTGCGATGTTTCCACTCTCCTGCACTGTTTCCCCTGTTCCATAAGTTTTTGCATTTAAGCTGCATTTAAGCTCGATAAGGGGGGGGGGTATTCCCCAAAACGGTGACAAAGCTGCATTTTTTTAAAAATTTGTTGATCCATGGTCAGGGTTCCCACTCAAAAGTAATAAAAATATTCCCTGACCTTTCCAGGTTCTCCAGGTGGATTTTAAAGTTTTCCAGAGTGGCATGGTGCAAAGAATTGTTACATTTCATTCCATTCCATTCATTTTTCTTACCAAAGCACACACTTGTAAATTCTTTACGTAATTTGTCTTTATAAAATTACCTGCTTTTCATTAATAACAACTAACTGTGCACATTATTTTCTGTACCAAAGTTCCGTGAACTTTTGTGAATACTACCCACACGGAATTTGTAAATACATTCCCATAGAAACAGGTCATATTTAAGAAAAAATCTGTCAGTTGAATAGTTTCAGTTTTTCTATAACACAATGCAGCTAAGCTTAATGATGGAATGACACTGTTCAGAGAAACATGTTTCAAGAGAACCAACAGACAAAAGGACTTTGATCTATCATTTGACTGGTTCTCTTGTGAAGTGTTTTTTCAAGAGGAGCCATTGTGCCTAATTGTTCCATGTTATAAATAACAACTAACTGCAGAAATTAAACAAAAGCTTAATAACTGGCAATTTAAAAAAAAATTAATTTTGCATCTTTTTTTATAGAATAAAGAAAAAATACTTAATATAACTGAAAGTAAGATCTACCAAATTCTAGGCAGGCATTATTGCAAGCAAACATTTGAAATCTTGAAAAAATAAGTTTTTTTGGCAAAATAAAGTATCCATTGATTTTTACAAAAAAAAAAAAAAAAAGAAAAAAAAAGGGGGTAATTTTCCCTGAGTTTTCCCTGATATTTGGAACCATTTTCAAATTCCCTGAGAATTCCAGGTTTTCCCTGTTTTCCAGGTTGAGTGGGAACCCTGATGGTGTTCAAATGTATTAATATTAACAAAGTTACACCGTTTATCTAAAATAGCTGAAGCTTTGATATATTGATATATGTACTCATGGTCCTCAGGCTGATGGTTGTTATCAGAGGGTATATTAAAAAATAAAAAAAAAAAAAAAAAAAAAAAAAGTGACGATGAAGAAATAGGGAGAGAATGATATCAACAGAAAGAAAAATTAAGGAGTGGATGCTGTGCAGTTGCAGAGTCAACAAAAGAGAAACTGATAGTAGTCTGCATTTTTCCTGTCTGTTTTGATTTTTCACCAGTTAAAATGTTCAGCTTTTTGTTCCTTCTTTGGTCTAATCTTGTCTTAAACTATAATTTTAGATGCAGTATGATCATGGCAGTGCGAGGTTCGCACACTGCACGTTCACTCGCTTGGATTTCCTGTCTGTCAAGCATTGTGGAATTCTGAATGCATCTTACTGATTTTTACTGGTGGAAATTTTGAACTTAAATCTCGCAATCATGCCCTTGCTGGGAAATCAACTTTGTGTTTTGCACGTGTTAAGTTTGTTTCATTAGAGTCCTTGTTTATTGTAATGTTTTGTTGGGGTGCATATTATTTATTTTTTACAAAGAGATGGATCATTTCATAAAAAAGCGTATGTATGCCATGCAATAATACCAGTCACTACTAACAAGGCTCTTGCCAATGTTGGCAGGTATGGACAGTCTTTTTTTTTTTTTTTTTTTCCAAATATCATGGTCTGAGACATGCTGCCGCTGATTATGCGAAGGAAAAAAAAAGGTTTTTCTCAGAGTTTCATGATCTACGGATCATATGGCGCTGCTGTGGATTATACGTGGGGCTTTATTTTTCACGGCCTTTGTGGATTATACACCGGATCTCACAAAGGAATTTTTTTCAGAATTTTATGGTCTACAGATTATACGAAGATTCAAAAAGATGGTACTTTGAATTAATGTACAAAATATGACACCCACAAATAGAATTTAAATAAAATAAAAATCTAAAATTTTAATTTTTTTGAGATCACCAACTAAAAGGTTTAATGAGAGTAATAAGAACCTTACTTTGCTAGAAGGTCTGTTCTCATTTGAAAAATATACATTTCTCTTCACGTTTTCCCCCATTTTGAGTTCTACAGTTGATTTGGGCTTCTGGTGCGGCAGTTTTATGTTGTCTTCAGCTCGTTCTTTATTTGACAGAATGAGTAATTCTTTAATCCATACTGCGGCAATGATATTTGGTCTAAGAACCTCTATTTGACTTAAAAACCTATTATTTCACTGACGTTTATATAACCCTAACTGGTAGTTCAATTGACTTATAAAACTTACTATTTAGTAAACCCACAAGCGTGAACATTTACTAACATAAACTAACTTCTTATTTACAAACACCAAAAATATCTAACTAAAAAATTTAAAACTAATATACAATTATTTACACAAACTCATCTCATTGCTCTCTATACCACTCTTTCATTCCTCAGAACAAATTTCTACCTCATTCATATACCACACCTCCGCCATTCCCAACGTAGATTGCCTCTAGCAGCTTTCTAACCTGGCCGGGGGTTGTCTTCAGGAGGCTTTTAGGTGGTATCAGCACTGCTATCACAGTGCGAGTGAGTGAGAGAAGAAATTATCAGCGTCAGCCTATCTCTTACGTCATATTGAAAACTTTGCCACCGTGGCTCCATCTGTTAGGAACTTTAGTTAATATTTTATTTCCTTCTGCAGTATTTTTTTTTCTATTTTTATTAGTTCTTTCCATTTTTTCGTTAAGTATATTTGGGTCATTATGATTACATACTCGATCCCTATTTTTTTCAATCAGCACAGATTCTGTAATGCGCAAATGTCTTTCATTGTTACATGATTTAATTATTTCGATGTCTTCAAATTTCAGGTATCTTTGATTGTCTAAGCAACACTGTATCAGTGTCGTTTTTGCTTCTTTTTTTTTTTTTTTTGCCATTTTTTTATGTGTTGTTGCAGGCGATGTTTCAATTAGTTTTTAGTACTCCCTATGTACAATATTGGCAGGATGCCTGTTATAGGTATTTCATAAATGCCAGCTTTTTCCAAGATACTGCTATTTTCTGTATAATTAATCATCATATCTCTGACTGTCAGTATTTTGTTTCCCATCTGAATTCCATATTTATGGCATAACTTATTTATTTCTGTAGATATTCCTGGAAGGTAAGGTAAAGCACCTACATATTGTATTTCTTTTTTTCTTTTAGAGGTTGAGGTATCTTGCATCTTAACATGTACTTCATATATCCATTTATTTATTTTCTGTGGTGGATCATCATCATCATCATCATTGTCAACCATTATCAATCCACTGCTGGACGAAGGTCCCCCCAAGTTTCCTCCACAACGGTCTGTCTTGTGCCAGTCTCCTCCATGTCAACCCTGCATACTTTCGAATTTCATCCACCCATCTCCTATGTGGTCTTCTTCTGGGTCTTTTCCTGTCCCTTGGAATCCAATCTAAAATTTCGGCTGTCCATCGATAATCTGTCCTTCTGGCAGTATGTCCAGCCCATTGCCATTTCAGGGATTTAACTCTGATCATGATGTCTTCCACTCTTGTCATTTTTCGGATCCACGAGTTCCTCTTCTTATCTCTCCTGGTTACACCAAGTATGCACCTCTCCATGCTTCTTTGAGTTGTCTGCAGCCTTTGTATGTCTCTTTTAGTTAAGGTCCACGTCTCTGCACCATACGTAAGCACTGGAAGGATGCATTGATCAAACACTTTTCTTTTAAGACATAATGGCATATTGCTCTTGAAAATTATGCTGTTTCTTCCAAAAGCTCTCCAGGCAAGTTTTGTACGCCGATTAATTTCTTCATCAATGTGACCCTCACTTGATATCTGCTGTCCAAGATAAACGTACGTGTCTGTTATCTCCAGCTTTTCTCCATCAATCGATAAATCTTCATTTCTTGTAAAAGCATTGAACATCACTTTTGTCTTCTGAAAGTTCATTTTTAATCCCACTTCTTTACTCTTGTCAGCAAGTTCCTGGATCATACTCTGCAGCTCTGATTTGGTAGTTGCAAAAATGACTACGTCATCAGCAAAACGAAGGTGGGTTAGATAATCTCCATTAATCTTTATCCCCTTGTTTTCCCAGCTCAGCGACTGAAAGACACCCTCCAATGTGGCATTAAAGAGCTTCGGAGATATGGTGTCACCTTGTCTCACTCCCTTTCCAATTTTTACGTGTGTTGTATTTTCAAACAGCCTAATCTTTGCACTTGCATTTTCATAGATGTTATTAATAATATTAATGTATGCATCTTCAATACCGCAGGTTTTCAGAGCCATTGTAACTGCTGATGGTTTCACCGAATCAAAGGCTTTTTCATAATCGATAAAAGCCATGCACAATGGAAGTTCATATTCCCTCGCTCTTTCAATTATTTCTCTCAGCACGTGGATATGATCTATTGTGCTGTAGCCACTCCTGAATCCAGCTTGTTCTCTCGGTTGAGCCATGTCCAGTGTTACCTTCAAGCGGTGTGAAAGAACTTTAGTGAAGATTTTATAAACTACTGATAGGAGGCTGATAGGTCTGTAGTTTCCGAGATCCTCAATGTCACCTTTCTTATGTAGCAGGATCATTGTAGCGGTGTTCCAATCCTCAGGAATCTTTCCTTCATTAAGGCATCGAGTGAAAATTTGGGCGAGTACTGTTTTCGATTTCTCCACTTGCTTCTTGTATGATGTCTACAGTAATTCCATCTTCTCCTGGAGCTTTTCCCATGCTTCATGTTCTTTATTGCATGTGCAACTTCTGATGGGAGGACTGGAAGAACTCTGGTACCTTTCATGATGTCTGAAGTACATGTATCATCCCTTTCATATAATTTGGAGTAGAAATCTTTCACTCTTGTCAAAATTTCGCCTCTATTTCTTGTTACAGAACCATCTTCTTTTCTCAGTGCCATAATCTGTTTTCTTCCCTTACTGAGATGTCCCCTTGCTATCTTTAGGCTTTGGTTGTTTTCAATTGCTTTCCTCACTAGTTCACAGTTGAATTTTCTTACGTCTTCAGTGATACTTTTTCTTACTGTCTTGCATAGCTCTATATATTCCACTTTGGAAGTCACATCTTCTTTAGTTGTCCTCATCTCTCTTCTTTTTTGCATCAACATTTTCGTTTTTCCTGATAATTTATTTACATGCAACTTGTTCTTAGACCCAGCTAATTTTGTTGCTGTTTCCATAAGAGCTTTGGTTACTTTTCTGTTAACTTCAGAGATGTCCACTTCTTCTGATGTTAGGCCTTCTAAAGCACAGAACCTGTTCTTCAGTTCTAACTTGAAGGTATTATGGTGTTTTTTAAGGTTGGTTATGTCAATAGATTTTGTTTGTCTGTGGTGGATATCCATAATTAAATGAAATTTCTTTAATGTAGTTAATTTCATCATTCAGGAATTCTTTAGAGGAGTGTGTGATTGCTCTTTTGATTAATGTTTTAATGCTATTGCATTTTTGTGTATAAGGGTGTGTTGAGGAATATGGAATCAGAACAGGAACATATGTTTGTTTTCTATGTACTTTATATTGCAGATGGTCATTTTGTTTGATAACCTTAACATCTAAGTAAGGTAAGGTATTCTCTTCTTCATGTTCAATTGTCAATTGTATTGATGGATAAATATTGCTAAGTTGTTGTGTTAATGCTTCCAGCTCATCTGTATCCATTCTGGTCAAGGTGAAGATGTCATCTACATATCTACAGTAGATCAGAGGGGGATCTTGAATTATGCTAATTATTTGTTCTTCTATGTTATTCACGATTACTTCAGCAAGTAGATTTGATAGGGGGAGCCCATTGGGCCACCATAATTTTGTTTCTATATTTTCTCATTATATTTGAAGATATTATTTTCATATATATACAATTAAGTTGTTTTTAACTCATGTAGTTGTATGTCATTCATAGATTGGTCCTGTTTCAATTTTTCAATAATGATATCAACCGCCTCAAGTACAGGTGTACTTGGAAACAATGACTTGACATCCATACTCCCCATTCTGTAACCTCTTATATCCTGGTTTACATTTTTCAAGATTTCAATAAATTCATACGTGTTCTTTACAGTGTATTGAGTTTTCATAAATATTGGTGCAAAGAACCTGTAAATATTCTTTTCAAGTTCAATCAATGGAGAGTTCTTTTTCGAACCTATGAGTCTCATGAGTTTACCTTCTTTGTGTGTTTTAATTTTAGCAAACAATTGTGTTACTTTTGTACCTATTGGTGGTTTTGCCTTTTTAATCTTATTAGGTAGGGTGCTATGGTTCCTGATGTTTGCCAAGTATCTTACTTGGCTATCTGTTGGGTCTTTTTTCAACTCAGAACACTGTAATTCTTCTATTGCTAATTTCATTTTTTGATTATATTCCACAGTATTCAGAATCACTATTTGAACTGTCTTATCAGCTTCACAAAATTTGATGTTCCTGTCTTCTTTTAATTTCAACAGCTGATTTTTTTCATATTTTAGTTTCTTTAAATAATAATTTCTATTATTTTTTTCATTATATTCTTTTAATATTATTCTGAATAGTTTACCACTGAACTCTTCCTTGTCTTCATTAGGGATATTTCTGACGATATCTTCAAAATTTGGTATTAATTCTTCTGTTTTTGTAATCTTCTGTGGGAAAGCATATTTTTTCCCTTTCTGCAGTACTGCCCTCTGTGAATAATTTAGTTTGTGCGTTGACATATTCTGAAAAACATCATAGTTATTTTCTTTTTGCTCATGACCTGTATGTTGGTCCAATAGTTTATGCAATTTTGAAGTAACATTGTTTTTAGCAGACTTTCTTTCATTTTCAACAATCTCGGAAAACTCTCTCAAAGTAGTGTCCTGATATCTTTCCATAATTTTAAACAGGTGGATTGAAGATCAAAAATTATCCTTCTTTTATTCACAATTTCTGCACTTAATATTTTCTTTTGGCACGTTTTTAATATTAGCCCGTCTTTCTTATTCATTGGGGAGTTCATTATTCTTATATATTTCGGGGTAAGATCAAAGTCTCTGCATGCAATCAAAAATTCTACTTGTGTTTCAAATTTTGTTAATTTGATTTTCTGTTTTTTTCTATTCTTTCAATCTATTCAATTTCCTCTGATCTACTGTAGATATGTAGATGACATCTTCATCTTGACCAGAATGGATACAGATGAGCTGCAAGCATTAACACAACAACTTAGCAATATTTATCCATCAATACAATTAGCAATTGAACATGAAGAAGAGAATAACCTTACCGTACTTGGATGTTAAGGTTATCAAACAAAATGACCATCTGCAATACAAAGTACATAGAAAACAAACATATGTTCCTGTTCTGATTCCATATTCCTCAACACACCCTTATACACAAAAATGCAATAGCATTAAAACATTAATCAAAAGAGCAATCACACACTCCTCTAAAGAATTCCTGAATGATGAAATTAACTACATTAAAGAAATTTCATTTAATTATGGATATCCACCACAGAAAATAAATAAATGGATATATGAAGTACATGTTAAGATGCAAGATACCTCAACCTCTAAAAGAAAAAAAGAAATACAATATGTAGGTGCTTTACCTTACCTTCCAGGAATATCTACAGAAATAAATAAGTTATGCCATAAATATGGAATTCAGATGGGAAACAAAATACTGACAGTCAGAGATATGATGATTAATTATACAGAAAATAGCAGTATCTTGGAAAAAGCTGGCATTTATGAAATACCTATAACAGGCATCCTGCCAATATTGTACATAGGGAGTACTAAAAACTAATTGAAACATTGCCTGCAACAACACATAAAAAAATGGCAAAAAAAAAAAAAAAGAAGCAAAAACGGCACTGATACAGTGTTGCTTAGACAATCAAAGATACCTGAAATTTGAAGACATCGAAATAATTAAATCATGTAACAATGAAAGACATTTGCACATTACAGAATCTGTGCTGATTGAAAAAAATAGGGATTGAGTATGTAATCATAATGACCCAAACATACTTAACAAAAAATGGAAAGAACTAATAAATATAGAAAAAAAATACTGCAGAAGAAAAGAAAATATTGACTAAAGTTCCTAACAGATGGAGCCACGGTGACAAAGTTTTCAATATGACGTAAGAGATAGGCTGACGCTGATAATTGCTTCTCTCACTCACTCGCACTGTGATAGCAGGGCTGATACCACCTAAGAGCCTCCTGAAGATGACCTCGGCCGGGTAGAAAGCTGCTAGAGGCAATCTACGTTGGGAATGGTGGAGGTGTGGTGTATGAATGAGGTAGAAATTTGTTCTGAGGAATGAAAGAGTGGTATAGAGAGCAATGAGATGAGTTTGTGTAAATAATTGTATATTAGTTTTAAATTTTTTAGTTAAGATGTTTTCGGTGTTTATAAATAACAAATTAGTTTATGTTAGTGAATGTTCACGCATGTGGGTTTACTGAACAGTAAGTTTTATAAGTCAATTGAACTACCAGTTAGGGTTATATAAACGTCAGTGAAATAATAGGTTTTTAAGTCAAATAGAGGTTCTTAGACCAAATATCATTGCCGCAGTATGGATTAAAGAATTACTCATTCTGTCAAATAAAGAACGAGCTGAAGACAACATAAAACCGCCACACCAGAAGCCCAAACCAACTGTAGAACTCAAAATAAGAAAAAATGTGCAGAGAAATATATATTTTTCAAATGAGAACAGACCTTCTAGCAAAGGTAAGGTTCTTATTACTCTCATTAAAGTAATTGTAGGCATGTAAACTTTTGAATGGTTATAGTAACACTGACTTTTCAAACAATGAATCAACTAAAAGAATGGAAAAAGAAAATTATGAAGCGAATTGGAACTTTATTTTGCAATAAGTGGTTTGGGTAAAAAAAAAAAAAAAAGAAATTGACAACAAATATGTTTTATCACTTTTCGTTCCAGCGTCATAAACAAACAAGTTTTTGTTCATGCGTTATTAAGTTTGTTTCACCTGGCGCCTAAATTTTCGGAGCTTTCAGATCTAGAACATATTTCTCGAGCGCTGAATATGCATAAAGATTCACCAAGACTTCACTCTCCACTGGAAATCTTTTTCAAGGTAATAGCAGACAAAAAAATGCCGGGAATTAGAACACATAAGAAACAAAGATAATTTTTTTGAAAATATCGTCGCTGGCAATCTTCATGCATATTACACCACAAAAATAAGCAGATTTACTACGCACAAGCATTTCTTGAGTATTCATGGTCTGGTGTGTTTACAATAATGTTACCATTTGCTTTAGGCACAGGGTTTTGTTCTGAATTCACAGCAATATTATCTATATAATTTAAATCACCATAGTTTCCCCATAGACAGCTTACACACTTTGACAACTGGCACAACATGAACTGCCTGAAACATCTACGCATTCTAATCTACCTATGCAGTACTAATTTTTTTTTTTTTTTGCCACTGTAAAAAGGTAACAACCTAGCTTTAAAAAATCTACAGAAAGCATAAACTACAATTGACTACATTTTGTTTAAATCTATGGTGAGGAGAAAACAGGTCATTGGAACAGACACAGGGAATGCACATTGAAAGCTTACCATTTATAGGACAAAAGTATGCTCGGTAATATTTTCATTAATATGAGAATATGCATTGCAGACATGCCAAGAACAGAAGAAACAATATATTTTGTCAACCAAGATAAAGCATATTCTCAGAATAATATGCATAAAAACCAACAGAAATTTATATCATTTTTAAATCAAAGATGATACTTATCAAAATGCCAGCACAGGGAATTGTAAATTATAATGGGGCCATGGTTTCAGCCATTAGGGCTCTCGTCAGTCATCAAGTCGTGTTACGTTGCTCCGTTCTTGATCAGCTTTAGAATCTTTTATCACAGGGTTATGGTCTTGTGCTGCCATTTTTTGGCTGTAATGTGTTGAATTTTCGAAAGACTTTAATTGGTTGTTAATAATTTGTGAAAATGATGTGAGAAAAGTATCCCATATTTGTTAATTTTGAGGGATGGGTCCTTGTTGCAAGCTTGATAATTGGTTGAAATTTCGATAGATTCCCGGATAGGAGTTAGTTTCCAACTTGTGTAATGTGAAATGACTTTTGCTTCTTCCCAAACAGGTGTAAATCCTTCATTAATAACTGTTTTAACTAGATCTGTAGTTTTTTAAGAATATTTAACATTTTGTTTATGCTCTTTAATGCAATCTGTAGTTTTTTAAGAATATTTAACATTTTGTTTATGCTCTTTAATGCAGATTGATCTCTTTTGCTCATTCCTATATATTTTTTAGCACGTCTTTTGTAAAAAAAGATCGTGCTAATGTTACCGGTTTGTCCGTCCGTCTGTACCCAGGATATCTCTGCAACTATTTCCGATTTGAAAAATTCTTTTTGCATTGGGAAGCTTGAAATATGCGAGTGATGATCCTTCATTTCGTTTTTTTTTTTACGATGTACAATTTCACCGCTAGAGGGCATAAATGCAGATGTTGAATTCAAAAATACGTTTTATTCCACATTTTGCTTCTAAACATCCGATTGAAAAAATTATTTTATCTTTCGATTCCATTTATGTCGAAGAGTATTTTAGATATAGTTATTTTTTCAAATTACACATAGATTTTCCGCTAGGGGGCGTAAAAGTAAATGACATTTTCCCCGATAACTCTTCTTCTAAAACTCCAATTTGAAAATTGTTTTTCTTCAGCGGATACAACTCCTGATGGAAAATCTTTTGCACATAATTTCAAATTTTTGGAAAAGAATACTTTGACCAGCAGGGGGCGTAAGTGTTAATTTTTGCTTCTGATGTATTTGCTCTAAAATCTGAGCTTCTAAAATATCGACTGACAAAATTATTTCGTGGACTGATGTCACTCACATTGATAAACCTTTTCGCAATATTTTCTTCTTAAAATATTGCACAGTTTCTTTGCCAGGGGGCATAGATGTATATCTGATTTTTGTCAATATCTCTACTTCTAGAAGTCCTTCTTTGTTGGTTAGTGTTTTCAGTGTGACATGTTTTTCATATAATTTCAAAAATTTTAAGTGATTCATAGACTTTCCACTAGGTGGCATAGAGGTAAATTGTGTTTACCCCTATATCTCTACTTCTAAATCTCCGATTTGAAAAATTCCTTCTGCACCGGATACAGATCCTGATGGGAAATCATTTGCACGTAATTTCTAATTTTTGTAAAAAATGGTTAGACCACCAGGTGGCGTAAGTCTTAATTTCTGCTTCTGATGTATTTGCAGCAAAATATGAGCTTTTAAAATCTTGATTGCAAAAAAAAAAATCATTTGTTGACCGATACTACTCATGTTGACAAACCTTTTAGGAACATTTTCTTCTTGAAATAATGCATGGTTTCTACGCCAGGGGCATAGATGTATATCTTATTTTTGTCAATATCTCTACTTCTAGGAGTCCGATTTGAAAAATTCCTTCTTTGTAAGATAGTGTTTCCCATGTGAAATGTTTTTCTTATAAATTCAAAATTTTCAAGTAAATCATAATCTTTCCACTAGGGGGCACAAAGGTAAATTAAGTTTTCTGCGTTATTTCAGCTTCTAAAACTCCGATTTGAAACATTCTTCATGTATCGCACACAAGACCTGATGGAAAATATTTTTCACATAATTTCTAATGTTTGGTAAAGAATGCTTTGTCCACCAGGGGGCATAAGTTTTAAGTTCTCCTTCTGGTGTATTTGTAGCAAAATCTGGGCTCCTGAAAACTCGACTAATTTTTTTTTTCTTGGACTGATACTGCTCATATGGAAAAACCTTTTGAGAATACTTTCTTCCTAAAATAATGCATGATTTTTCCCAGCAGGGGACGTAAAGTCACATCTCATTTTTGTCGATATCTCTGCTTCTAAGAGTCCAATTTGAAAAATTCTTTCGGGGTTGGAGAGCGTTTCCGGTGCGAAATGCTTCCCATATAAATGCATGTTTTTCTTAATGCACAAGTCTGCAACCAGCGGGCGTAAGCTCACGATTCTGTTTACAGCAATATCTGAGTGATTAAAATCCCGATTGAAAAACTTCTTTCTTCCGTCAGATATTATTGTTTTCCATACCGGTTCCATTGACTTTGAATAGCTTTGACAAATTTAATTTGTGTCAGAACGGATTCAAAAGACGTGCTTATTACACCTGGAAATTCGGTGTCATCTTTCTTGTTCTTAGTGCAACCACCTGGTGAGTAAAGAGGTATAAACTCCATTTTTGTTCTCAGATTGTGATGCGTCTTTATTGCTCCTCGGCTGTTGTGCGATTGAAGCACCTTGTCTAATGCCTATTTTGATATTTTCTTTTTTCAGCTTTTTTAATCCAGTTGGTAACACCTGGTATTTACCTGCATATTTATATTAATTTTTCATAATGGCAGAACAAGATTTAGAGCATTTAGAGAGTTTGGCAATCATGCTGGGGCTGTAACCATTGCATAAAGCAATTTCTTTTAATTTTTGAATTTCAAACTGTTTCAGATTTTAGTTGCTTATGATATTATTGGCTCAGTATATATAAGATTGGAAAGATACTTCTTTGTAAGACCAAGGTGAGTAAGATTTTTCTGCAATAATATCAGGGAACCAATTGTGCTTTCTAAATAATGTGGTATTTATTTCTTGATTGTTCCAAGTAATCAGTACATCCAGATAAGCTAAGGTTTGGTTATTCTCTATTTCCATACCTAATTTTAGATTTTTATGTAACTTTTTCAATATCTGATGTAATTCAAGCATACTACGGTTAACTTGAGAAGCCCCCCCCTCCCAAATACAAAACAAAAAACAAAACAAGGATATCAACATATCGAATTCACAAAATTGGTGCCACATGTAAGTTGTAAATAAATTTATTTTCCAGGGATCTAAAGAAGAATTTAGCAAGAGTTCCTGACAGTGAAGATCCCATGGGTGCACCTTTGGATTGACTGTAAAAACTACCATTAAAAAGAAAATATAGTTAAATTTTGCATATCCACGTGCTGAGAGAACTAATTGAAAGAGCGAGGGAATATGAACTTCCATTGTGCATGGCTTTTATCGATTATGAAAAAGCCTTTGATTCGGTGAAACCATCAGCAGTTACAATGGCTCTGAAAACCTGCGGTATTGAAGATGCATACATTAATATTATTAATAACATCTATGAAAATGCAAGTGCAAAGATTAGGCTGTTTGAAAATACAACACACGTAAAAATTGGAAAGGGAGTGAGACAAGGTGACACCATATCTCCGAAGCTCTTTAATGCCACATTGGAGGGTGTTTTTCAGTCGCTGAGCTGGGAAAACAAGGGGATAAAGATTAATGGAGATTATCTAACCCACCTTCGTTTTGCTGATGACGTAGTCATTTTTGCAACTACCCCATCAGAGCTGCAGAGTATGATCCAGGAACTTGCTGACAAGAGTAAAGAAGTGGGATTAAAAATGAACTTTCAGAAGACAAAAGTGATGTTCAATGCTTTTACAAGAAATGAAGATTTATCGATTGATGGAGAAAAGCTGGAGATAACAGACACGTACGTTTATCTTGGACAGCAGATATCAAGTGAGGGTCACATTGGTGAAGAAATTAATCGGCGTACAAAACTTGCCTGGAGAGCTTTTGGAAGAAACAGCATAATTTTCAAGAGCAATATGCCATTATGTCTTAAAAGAAAAGTGTTTGATCAATGCATCCTTCCAGTGCTTACATATGGTGCAGAGACGTGGACCTTAGCTAAAAGAGACATACAAAGGCTGCAGACAACTCAAACAAGCATGGAGAGGTGCATGCTTGGTGTAACCAGGAGAGATAAGAAGAGGAACTCGTGGATCCGAAAAATGACAAGAGTGGAAGACATCATGATCAGAGTTAAATCCCTGAAATGGCAATGGGCTGGACATACTGCCAGAAGAACAGACCATCGATGGACAGCCGAAATTTTAGATTGGATTCCAAGGGACAGGAAAAGACCCAGAAGAAGACCACATGGAAGATGGGTGGATGAAATTCGAAAGTATGCAGGGGTGACATGGTGGAGACTGGCACAAGACAGACCGTTGTGGAGGAAACTTGGGGAGACCTTCGTCCAGCAGTGGATTGATAATGGTTGACAATGATGATGATGATGATATAGAGGGTCTATATCAAAGCTGCACATAAAGAAATGTTCTTGCTAAATCTATTTAGGCTCCTAAAAGCTTCTGTAGCTTAAAATGTAGAATTGACTGCAAAGGTGGATGGATGTAAAAATAAAAAATAAAACAAAAAAGTGTTTAGAGATTTTTCCAAGCCAGCAGTGGCAGTCTTTCTTGCTAACAATTCCTCTCATAAGATAGCCTTGTTTATGTAATTTCTCGGCCAAATAAATATGCAGCAGAGAAATTGCTTGGAAGGCAATTATTAAAAATATCTGGAAGACATTTACTTTTGAGTAAAATTTTGATTTTTTTTTTTTCATGAATTTTCTGTGTTGGATCATTGTCAAGTACATCAGCATCAACACCTTTTCAATGGAATTTTGCATTTTATGTAGATAATCAAGAAATAAATACCACAGTACTTAGAAAGCACAATTGGTTCCATAATATTAATCCAGCAAATTCTTACTCACCTTGGTCTTACAAAGAAGCATCTTTCCAATCTTATGTAATTAGAGCCAATAATATCAGAAGCAACTCAAATCTGAAACAGCTTGAAATTCAAAAATTAAAAGAAATTGCTTTATGCAAAGGTTACAGCCTCAACATTATTATTGCAAGGTGCTTCAATCGCACAACAACCGAGGATCAATAAAGACCCATCAAAATCTGAGAACAAAAATGGAGTTTATACCTCTTTACTCACCAGGTGGTTGCACTAAGAAAAAATACATAGGAATGACCAAAAGAGCTTTATCAACCCACATTTAAGAGCATAAACGAAATTCTAAATATTAACAAAAAACTACAGATTTAGTTAAAACAGTTATCAACGAAGGATTTACACCTGTTTGGAAGAAGCAAAAGTCATTTCACATTACACAAGTTGGAAACAAACTCTTATCTGGGAATCTATCAAAATTTCAACCAATTATCACGCTTGCAACAGGACCCATCCCTCAAAATTAACAAATATAGGATAATTTCCACACATCATTTTCACAAAATGAAACCATGGCTCCATTATAAATAAAATATTCCGAAAATTCAACAGATTCCAGCTGAAAAATGGCAGCACAAGACCACAGCTTTGTGATAAAAGATTCAAAACCTGATCAAGAATGGACAACGCGATGTGATTTGATTGCTGACGAGAGCTCTAGTTGCCGAAACCATGGCCCCATCATAATTTCTTTTACTGGCATTTTGATAAGTATCATCTTTGATTAAAAAATAATCTAAGTACAATGAAATGTCGTTAGCAATTTTTGCTCTGATTTATTATACAACTGAAATTTAATTGCAATATACTGTAGAGCATCTAAAATCCGAACAAGCTCCTTTCCACTTTGTGTGTGTGTGTGTGCGCGCGCGCGTGCGGGTGATTGGTATGTGTGTGTGATGGTGGAAAATTTAAGTATAGTCCATTCATTTTAACTTGCCACTTGATGATAATGGAATCGCCTAAATTTGGGGGTGCAAGCATTTTAGGGGCGACGTGTCGAAGGTGGAGGTCACTTCTGATACTCTGAGACAACAGGTGAAAATTTTCCCAGTCGCTTGTTCACCACGGGGCTAAGATTTTATGACCCACTGCCATTGCAGTACTACCCCTTGTTTCATACCTCTGTCCCATTATTCACTGTGAGCCAGGAGGAAAGTTATTCTCCCTGCACTCAGCATAAAGTACACTCCTTCACAATCGGAGCCAGCTTGTAATGACTGGTAAGTTCTGGAATTTGTACTTTTGTTTAAGACCATTTCCATTTCAATTCAGGCAGGCATGACCAACATGTGTCAGTTGACCACCTCCAATTTTTTTGAAAAAATTATGGTAGCTACTCCTAAGAGGTATAAAGTACTGCAAAAGGATTTTTCATAAAAAAATTTTTTGGTCAAGCTACAGCATTTTGAAAATAGGCAAAAAATACACTCGTGACGAAAATCATGTGAAATGCCAAATTTTTAAGTGCACACTGCTCCTGAACTATACAGGTAGAGACTTGAATTTTTTTTTATTTTGAAGCTATTGAATTGGCCTTTCTTCAAATTTACAGAAATTGGTCAAACGAATGTTGCCAGATGGCAAAAAATAAATTATATTTATTACAAAAAATTTTAATTTTCCACAAATTTATGATTTTTTTTTTGATTTTTTTAAGAAAGAGACTTCTTATCAGGTGGGTAAGTAAGTATGCCAACCTGCACCCGTCTTAGCAGTAATTTTATTTTTATCCTGTGATGCTTGTAACTCAAAAAATTAATTTTTAAAATATACAAAATTTTAAAAAATCAACATTTTTGAATTGCAATATCTCAAAAACCCAATTTTTTAAAATTCTGAAATTTTGTCCAAACAATGTCTTAAAATTCTGAAATTTTGTCCAAACAATGTCCTAATGGTAGGTAGTTTACTGGAGGAGTCACTGGATTTTTGCCTTGAAATTTTCTTATATATTTTTGAAAATGACACTTTTTTCTCAATTTCTTTTTTTCTCCAATTTTTGAAAAATGGCACTTTTTTTTCAAATTTTTGAATTCAGTAAAAAAATGAGAACTGTAAACATTATTTAGTAAATTTTTAATAGCAGGAAAACACAATTCCAGGCAGGGATCTCACTAAGCATTTACCAAGTCGCCAAATGTGACTAAGTTAATCCAAAAAAGGCAAGAAAAATTAGTAACAGTGAAAATGGTGGTGAATGATTTTATGAAACTTGGGCAATTTTTGACTCATGGGTAAACTGCAATTTGCAGTAATTTTTTGGGCTAAACTGCAGCTGATATGATTTCAAAGTTTGATTTTCCAAAGCTGTGGCACTGAAAATGGTACTGCCCAGGGCAATTTTTATGGATTACTGTGAAACACCTATTAAGGCTGCTTGAAAGTCATTGGGGGAGTCAATGAAAATAAGAGCTACTGAAGGTGGGGGATATCAAGAGGTAAGAAACTCTTCTGTAATTTATAATGAGCGGATCCAGAGAAATGGGATAGCAGAGGTTAAACAGTCTGCAGCACATAGTCCAGTGTTGGTGTTGTACTTTGACTTTGCTCAAAAGTGATCTGTAATTCTGCCTGATGAAGTGCAAAGTTACTACTGGCAAACAATATCCAGATCTCACTCTTTACACGATTTGCGTACTTTCCAAATGAGACTAAGTCTTGTGGTAGCATGCAATGATATAAGCCATAACACAGCACATGCTCTGTGTGCCATTCTGCTCATAAAAAGTGAAATTGCTAAGACTTGTCCTTTGGAAGAATTTAAAACAATTGTTTACATCTCAGATGGAGCAGCCGGGTATTTCAAAAACAAATATCAGTTCTATGAACTTATGAAGGGGGACCGAAATGTAACAAGGAAGTGGATCTCCTCAGCCACAGGCCAATGCAAAAGTACATGTGATGGTGTGGGTGGCCTGTGCAAACATTTTGCTACTAAATTCAGCTTACATATTGAAACTGTCTCCCCTTTGATCTCAAAGACTAAACTTCTACTCCTCACAACTTGTGAAGTTCAATCCTATCGAACCAGCAAAGTAGAAGAGTGGGATACAGTAAAATCTGTTTCCTGGTTAGTACAAGGAACAGGGGTGTTTGCGAGACCAGATAAAATCCCTGAAAATCTTGCGGGCTTACTAGGGTTATATGACTTTTAATTCAATGAGTATTTTAAAACCAATTATTATACCTTATATTATAATAACCCAATTGTATTATAATAATTCAAAAATTTATTTACATTTACATTCTTTCAGCAATATTTAACAATTTTAAACATTTAAATCACAGAATATATTACGAAGAAAAATACAATAAACCAGTCTTAAAACACCTGAATTATTTATATAAAAAAAAAAAAAAACCTTCCAGTTTCTTTTGTTTCCTTGGAATAAATAAGCTCTGAATCTGCCTTTCTTTTGTATTGAATTTCACAATAACTGTTGGAATGGGAAAGGTTCTTTTTTCCTTCTTCAAATACAGAACTGGAAGGTTCCTCAACACACAGGGATTTGGAAGATCCCTGTTCACATATGGAACTATGAATTTCTTTTTGACATGAACTAGAAGGGATTTCATGAGTTTCTATATTTGAAATAAGCACATCAGAACTAAATTTTTCAGCATTTAAGTCCTCTTGATATGCTTTCCAACTTCTATTGATATTTAGAAGTAAATCCTTATTAATTGGATCAGTCACGGGATTTTTCGAGCCATAATTTTGCCAAGTTGTTTCTTTGGAAGACATTAAAGTCATATTTAACAGTTTGCACTGCATCCAATGAATCAATTTTAAGAGATGTTCTACTGTCAGTCAGAATATCATCCATTAAGTTGAAAGCACTTTCAACTAGTGGGCCATGGAAGCAGGTAAGGCATGCTTTGACTAATTTTCCTAACATAGGATACTTTTTTTTATCTGTAACTTCATCTTTTAAGTAACAAATTTTAGACCAATATTTGTCTATCGCACATTTAATTTTTTTTTTTTATTGGTATCACAACAGTAGAGCATTTCATCAGTAATATCAATGTCAGTTTGGTATAATCTTAATTCTGCACACAGTTGTGGTTTTTCAGCCTCAGAAAATATATGAGACAGATAAAAAGATAATTTTTCAAATGCTAACATAGTACTAGTTTTACCTCTTAGCTCTAGGTCTAATGCTGTAAAACTAATAAGAAATGAATTTCCAACAGGTAATTTTTGTATCATATACTGTGCTGTGTTAGTGTAGGCTTTGACCAAAGAGGTTTTGAATTCTTTTGCTATCACATGGTCTTTTGATAATTTTTTCATAATGGTGCAAGTTTTTGATCCAATATACAGCAACTTGCTGGGTAAGTGGAAATTAGAGTTACTAACATCAAGCTTTAACAAATCCTTGTAAGACATGCACTTTGAAATAACTTCTGGCTTTATAAAAAAAGTAACAAATTTTAACACCAATTTATAAATACTTACATGTAACATATGAAGCATTGTTTTTTTGGTTTCAAATAATTTTATGTACACATCAAATTCTGGTAGTACTGCTGTATATAATGCTATTTGCAATAAAAAAAATTTCTGCAAAACAAATAATCTGTTGACTATTCTTTTTTTCTGGGCTACAGCATCCTTTGTAAGTTTTTGGGAATGTAAAGTGGAATGTACTCCATCTACAAGCTCTTTTTGAGAAGAGGAAATATTTCTATTATCATAAACAGCTTCGACATCAGAAAAATAACACTCTTAATCTTTTTATCCACATAACAAAAATAAAATACTATAAGAGCATCCCACAACTCTTTAATTCTAATTAAGACAGTTAAAATATACACCCACCTGTGATCTGGCCTCTTCAAGGGCTTCATTTTTTTAATTCCAAGCATTGCACATATTTTGAAAAAATACTCCCTTATGCTACAGCTTTTCATGTCAAAATAAATATCATCAAAAAATGAAAATTTTTTGGCATAGTTATTTGCCAGTATTAAAAGAAATCCGTCTTGTTGCACGATTATATTTATTCAGCTAAAAAATGAAATCTATATACAGTTTAAAAACACATGAGCACTTTCGGTGTCACATTGACACCTTCATCAGATGTAATTTCATATAGTTATTAGTTATTTGCTATATGACAAGTGTCACCATCAATATCTAATAAGTGAGGTGCTTTATTTCTTCTTATTCTAGTTTCGACACCACTTTTCCCCCACACATAGTGTTTCACGAATCCATTAAAATACTAGTTAAATTTTTCCATGGAATCTGATTTTCTTCAATGGTACTGACTATTGCTGTATAAACAGCTTGGGCATTACAAGATTCCAGTTTTAAAGAAGCATGATGATGAACTACAACTTCACTGTGATCATCATCATAAAACTGCACTAGCATTGCAAGTATGCTCTGTTGTGCATTGCTAGTACTTTCATCCACATTTAAAGAAAACGTTGTGGTTCTTAAAGTTCTAATTATAATTTCTTTAACTGTTCTGTTAATTCCATATTTTAACTTGTAACATTTCCATATTTTAACTGTTCATGGACAGAGATTTCAGCGCAGTTTGGTACCGGCTTGATTCTTGACACAGCTCAATCAAATTTGGCACCAAACTAAAAGAAAGAGAATTTTCAGCGATGAATGATGATACTAATACTTCTTGACCAGCTTTTCTTGTCATTATATCAAGTGGTCGATTATCGCTCTCCACCAGATCATCCGTATTTTTCGCACTTGGATAATGACTCAGGGTCATTGAACTTTTAACACATTTTGAACTTTTAATGTGTGCCATAGTTTTTGCATGGTTCATTAAGGCTTTATAACCTTCTCCACCATACCCCATAGAAGAAAGTTCTTGGTCAGTCTGCGACAGATATCAATGTGCCACAAAATAACCTGTGAGTGGTCACTGTGCAAGATAACTACTAAATGTGTAAAACAATAAAAATTGCACAGACATATTTTTGTACCTAAAAAAATGTCTAACCTAAATACTACAGCAATTGAAATGTTAATTAGAATCAAGAACATTCTGGTCCTCTGTATCTGGAATTTCACCAATATTTTCAAGCTGAAACACAGATTTAGGGAATAAAATGATATTTAACAACAATAAAGCGCAGAGGCATCACTAGGAAAAAATTGTCATAAGAGGAGAAACCTTCGCTCCATTCTACTTCCGTTTTCGGAACATTTTTCTCCATTTCCCATCTCAAGTGCAAACATTTATGTAATTAAATGATGATTAAACAATAATACAGAAGCATAGCGGGTGGAGGGTTATTAGAGGAAGAAATTTTTGCTCCGTACAACTTTGGTTATCAGAAAATTTTCCTCCAATTATTAGAGGGATAAATTTTTGCTCCGTACAACTTTGGTTTTCAGAAATTTTTTCTTCATTTTCAGTCTTAAATACAAACATTTATCTAATAAAATGATATTTAATGACCACAAAGGGCTGAGGGAATATCGCAAGAAAAAGAATTCAAAATTACTGGGTTCCGTCAAACTTTCGTTTTCGGAAATTTTTGGCCTCCATTTTCAAACCAAAACACAAATATTTATGCAATAAAATGATAGGCCCATTTAACAACAATATCGGATAATTCCCTCTTCAAGCATCGAGGGAAAATCGGGAGAAAAAAAATTACGATTACGGGAGAAATTCTCACTCCGCCTAACTTCCATTTTCGGAAATTTTGAAAGGCGGAAAACTTGCATCTGTGATAAGAGTCTGCAAGATGGTTTAACAGGGTTCTGGGGATATCATTTCTATTTGCAGGGCCAAAATAAATCTGCGATATGCGTAGGCCCTCGTTGCGATTTGGTACGAGGATGAGTAGAAAATTAATCTACGTTGTATGTCGGCCGTCGACGCGATTCTGCTGCAAGAACGAGTACAAAATAAACCTGCGATGTACGTTGCCCATCGCCGCGATTCTTTTACGGGGATGAGTATAAAATAAATCTGCGATATCCATCGTCACGATTCTTCTACGGGGACGAGTACAAAATAAATCTGCGATGTACGTCGGGCGTCACAGTGATTCTGCTATGGGGAAGAGTACAAAATAAATCTGTGATGCACGTAGCCGCGATTCTTCTACGGGGACGAGTACAAAATCTGCGATGTACGTTGGCCGTCGCCGTGATTCTGCTACGGGGATGAGCAAAATAAACCTGCAATATATGTCGCCAGTTGGCGCGATTCTTCTACAGGGATGAGTACAAAATAAATCGACGATGTACGTCTGCCGTCGTCGCAATTCTGCTACGGGGATGAGTACAAATAATTCTGCGACCCTACGTCATCCTTCGAGAGAGAGAGAGAGAAAAAAAAAATTATGATTACGGGAGAAATCCTCACTACAGCTAACTTCCGTTTTCGAAAATTTTGGAAGGCAAATACTTGCATCTATGATAGGGAGTCTGCAAGATGGTTTTAATAGGGTTCTGGGGATATCGTTTTTGTCTGCAGGACCAAAATTAATCTGCGACGTACGTCGCCTGTCGCCGTGATTCTGCTACGGGGCCACCATATTTCAGTAATGAGTTGCAAAACACACAATAAGCTTGTCCTGCACTATCAATTTTCTTGCACCACGTGCTGACAGTATCGTCATTACTATCCGTGCGTTCAAGCCAATCCCATCGAAAAGCATTCCGGACAGATTCTTCTAATTAGGTTATATCACTGCTAATATCAAGAAATTTCACACTGAAATTCTCTAAGCCGCTACGTGATTATCAGTGCCGAACGGAAAGGAGACAAATTCACTTCTGGCACTGGCATCTGAACTCTCAACACAGGTCCCTATGGGAGTTCTATTACGCGTACTCACAGACTTCTTCTCACCCACCACAACCGGAAAACACATGACACGAATCTAGCAATTCAGGCTGCAGACATATGACTTATAGTCCGGGATTGTGCAAAAACGGCTGCCCTGACCTTTAAGCCTGCTTATTTCACCTTTACGAATGGGAAGATCGTTTAAATCAGAGGAGCAAATGCCGCAGTCAATGACAGAGGAGGGGACGGTACCAGGAGTGTCACACAAAGCGCATCGGATAAACAACCCAGACGGCCGCTGTAAACGGCGAAGGGGTGTGTGTGATTCTTAATGGTTGGGGCTGGTGGTCTTTCTCCCCTTGGCACTGTTTACAATGGCTTTTCCCTCTCATCTGTGGCCGGCTTTCAGAGGAGAAAACAGGTGCATGTGCTAAGTTGCCAAGCATTCTCCCCTCCCCCTTTACACCCAAGGAGCAGAACACTGGTCACCTGGTAATGTTTCATCCATGAATGGTATGTTTTTTTAAATCCCCGGAATTTCAGGGGCGCCTTGTTCGAATTTCCAGGAATTCTGGGGTTCCCCCGGTGCACAAGCAGGCCTGAAGGAAATAAACCATCAATGGCCAGAACAGTCTGGCACCCACATAAAGCAGTGCAAATTTCAAGCCAACAAAAAAAGAACCCATTTTCTGTGAAAGATTTTCAAATAAGAGAATTTATAAGATGCATTTATGATGATAACTGGTGGATGGATGGGACGGATTACAAACATATCTAAAGAATTTGAGGCCATAACAGTATCTTTCATGCACCCTCATGGACCAGCCAGAGGTTTTTGGTGGCCAGAAGAATGTGGCAAGAAAACAGGCCAAGTGTCCAGTGCCCTTAAAAAATGGACTTCTAAAGATGAATGCTCCAACTCCTGTTGAACATTCTGCACGATTTCATACCTTTGATGAGAAGAAAATCAATAAAATCCAGCAGCTTTTCTCAGTTTGAATAATTTGTAGTTATGATGGTAAGCTCATAATTTTTTTTTTTTTTTTTGTGGCCTTTCTCCTTATGCAAATAGAAATTGAATCTTAACTGCAACTGAGATAATGTATTGTATGTGTACAGATTGTGGGTTTTAAAAAAAATTAAACATGTACATAGGTGACAATTATTAAAAATCATAAAAATGACTTTAAAATATAGATTGACACTGCAATTTGGAATATATACTGAGGTAAACTTTTCAGAAATATCTTTCAAAGTTTTTTTGTTTTTTTTAATAATAACCCAACCGTGAGGTTCGAACAGGAGAGAAGTGCATTTTCAAAAATTTGTAGGAAAATTTCAAGGCAAAAATCCAGTAACCTGATTCCCCAGTTAACTACCTACCATTAGGACATTATTTGGACAAAATTTCAGAATTTTAAAAAATGGGGTTTTTGAGAAATTGCAATTGAAAAATGTTGATTTTTTGAAATTTTGTATATTTTAAAAATTAATTTTATGAGTTGCATGCATCCCAGGATAAAAATAAAATTACAGCTACGACAACCCTAGTAGGAGTGCAGGTTGGCACACTTACCCACCTGTACCCACCTAATAAGTATTTTTCTTAAAAAAAAAAAAAATCCTAATTTTGTGGAAAATTAAAATTTTTTGTAATAAACACAGACTTTCTTTTTGCCATCTAGCAATATTCCTTTGATCGATTTCTGTGAACATAAATAAAGGCCAATTCAATAGCTTCAAAATAAAAAAAAATAAAAAAATCAAGTCTCTACCTGTTATACAGTAGTACAGGAGCAGTGCACATTTCAAAAAATTTGGTGTTTCACATTATTTTTGTCACTGGTGTATTTTTTGCCTGTTTTCAAAATGCTGTAGCTTGACCAAAAAATATTTTTGCGAAAAATCCTTTTGCAGTACTTTATACCTCTATTAGGAGCAGCTACCATAATTAAAAAAAAAAAAAAAAATTGGAGGTGGTCTGAATTGAGATGGAAAGGGTCTTAAAAATTTCACAGCAGTAGTAACAAGAAAGATGACACCGAATTTTCGGGTGTAATAAGCACTTCTTTTGAATCCGTTCTGACACAAATTAAATTTATCAAAGCTATTCAAAGTCAATGGAACCGGTATGGAAAACAATAGATCTGATGAAAGAAAGAAGATTTTCAATCGGGTTTTTAATCCCTCAGATATTGCTGTAAACGGAATCGTGAGCTTACGAACTCTTAGAAACAGAGATATTGACAAAAATAAGATGTGACTTTACGTCCCCTGGTGGGAAAACCATGCATTATTTTAGGAAGAAAGTATTCTCAAAAGGTGTATCCATATAAGCGGGATCGGTCGAAGAAAAAAAATTAGTCAAGTTTTCAGGAGCCCATATTTTGCAACAAATACTTCAGAAGCAGAAATTAACACTTATGACCCCTGGTGGCTAAACCATTCTTTACCAAACATCAGAAATTATGTGAAAAATATTTTCCATCAGGTCTTGAATGTGATATAGGAAGAATTTTTCAAATCAGATCTTTAGGAGCAGAAATAATGCAGAAAACGCAATTTACCTTTGTGCCCCCTAGCGGAAAGTCTATGATTTACTTGAAAATTTTGAATTTATAGGAAAAATCATTTCGCATCGAAAACACTATCCAACAAAGAAGGAATTTTTCAAATCGTACTCTTAGAAGTAGAGATATTGACAAAAATAAGATATACATCTACGCCCCCGGCATAGAAACCATGCATTTTTTCAAGAAGAAAATTTTCCTAAGATGTTTGTCAACATGAGGAGTAGTATCGGTCAACAAATGACTTTTTTCAATAAAGATTTTAGAAGCTCATATTTTGCTGCAAATACAACAGAAGCGGAAATTAAGACTTACGCCACCTGGTGGCCAAACCATTTCTTACAAAAATTAGAAAATATGTGCAAACGATTTCCCATCAGGAGCTGAATGCGGTGCAGAAAGAATTTTTCAAATCAGAGATTTAGAAGCAGAGATATATCGGGAAACGCAATCTACATTTACGCCCCCTAGCGGAAAGTCTATGAATTACTTGAAAATTTTGAAATTATATGAACCACATGCCACACTAGAAACACTATCCAACAAAGAAGGAACTTTTCAAATCTGACTCCTAAAAGTAGCGATATTGACAAAAATAAGATATACATCTACGCCCCCTGGCATAGAAACCATGCACTATTTTAAGAAGAAAATGTTTCTAAACGGTTTGTCGACATGAGTAGTATCGGTCAACAAACGACATTTTTTTCAATCGAGAATTTTGAACATCATATTTTACTGCAAATACACTGGCGGAAAGTGAAAAAAGAACACCAAGAAGGAGACGTCTGATACCAACGAAACTTATACAGCATAATAACGGAATACAAAGGATAACGTGATCAAAACATTATGGCAAAATACAGCTGTATTTGCTGGTAAACTGAAAAATAACATTTCCATGTAACATGGTTAGTACGAGGTTGAACCGCCATAAATTGCGTCACACTGTGCAATTCTGGCATGGAGTCTGTCGTACAGATGTTGGATGTAAGTTTGGGGTATTGAGTTCCAAGCATTCTCAACCTGGACGCGTAAATCGGGGATGGTCATGGTTGGCCGTGGAGACCGGATAAGTCGTTGTCCATTAAAATCCCAAACGTGCTCAATGGGGGACAAATCCATGAACGGGCAGGCCATGGAAGTTGTCTCACACCCTGAAGTGCATGTTGCGTTGCACGTGCCGTGTGAGGTGTGCGTTACCTTGCTGGAAAACACCACAATGGACTGACCTTGCAAATGGCACAACAACGGGCTGAATGATGTTGTTGATGTAGGAGGTGCTGTTTAATGTACCCGGTACAAACACTAGTTGTGTACGGGAGTGATAGCTGATCGCTCCCCACACCAGGAGACCAGGTGTAGGCCTTGTGTGTTGCTGGCGGATGCAAGAAGGGTGGAGACGCTTCCCTGTGCATCTGCGAACACGCATACGGCCATCGGGGGCTCCTAAGCAGAATCTGCTTTCATCACTGAACACGACAGATCGCCATTGCGTTCTCCAGTGCAGGCGTCGGCGACACCACTGCAGCCGTTTTTGACGGTGGGCTGGAGTCAGCGGTACACATGCCAGAGGCACACGTGCACGTAGTTCTGCATCCAGTAGATGGTTGCAGATTGTTTGCAGTCACCTCAGGTGCAACGGCAGCTTGGATTTGCGTCGCAGTGGATGTTCTGCTTGACAACGCCGCTCTTCTTATGCGTCGATCGGTCCGCTCATCAGTCCGTCTGTGACTCCCGGTTCCACGTCTTCTCGTGTGGGAATGTTCCTCGGACCATCTACGCCACCATCGTACCACCACCGATACTTCCCGTCCAATTCGCTCCACAATACGACGATACGAACACCTGGCCTCGCGGAGTCCGACTAGACGACCTCGCTCAAAGCCCGATAACTGCTGAAATCGTACACGTCTTCCATGTCCAGGCATTGCAGCTACTTCAGGGTCTTCGCACGTGTTCGTACGCCGACGACTGATTACATTCACTTCGCCGTACTCCTTAAATACCACCGACGATAATTTGCATATTATGTTGTGCTGTGGCGTAAGCGCTCACCGGTTGGTCCCGAAATTAACATCACACCTACGTAAACTCGACCCCATTAACATATGTAAATTTCATGATCGTCCACCAATTCCTTCTTGGTGTTCTTTTTTCACTCTCCGCCAGTGTACAACAAATGCAGAAATTAAGATTTACGCTTCCTGGTGGCCAAATCATTTTGTTTTTTTACAAAAATAGAAATTATGTGCAAACGATTTCCCACCAGGAGCTGTATCCTGTGCAGAAAGAATTTTTCAAATCGGAGATTTAGAAGCAGAGATATAGGGGGAAATGCAATTTACCGCTACGCCCCCTAGCAGGAAGTCTATGAATTAGTTGAAAATTTTGAAATTACATGAAAAACATGTTACACAGAAAACACTATACAACAAAGAAGGAATTTTTCAAATCGGACTCCTAGAAGTAGAGATATTGACAAAAATAAAATGTACATTTACGACCTCTGGCGGAGAAACTGGAGAATATTTTAAGAAGAAAATATTCCAAAAACGTTTATTGATGTGAGTGGCATCAGTCCATGAAAGAATTTTTTTCATCGATATTTTAGAAACTCCGAAGCAAAAATTAACACTTACGTCCCCTGGTGGCCAAAGTATTCTTCACCAAAAATTTGAAATTATATGCAAAAGATTTTCCATCAGGAGATGTATCCGCTGAAGAAAAAAATGTTCAAATCAGAGTTTTAGAAGAAGAGTTATCGAGGAAAAGGTAATTTACTTTTACGCCCCCAAGCGGAAAATCTATGCTTAATTTGAAAAAGTAACTATATCTAAAATACTCTTCGATATAAATGGAATCGAAAGATAATTTATTTTTTTCAATGGGATGTTCAGAGCAAATATGTGGAATAAAACATATTTTTGAATTCGACATCATCTGCATTTACGCCCTCTACCGGTGAAATTGTACATCGTAAAAAAAAAAACGAAATGAAGGATCATCATTTGCATATTTCAAGCTTCCCAATGCAAAAAGAATCTTTCAAATCACATTAATAGTTGCAGAGATATCGTGGGTACGGACGGACGGACAAACCGATAACAGAAGCATGATCTTTTTTTACAAAAGACGTGCTAAAAATGGCAAGCTTGTTTTGTATTGTATAATAAAAAAATCCAAACTAGTGGTCCCAATTATTGGGTTGTAGGAAAAGTCATGACGTATTTTGGCACCCGATGGCGGTTGGGCGGTTGTGGAAGCTCTAGAGGCACCCAGCTCTGTTATCACTATGGCATTCGACAGGTGCCAGTTCTAGCTGCAGTCTAAAAGGAATAGTGAGCGATTTGGTTCATTTGCAGAGATTTTACATCAAGTTGAAGATGGAAGACCAAACTGTGCATTTTCGCCATATTTTACTGTTTTACTTCCGTAAAAGGAAGAACGCGCGTCAAGCTCTTGTAAAAAGTTGCGTAAAGTGTACGGTGATAATGCTCTACAAGAACTTCAGTGCCAGTGGTGGATCGCAAAATTCTGTGCTGGTGATTTTGACCTCAACGATGCTCCTCCGTCGGGGAGGCCCACCGAGGTTGATGACAACCAAATCAAGGCATTGATCGAGTCAAACCCATGTTACACAACACGAGAGATTGCAGACACATTGCACATCCATCATTCAAGCATTCACGACCACCTGAAGAAGCTGGGATACGTAAGCAAGCTCGATGTGTGGGTTCCTCCTGAACTCAAAAAAGCTCAGTTGATGGTGTGTATAATCATCTGCGATATGCTCATTAAACGTGAGGAAAACGATCCTTTGTTGAAGCAACTGATAACTGGTGACAAAAAGTGGATTGTGTACAACAATGTGCTGCGCAAATGGTCCCAACATGCTGCTTCGCCTCAAACAACATCCAAAGCAGACAATCATCAGCGGAAGGTTCTGGTCTCAGTGTGGTGGAATTTTAAAGGTGTCGTGTTTTTCGAGCTCCTACCACAGAACCAAACAATCAATTCGAATGTGTACTGTCGGCAATTGGGACAGTTTGAATGAATCCCTCATCCAGAAACGTCCAGAGCTTGTTCATCGTAAAGGTGTTGTGTTCCATCACGCCAATGCAAGACCACACACAAGTTTGATCACCCGCCAAAAATTATTGGAGCTTGGGTGGGATGTGTTGCCACACCCAGCATACTCGCCTGACCTTATGCCGTCAGACTTCCACTTGTTTCGCTCTCTTCAACAGTCCTTGCATGGTATAATGTTCAATTCAGATGAGGCTGTAAATCAACACCTTGTACAGTTTTTCGCCATGAAAGACAGGCCCATATATGAACGAGGTATTCTGCAGCTCACTGAAAGATGGCAAAAGGTTATCGAACAAAACGGACATTATATCATTGATTGATCTTTGTTCTTTCTATCAATAAATGACCTTTGCAAAACATGGCTAAAATACGTCATGACTTTTCCGACAACCCAATAGTTCAGATTTTTGACGATCTACTGTAATTGCAAATGTCTCTTGCTTACATTATATGCGAATAAACAAGTAACATAAACTATGAAATACTTGACATCTGAAGTTTATGGCATAATGGACACAGCAGAATATAGTCAGGTGCTCACATGCAACAATGGTTGAAAAACAAATATTTCAAACTAAATGTTCATTTTTTAACACATTTCATAAAATAATTAGAATACAAAAATGTTCCAACTCAATTTGTAAAAAAATGTTTTTTCACAAATAATTTCAGAAACATTAAATCAACAAATTCTTTCTCTAGCACACATCACTAAAAAACAACACAAAAACATTCACACAGTACAACTGGAAGAACATTACTTCAGAAGAAATGTTATACATATATACTTACAAAATTACACTAAGACTATGCAAATTTCCTCTTTTATTTCTGACCATTGATATATATATCATCACCATCATCATCATTGTCAACCATTATCAATCCACTGCTGGACGAAGGTCTCCCCAAGTTTCCTCCACAACGGTCTGTCTTGTGCCATATATATATATATGTAAGGTCAGGTGAAGCGTAACATCACAGCCTCTCCTTCACAAATGTCAACTCCGCCTTCTCGTGATACATCCTGTTCCCACTAAAGGGGCTCTGACGACCGCCAATAGCGGTATAACTATAAACTATACCATCAGGATTAGAGGAAATGCTATCCCACACTCACCAACCCGCTTGGCCAGCGTGGTGAGTTATGGCCAAACCCCTCCAAAATGACTCCACAACTTAAATCTTGGCCCTCAGTCTCCGGCAGATGGAATGTACCTGGCCAAGGCAGCGGCCAGTGTGGCATGAAGGCAGAGGGTGCTAAGAATCCCCGGAGGACCGGACTAGGCTGCCATCTGATGCTGACCTTGGCTACGTATAATGGACGCTCCCTATCTTCTGATTCAAGGCTTCTTGAATTGGAAGAGGAACTACAAAGGATCAAGTGGGACATCGTCGGGCTAAGTGAGGTAAGGAGAAAAGGAGAAGATCTCATTGAACTGAAAAGTGGACATCTCTTCTACTACCGTGGGACTGATACTGGCAGAACTACTGGTGTTGGATTTATAATAAACAAGAAACTGAAGGATAAAGTTGTAGAAGTTGAAAGTTCCTCTGACAGAGCTGCACGACTCGTTATCCAACTCTCGAGAAGATACCAGGCTCAGATTATTCAAACTTATGCACCCACCACAAGTCATCCTGAAGAAGAAATTGAAGAATTTTATGAGGAAATTCATCATCTAAATAATAAAGGGAAGCAGCACTTGAAGATAATTATGGGAGATTTCAATGCAAAAATAGGGCAATGGTAACAGAATGAAACTTCAGTAGGTAAATTCGGTCACAGCAACAGAAACCAGCGTGGAAATACTCTCGTTGAGTTTGCAGAGGCAGAAGGGTTTTTCATCTTGAACTCCTTTTTCAAGAAAAAGCCACACAGGAAATGGACATGGAGACATCCAAATGGGACGACAAGTGAAATTGATTTTATTATGTGTAACAAAAAATTCGTCATAGAAGACCGCAGTGTGCTAAACAAGTTCAACACAGGTAGTGACCATAGATTGGTGAGATGTAAGATGCTACTCAACACTAAACTTGAACGTAGCAAGCTCATAAGTCAAACAAAATGTATTGACATAACCAACCTTAAAAAACACAATAATACCTTCAAGTTGGAACTGAAGAACAGATTCTCTACTTTAGAAGGCCTAACATCGGAAGAAGTGGATATTTCTAAAGTTAACAGAAAAGTAACCAAAGCTCTTATGGAAACAGCAACAAAATTGGCTGGGTCTAAGAACAAGTTGCATGAGAACAAATTATCAGGAAAAACCAAAATGTTGATGCAAAAAAGAAGAGACATGAGGACAACTAAAGAAGATGTGACTTCTAAAGTGGAATATGTAGAGCTATGCAAGACAGTATGGAAACGTATCACTGAAGACGTAAGGAAATTCAACTGTGAACTAGTAAGGAAATTAATTGAAAACAACCAAAGCCTAAAGATAGCAAAGGGACATCTCAGTAAGGGAAGAAAACAGATTATGGCACTGAGAAAAGAAGATGGTTCTGTAACAAGAAATAGAGGCGAAATTTTGACAAGAGTAAAAGATTTCTACTCCAAATTATATGAAAGGGATGATACATGTACTCCAGACATCATGAAAGGTACCAGCACCAGAGTTCTTCCAGTCCTCCCAGCAGAAGTTGCACATGCAATCAAGAACATGAAGCGGGGAAAAGCTCCAGGAGAAGATGGAATTATTGTAGACATCATACAAGAAGCAAGTGGAGAAATCGAAACAGTACTCGCCCAAATTTTCACTCGATGCCTTAATGAAGGGAAGATTCCTGAGGATTGGAACAACGCTACAATGATCTTGCTACATAAAAAAGGTGACATTGAGGATCTCAGGAACTACAGACCTATCAGCCTCCTATCAGCGGTTTATAAAATCTTCACTAAAATTCTTTCACACCGCTTGAAGGTGACACTGGACATGGCTCAACCGAGAGAACAAGCTGGATTCAGGAGTGGCTACAGCACAATAGATCATATCCACGTACTGAGAGAACTAATTGAAAGAGCGAGGGAATATGAACTTCCATTGTGCATGGCTTTTATCGATTATGAAAACGCCTTTGATTTGGTGAAACCATCAGCAGTTACAATGGCTCTGAAATCCTGCGGTATTGAAGACGCATACATTAATATTATTAATAACATCTATGAAAATGCAAGTGCAAAGATTCGGCTGTTTGAAAATACAACACACATAAAAATTGGAAAAGGAGTGAGACAAGGTGACAAAATATCTCAGAAGCTCTTTAATGCCACATTCTAAAATGTCTTTCAATCACTGAACTGGGAAAACAAAGGGATAAAGATTAAAGGAGATTATCTAACCCACTTTCGTTTTGCTGATGACATAGTCATTTTTGCAACTACCTCATCAGAGCTGCAGAGTATGATCCAGGAACTTGCTGACAAGAGTAAAGAAGTGGGATTAAAAATGAACTTTCAGAAGACAAAAGTGATGTTCAATGCTTTTACAAGAACGTAAGATTTATCGACTGATGGAGAAATGCTGGAGATAACAGACACGTACGTTTATCTTGGATAGCAGATATCAAGTGAGGGTCACATTGGTGAAGAAATTAATTGGCGTACAAAACTTGCCTGGAGAGCTTTTGGAAGAAACAGCATAATTTTCAAGACCAATATGCCATTATGTTTTAAAAGAAAAGTGTTTGATTAATGCATTCTTCCAGTGCTTACGTATGGTGCAGAGACGTGGACCTTAACTAAAAGAGACATACAAAGGCTGCAGACAACTCAAAGAAGAATGGAGGGGTGCATGCTTGGTGTAACCAGGAGAGATAAGAAGAGGAACTCGTGGATCTGAAAAATGACAAGACTGGAAGACATCATGATCAGAGTTAAATCCCTGAAATGGCAATGGGCTGGACATACTGCCAGAAGAACAGACCTTCGATGGACAGCCGAAATTTTAGATTGGATTCCAAGGGACAGGAAAGACCCAGAAGACCACATGGAAGATGTGTGGATGAAATTTGAAAGCATGCGGGAGTGACGTGGAGGAGACTGGCACAAGACAGACTGTTGTGGAGGAAACTTGGGGAGACCTTTTTTTTTTTTTTTTTGATTGGAGGTTTAACGACCACCGTGAGCAACTCAATGGGCTATAAGCAGTCGCCCGTCCCTAATTTAGGGTCACTGGTTCCAGGGAAGGGAGAGAGCCAGTGCCGTAAGACAAACACAACATCCATGCCTCACCGGGATTCGAACCCGGACCCCTTCGGACGAATGATCAGAGGCCAACGCCTTAGACCACTGCGCCACCGGGGCGGCGGGGAGACCTTTGTCCAGCAGTGGATTGATAATAGTTGACAATGATGATGATGATATATAACTTACTTTTCTTTCTCAAGTTCATTTTTATTTATTTGCTGTTCAATCTGGAGGCCATTATCAATGGAAGTCAAAGTGTGCACTAATTCTTGCTCAGTTTTTTTTACATCACCACCAAGAGTAGAGGCAACAGCTTTAACAGCAACTCCCATAACTTTGCCATAGCCAATTCTAAAGGTGAGAAACAAAATTCAGGAGTTTATGTACATTCTAAAAATTTCAAGTGGGTATGAATCACTTAAATGGCCACTGTTAAAGTGATAATTATTGAAGAAAATAAATGTAAAACTAAGATGAATCTGATAGTACACTTGCCATATATGAAAGCTAACAATCACTGCTGAAACACTCGGGATAACAGTTTACTAAAAAAAAAAAAAGTGCCCGAGAGCAAAATGAAAGCACAATGAGTATTCAAAAATTGTCAAACTACAGAAAGAAAGGACTATATAGCAGTTTCTATGTATCATGTTAGGCTTTGGATTGAGAACCTTTATTGAGACAAGCACAAAACAGAACAAATAAAATCTGTACTATCAGATTCATCTTAGTTTTACATTTTATTAAGAACAGGTTGAACATGTACTATATTTTATTAAGAAAAATTAAACCAAACCACACACACATATTGTACAGTTAGAGAGATATCTCTACAATACTTTGAAGCCATTGTCTTTCAAAATTCACCAGCTTTCTAGGTAGAGATCCAAAGTTCTTTCCCCTTATTACAATAAATATATATCAGTTATTTCTCCAACTGAATCTGCTATCCTTTGTATGCCTCCCTCAGATTGACTGAGACAGTTTAGTACAGAACCTATCAAATCTTTCTTTCTTAAACACTTTTCAACCTAGCATAAATCACTTTGTACTTTTGTTGATATTTATTACTTTGAAATTCACAAAGCTGAAGAAAACAAGATATTTCTGCTTTTCTAAATATATCTCATTTAGATAAAATGTAGCTATCTTCTTTCAAACCTCTCTTTGTTTAAAATATTACAAATCTCCTAAAATTAATCAATAGGAACCAAATTATGGCATCAGAAAACAAAATACTGTCTACAGAAAATAAATTTCTCATCGCAGAAAAAAAAATTGCGTTTTTGAAATAAATTGCCTGATAATTTCTCCTCATTAGTATATTCTGAAAGACAAAGATATTTTCCTTGCAACTTTTCTGCACTTGATTGCTACTACTAATAACACAAACAAACGAAAAAGAGAAGAAATGCAAGAAAACAATTTATGCCATTTTCATGAGAAACAATTTCAAACCTATGGATTTCACAGAAAAATTCTCATTTTGCTAGAATACTGATCATTATTATATTTGTAAGGTCTCCAAAAATATTTGTAAGGTCTCCAAAAATTTGCAGTTGCCAACAAATTAGTGGTGAAAGTATAAACATATGAAAAAAATTGCTGAAGAAAGAAGATACAAAGAATTAAGCCTGTTATTGAGATTATCTTGCTTTTTGGTCATTAAGGTTTGGCTTCAAGATTCTAGTCTATGCATGGTAAGTGAAACAAGAAAGTTGACAATGAATTTTTGGTTGTAATGAGCACATCTTTTGAATCCGTTCTGACACGAATTACATTTATGAAAGCTATTCAAAGTCAATGGAACTGGTATGGGAAACAGTAGTATCTGGCCGAAGTTTTTCAATCGGGTTTTTAATCCTTCAGATACTGCTGCAGGATTAGAAACCCAAGATATTGCTGTAAACAAAAACATAAACTTACGCCCTCTGGTTGCAGACTTGTGCAATAAAAAAATTGAAATCATATGAGAAACATTTAGCAGCGAAAATACTCTCCAACAAAGAAATTATTTTTCAAATTAGACTCTCAGAAGCAGAGATATCGACAAATATAAGATATGCATCTACGCCCCACTCGCAGGAAAACCATGCGTTATTTTAAGCCGAAAGTATTCTCAAAAAGTTTTTTGATGTTAGTGGTATCGGTCCACGAAAGAATTTTTCAATCAAATTTTCAGAAACTCAGATTTTGTTGCAAATACAAAAGAAGCAGAAATTAACACTTAAGCCCCCTGGTAGTCAAACCATTCTTTGTTAGATATTATATGTAAAACATTTCCCATCAGGAGCTGTATGCGGTACAGGAAGAAGTTTTCAAATCGGAGTTTTAGAAGCAGAGATGTTGGGGGAAACGCGATTCACCTTAATGCCCTCTAGCGAAAAGGCTATGAATTACTTGACAATTTTGAAAATATATGAAAAGCATTTTGCACTGGAAATGCTATCCAACAAAGAAGGAATTTTTCAAATCGAACTCTTAGAAATTTATAAAAAAAAAAAAAAATTGAAATCATATGAGAAACACAAAACTAAGATATACATCTATGCTCCCTGGTGGAAAAATCATGCATTATTTTAAGGAGAAAATATTTCAAAAAGGTTTGCATTTTGAAAGGTTTGGTGAGTAGTATTGGTCCACCAATGAATTTTTTCAGTCGAGATTTTAGGAGCTTGGATTTTGCTGAAAATACATCAGAAGCGGAAATTAAGACTTCTGGTGGCCAAACCAGTGTTTACCAAAAATTAAAAATTATATGCAAAAGATTTCCCATCAAGAGCTGTATCCGGTGCAGAAAGAATTTTTCAAATCGGAATTTTAGAAGCAGAGATATCAGGGAAAATGCAATTTACTTTAGTTACGCCCCCATCTATGAGTAACTTGAAAAAGTGACTATACCTAAAATAGTCTTTGACATCAATGAAATCAAAAGATAATTTTTTTCAATCAAATATTTAGAAGCAAACATATGGAATAAAATGCATTTTGAATTCAATATCATCTTTATATCGAATTCAAAATACATTTATATATAATATTTTTTTTATATCATTTACACCCCCTATCGGTGAAATTGTGCATTGCACGAAAAAAACAACAACAAATGAAGGACCATTATTTGCACATTTCAAGCTTCCCAATGTACAAAGAATTTTTCAAATCAGACTAATACTTGCAGAGATCTTTTTTTACAAAAAAAAAAAAAAGGAGTGCTAAAATGAAAGTTGCAGCAAATTTAAGGTGTCAGGTACAAGCACGAGTGAAAATAAAATATCCTAAGAGCAGATCCCAAGAAGGCAAAATGAATATTTATGCAATAAAGTTAATAAAGAGGCATAATAAACAAACAAACTCATAGTGACAAAATCAATCAAGCATCACCTATTGGCAAAAAAATTGCAACTGAATATATAGAACTGAGACATTCAAATTTTGTGTTCATTTCGAACATATGTTTATTGAGGAATTAACTTCAGGAAGACGCTTTAACGTCTGTAAATTCTGTTTTACACATTCTGTAAAGAGGATACAGTCTGTGGTGGTGCATTAACTTATTCAATTAAAATATAAATCGGTTAGAAGTCCTAAAGATGTTACTTACAGAATTGTGTGTTCAGTCCAACGTCAGTAGTTATTGAGTTTCTTTGTCCAAAGTTGTATCTTGCTTCAATATGGTCAGTTGTTAGGGTTAGTTCCAGAGCCATTTCGTTATGAGTTGTACCCTACTTCGGATATGTCCAGATGTTAGGGTTAGCTCCGTTCTGGCTGTGTCGACATCATATTGAATGGGTAAAGGTTTCCAGATAACAATTAAAGATTTTTGAGTTAAGAGTTGCTATTTACATACAACTTGAAGTTCCACGTCGTACTTGGCTTTTAGGGCTATCTCGTCAATGCTGCACTCTCTTGGAAATGCTGAGGAAGTCTTCAAAGTTTGGTCAGGTTCATAAAAAATTTAAAAGCTTTAAAAGGTTCCAGTTAAAATCGTTATATACACCACCTCATACCGTCCACAGTCTCAATCACCGGACACGCGTTTCACCTAGGTTCTACCCTGGCGTTTTCAACGGAGACTTCGCACCATCTGTGGAAGTCTGCTATCTGAAAATCTCGTGTCCACAGTGCGCATGTTCCCCATTTAATCCATTGCCAATGCCATCTAGTGTCAGGTCACATCAACGTTATCTTCATCTACGTCATTCTCACCCTTCCTTTTTCTCTTCCTCTCTCTCCTCTCCCTATTCCATTTCTTCTCAGTTTTGATCAGGTTCCTCCAAGCGTACGAAAGGTCGTATGGACTGTTATTATTGCAGTTAAATGGTTTGGTCTTATTTATTATTACTGCTTCTGCTATTTGTATTGTTCTCATATTATTCTGCTGGTTTAATATTGTAATTCCTTTCCAATAGGGTATACATTGACTATCCAAACAGAAGTTAATGAGTGCTGTTTTATTCTCTCTTCTGCTCCAGTTCTTCATGTGTTCGGTCAATCTGATTTTAATATTTCTTCTTGTACTGCCTATATATTGGTTAACGATTTTATTTTGATTATTTATTATTGGTATAGAGTAGACACCCGCTTTTTGTAAGATTGGGGTCATTCTGTGATAGTTACTAAGAGATTTCGTTATATCTCTCGTTTGTACACCAAATCTAGGTCAAATTTTTTACATGTTTTCTTCATAATAGTTGTGATCTATGGTATATATGGTAATGATCCACAATTTTTTTTTTACCTGTTGAGTCTTTGTACTCCTTTGTTGTTTATTTCTAGGGTTGCATCTATTAATAAGGTTATTTATTTTCTTCACATCATAACAGAAGTTTATTGCTGTGTTCTTTATCCAATTCAATTCATTTTTTAGTAGTTGGGCGTTAGATGTATGAGTAAACGCTCTATTGATATATGATTGGAAAGCTGCAAATTTGTAAGATGCTGAATGGTGAGAGTTCTCAGGAATGACATTAGTGATGTCAGGTTTTCTATATACTTGGAAATTGATGTTTTGTTTATGAGATAGTATTATGTCTAAGTATGGTAAGATTCCATCTTTTTCTCGCTTCTAACCGATTTATATTTTAATTGAATAAGTTAATGCACCACCACAGGCTGTATCCACTTTACAGAACAGTAAAACAGAATTTACAGACATAAAAGTGTCTTCCTGAAGAACCTTGTGGTCACGTAATTGTATGTGAACTATATGATAGAATCACATGAGATATAGTGGAATTAACTTTTTTACGGGTCTTATAGAGGTTATTATTCATAAAAGTTGGTGGTCAAATTTTCGAACTAAAGCCTAGTTTGTCATAAGGACTACGTCACTGGAGTAGTTGCTGCCACTAAGTTGGAAGAGTCCATCCGCAATTATCGTTAATTGTGGTACTTCTTCTTGTTAATTTCGGCCTACTGTCAGCATAACTAGGGAAAGGCACTGCACAAAAAATCAATCTTTACAAAGTTATCGAACTGATATTATGGAAATGTATGTGCAAGACTATGACAGTGCACCAACTATAAGTGAGTATATGTAAGCAGCATGAACTGCCTTATCTGGGAAATTGCACTGCATACTGTATATATAGGCTTAACATTCCCACACAAATTCTGGTTGACAACCTATGGCAGGGATTTGCATACAGTTAATTTCCAATGTATATAATTTTTTTAATACATTAAACAGGGTTCGTACACTTTTACAGAAAATAAATTCCAGGAATTTTCCAGGAGTCCATAAAAAATTTCTAGGAGCCCAAACTTTTGCTAGAATCACAGTACTTTGTTGTCTATATTGTAAATTGCAGTGAAGTTTACTACTTATTATTATTTTTTTTTTCATGTTTCAGGGTTTATTGACCACCATGTGCAATTATGGGTGCTATAAGCAGTCATGCATCTCTAATTTAGGGTCACTTGTTGCAGAGAAGGTACAGAGCCAGTGCCATCAGACAAATACATCACCCATACCTCATATGGGACTCGAAATCAGACACACCTTGGGGGAATGGTCAGGGGAAGCGCATCAGACCATTTGGCCACTGGGGCAGCAGAACACATTTAGAATACATCAACTGAAAGCAGAAAATATATATACACATTAGTAGAGATGGGACATTCTGATTTATTAAAACCTTAAACATGCTTCCTTACATTTCTGAAATAAACAAAATAAAATACATGCATGATACCGATAATTTTCTTCCCTGTAACCAATATTTTTTTTACACTGCCTACATATCAGAGTGAAAGCACTGAGCGAAAGTGAAAGACCCCAAAGCATTCACAGAGCATGAATCATGTAAACCTCATTAATAATACTGTGTATCACCAAGCTTCACAGGATTTAGTTTCAGTTTTTTGTTTTTTTAAAACCACTTTGATGCAAACCTAAAAGGCAGGATATTCCATACTCTGGAATTCAAGAAACTAGAAAAACGAACCCGAAAAGCTCAAAAGCCAACACTTTGGGGAACCAGGAACAAAACAACAACAACAACAAAAAAACAAGAAAGATGACACCGAATTTTCGATTGTAATGAGCACGTCTTTTGAATCCGTTGTGATGCAAATTAAATTTATCACAGCCATTCAAAGTCAATGGAACCAGTTAGGAAAACAATCAACCGGTTTCAACAATCGATAAAACATCTTAAAATAGAAATATCTGCTTAATTCCACCAGCTGCTAAAAAACATGTCAGGAAAATTAACAAATGGTACACAAAAATTTCTCATAGCACAAAGAAGGTATCCAAGACAAAAAGATTTCCAAATCGAATAGCTAAAGGAAGAAATATACGAGAGAAGGAAACATTACATAACTCTATGACTTCTAAGAGAAGAATTTTGCATAATAGAAAAGTTGAAAATAGGCAAAAAATATTCTGCATGGAAAAAGCTATGCCCAGGAAAAAGAAAGGGTTTCGACCTTTACACCCCCTAGCGGTAAATCTGCGTATTACTTAAAGAGGATCCACATCTCTAGCATAGTGAATGGCATACAGTAAAGAAGAAATTTCTCAATAGCGTTTTTAGAAGCGGCGATACAGCTGCAAACTGCTGAAACACCACCTATCGACAGAACTGTGAACTACAAAATTCCTCATATACTAGCGTAAAGAGTTCTACAAGGGGAAATGGCATCCGGTGTTGAAATAATTTTTTAAATCGTACATGTAAAAGCAGTGATATTGAGAATGAGAAAAACAGAATAAGCATTTGCGCCCTAGCGGCAAAAGCGTGTATTATTTTGGGATGAAAATATGCATACAGAGTTTGCATTGTTAGTACAATCTGACTGAAGAATGAAGTTTTTCAATCAGGTATTTAGTCCCACAGATATTGCTGTAAATGAAAACTTAAACTTATGCCCACTGGCAGCAGACTTGTGCATTAAGAAAAATTTGAAATTATATGAGAAACATTTCACAGTAACTCTCCAACAAAGAAATAACTTATTTTAAATCAGACTCTTAGAAGCAAAAGATATTGACAAAAATAAGATATGCATCTATTCTATGCCACCTGTCGGAAAAGCCATGCATTATTTTAAGAAAGTATTCTCAAAAGGTTTTTCGCTGCGAGCGGTATCAGTCCACAGAAGAAATTTTTCAATCAAGTTTTCGGGAACTCAGATTTCGCTGCAAATACACCAGGAGCAGAAATAAACACTTATGCCCTTTGTTGGCTAAACCATTTTTTACCAAATATCAAAAATTATACAGGGTTCCCACTCAAAAGTAATAAAAAATTCCCTAAGTTTTCCAGGTTCTCCAAGTGGTTTTTAAAGTTTTCTAGGGTGGCATGTTGCAAAGAATTGTTACATTTCATTCCATTCCATTCATTTTTCTCACCAAAGCACACACTTGCAAATTCTTTAAGTAATTTGTCTTTATAAAATTACCTGCTTTTCATTAATAACAACTAACTGTGCACATTACTTTCTGTACCAAAGTTCTGTGAACATTTGTGAATACTACTCACATGGAATTTGTAAATACATTCCCATAGAAACAGGTCATATGTAAGAAAAAATCTGTCAGCTGAATAGTTTCAGTTTTTCTATAACACAATGCAGCTAAGCTTAATGATGGAATGGCTCTGTTCAAAGAAACATGTTTCAAGAGAACCAACAGACAAAGCACTTTGATCCATCATTTGCTTGGTTCTCTTGCAAAGTGTTTCTTCAAGCAGGCGCCATTGTGCCTAATTGTTACATGTTATAACAACTGCCTGAAAAAATTCACAAAAGCATAATAACTGGCAATTTAAAAAAATTAATTTTGCATCTTTTTTTATAGAATAAAGGAAATACTTAACATAACTGAAAGTAAGATCTACCAAATTCTAAGCAGGCAGTAAATGCAAGCGAAAGTTTGAAATCTTGAAAAAATAAGTTTTTTTTGGCAAAATAAAGTATCCATTGATTTTTACAAAAAAAGGGTAATTTTCCCTGAGTTTTCCCTGATTTTTGGAACCATTTTCAAATTCCCTGAGAATTCCAGGTTTTCCCTGTTTTCCAGGTTGAGTGGGAACCCTGTTATATGCAAGGCATTTCCCATCAGGAGCTGTATGTGCTGGAAAAAGAATTTTTCAAATCAAAGTTTTAGAAGCAGAGATATTGGAGAAAATGCAGTTTACTTTTACGCCCCCTAGCAGAAAATCTGTGCATAAATTTGAAGTTACTATACCTAAAATAGCTTTCGATATAAATGAAATCGAAAGGTAAAATATTTTTTTCAATCGGACGTTTAGAAACAAATATATGGAATAAAATGTATTTTGAATTCAGCATCATCTGCATTTATGCCCTCTAGTGGCAAAATTGTGCATCATGAAAAAACACGAAATAAAGGATCATTATTCACACATTTTAAGCTTCCTAATGCAAAAAGATTTTTTCAAATCGGACTATTAGTTGCAAAGATATGGTGTATGTTCACAGAAAAATGAACAGATAACATAAACACAATTTTTTTACAAAAGATGAGCAAAAAAGTGTGGAAAAACTAATTTTTCGAATTTTCAACTAAAAGACCTGAATTTTTCACAGATGTCATAACTGGGCGATAATGTTACCTTGCAAATTTCACTACAATCAAATGAAAACTTTCTGAATTACACATAAAAAAACTTTATTATGAGGTACTGCCAGCAAATGCAAACGTGATTCAAAATTTTAAGTTGCTAGTTTTCATAATTTTTATTCGCTTCACACAAAATTTGATGGATTTTTTCCCTTTTAGCAATTTATTAAGTATATTAAATTTGCAGCCAGTTTTGTCCCACAAAGATACAGAATCATATTTTTTATCCCAGTAGCGTGCAGGAGATGCTTATTTGTCAACAGGCCACTGGCCCCATGGACTCGTTTAGGCAAGGAAGTTTCTGCAACCCTCTTCCTTCCCCCACTCTTTCCCTCCAGTTTACAGCTGGAGAACAGTAACATTTCTGATGCAACACTGGCTGCAAATCTTTTAATCAAACTAATTCAGCATAAAAAGAAACACAATTCCAGGAGTCATTCTATTGGGACAAATATAGGCCTTTGAATGAAATATTACAATTTTTTTCATATTTTAAAGAGATTTTTCATGCAAGTCCAATGAGGATTTTTATGAAAATCCTGCTTAAACATCAGACATACTTGGTATCAAATTCAATTACCTTTAGAAACTGTTCTACTGAAAAATAAAATTCTAACTTACCATACTTTTGCCTTAAATTTGAGTTATATTGAATCGCAACACAATTCATATTTGTAAATCTTTACCTTCTCCATACACAGGGTTCTTACACATTTACAGAAAATAAATTCCAGGAGTTCATTAAAAATAATCCAAGAGCTTAAATTTTTGTTAGAATCATAGCACTTTGTTATCATATTTTGCAAAAATGGGGTGAAATTTACTAAGCATTTAGAATTCTAATGAAGTCCTATGGGTTCCACTGTTACACAGTGTTTTTCAGTGTGTGTTACATCTTTAATGAAGTAGCAAGATTTCCATAAGAAGTGGCAAGATTTCCATATACAAAAATTGATCCTTACAAGAAGCAATCTGAAACTTAGCACAGTGTTAATAATACAATACAATTTTGTCAAGACACTGAAGATTCCCAATTCCATAATTATCTATTCTCATGCACATTGGTGGCAGGGATATTAATCTCCTTCAGTGAGGAAAGCACGTGCTAGAAGAAACAACCATCTTGGACTTGTGACTTCAACTACATATAACTGCTATGCCACAAATCAAGGTCGCTGGAAATATGGCACTCAAACATCTTGCACTGCAGCGTCACATAAGATGAAACAGATGGCATCACATCTCCACACTTATCCTGTGGGTAATTTTGATAGTGCATCATGTAGAACCTATATTTTCTTGTTAATCTGACAAGAAGTAAACTGTTAAGTAACTTATTGCTTAAGAGTATGAGGGGCATTCCAAAAGTTTTTGACACATGTTTGCAAAATTGTACCTGTTCTTCCAAAGTTCATAAGTTACAATTTGTTTGAAAGCTTGTCTAAACTAGTCATCGTGTTTTAAAAATAAATGCCATATCATCATTTCTCTCACTGCTGGCAGAATGAAAAGTTTGACCTAGAAAATCTGAGCATTGTTACTCTGGTGCCTACTAAAACTTAAATTTTCGCAAGGATGCTACACGGGGACCATGTGAAGAAAGATTGTGTCAACTTATCACAAACATCCTGTAACTGTTCATTGGCACCATTACTGGATGGATGTGCAAATTCAGAGAAGGATGGCAGAGCTTCAAAGACTTCTCTCATACAAGAAGCCCAAAGGAGGCCATCAACAAAAGAAGCACCACTGCTCAGGTAATAAATTCATATGTCAATGTATTGATTAGGAGTGTGGAAATAATTATTCATCAACGTATATTAGGACAAAGTCCTCTATAATACTGTTACACACGTAGTATATGAGTTTCGAATAGACAAGTTGACTTCAATGATAATGGAATATTTATAGTTGAAATTAAGAATATTTATTTCTGTACATTATTTAAATGTTGAAACCTCACATAGGTTACATTTAGTGAGACATAAAAACGGCAATGAAGCAAATGGAGCAACACGTATCGCGCTCACCTTACTCCGGTTTCAATCCTTCTGGCTTGCAATCGATCATGCTTCTTGTCTGGTGTTGTACCACGTCATTAAAGATATTCCACGTTTAAACTTCAACACAAATACGAACATCAGCACAATTCTATAAGAAGGGGGTGATGAGGTAAAATAATTTTGAGATCACTGTCAAGACTAGATTACGTTGACGCAGCCAGAATTTTAGCAGTTGAAACATTTCGCTGTTCTATGCCAAGCTATGAAGTATCCAAATTAAAAGATTTAAAAACTTTAAAAATTAAAAAAAAAGTCAACAAGTCCTTCCTCGATCATCCGAACATGTTTCTGGCAATACTGTACCCATCTTCAGCGGTCGGTTGTACGAGACATTCCGTATGCTTTTATTGTGCTGATTACCTCCTTGTCACCAGTCGACTCATCGCTCATTGGTCCTGTATCCGTGCGTAGGTTAATCATGTGATTTACAACTTTTTGCTATTGTTGCACCATCTGGTGTTCTTTTCGGTAATTTCATTGTTAATCATTGTTGGATGAGATATTTTCAACAAATTTAGTTTTTATATACTTTTCTTCAGTTTCTTTTTCTTTTGTTATTATGTATCGCCAGGCACACGGCAATTCAAGTGGTGCTTGTTCATTGCAATTAAATCCTCTGTTTTTTTCTATCACAATGGACTCAAAATACAATATCTTTTTATGTGTGTTATGTGTAGTATATATTTTTGCATTTTTCCACACGGGGATAGAATTATTATTGATGCAATATGTAATAAGAGATGTTCGTTGCTCACCCTTTTTCCAATTTCTCTTGTGTTCTTCCATTCTTATTTTTAGTCGTCTTTTAGCACTACCTATGTAGATACTATTAATATTATTGGTGTCGTTATTCTTTGTGGGTATGCCGTATACTCCTGCTCTATGCATAATTGCATTATTACTGTAACCACATTCAAAAGTTCTGCCAGATCTGTGCCAAATAGGTAACACACAAACTGGCAGAACAGCAAAAGTTATGCAAGGAGATGCTTGCAATGTTTGAATCTTGTGGCTCCAAACAGTTAACAGTCATTGGCACATGGGATGAAACATGATTTTATTACTATACAACTAGAAGGGTGGAGATCTATGTTTGGTCTGCAGGAAAAATGAACTGTGTCCCCAAATCCTCTAGCAAGACTCACTCAAGGCAATTTACATTTTTTTTTTTAATTCTCAATCAGTCACAGCCTTGGACATCTTACTTAAAAAAAAAAAAAATTATAAATGGCTAACATTACATTAAGATCGTTCTGCCCAAAATGGTTAATGAGATTAAGGAGCAGCATCCAACAACACACATGTCAAGGGTTCTCCTTCTTCATGACAATGACAGTGTTCACAAAACCTGGCAAGGCATGCCCTATCTGGAGCAAGAAAACATCAAACAGCTATCTCATACTGCACATTCACTTGCATTTTCACCATGTAATTTTTCATTGTTTCCAAAAATTGAAAAGGAACTTGCTAAGATGCCTTTTTTAATGGTATAAAACCCAAAAGGAGTACCACCAAGCATTCTAGAATTGGTGCAGATATCCACATCTTTGCATAGATGCTGTCAGGAAGTACTCTGGGCAGTAAACATTTTATTGAGATAAGTGCAATGGATTTTGTTCTGCAGATGCATGTCAAGAACTCTACATATATGCTAGAGGGGAGTACTTTTAAGAACAGTAAAGTTCAAAAAATGAACTTCTATAAGTGTTTTTAATTTACTGTTAGACTAATTTTATACTCATTTGATATCAGATTCAGAGGAAAATGCAACAAGGTAGGGTACATAATGAATAAAAGTAACATTAAATAATTAAAAAAAAGGAAAGAAAAAGGTGTGGGCTCACCAATGCATGGGGAATTCCTGGTTTGTAGTCACGCTTGACAAATGAACTATTAGACATCAATATGCAGTAAAATCAATTTTATTTTGTTGTACATTAAAAATAGTAGTATGATATAATTAAAAATCTAGGTAAAATATGAAGCAAAGATGCATAATGGATGAAAAACACAAATCTCCCCCCCCCCAAATAACAGAACGTGGTCATTCTCAAATAAGTTTTTTAAAAACCTCAACTGAAGTTCAAATGCTCTGAAGCCCAATGTCTACCATAATTCAAAAATGGCCATCCAAAAAGAAGAAGACAGAAAATGATAAAAAACAAAACAAAAAAAAAAACGAAAATCAGATACTAAAAAACACATGTTGAATTCATCCTACGCTAGGTTGCCGGTCCTCGCAGTTCCGGCGAACAAGCTTCATGCTGCCTAAAATGCAGACATCATCAGCGCCATTTGTAAAGTTGCTGTTACGTTTGCCAAGGCGTAAAAAGAATCCCAAGTCATTCCATCTCACTGTTCATGTGCCTAATGGTACGTAACTGACTTCAACGGAATGGTGGGTATTTGTGTTCTGCTAAACTTCTGTTGTGGTGCCATCTAGTGTTCTAGTCTGATTTCTATTCCTATAAGGTTTTCCATATATATTTTTTTCTTTTTTAATGTTTTTGATGTGTTCTTTTTCACACTCAATTACGAATCTCCAAGGGTATGTATGGTAATTCAACAGGAGTATTATTAATACAGTTTTGATCAACAGTTTTTTTAAATCTATATTGCTTCAGAAGTGAAGATCTGGTGTGAAGATTTTGATGTTGTTAATATTTTGCAATTTGTCCAGTCTGGAGTAGCATTGTTGGCTTCCTCTTTACACCAATTTATCATGTGCTCCTTAAGTCTAGTATTAAATCTCCGTTTAGCACTTCCAATTTAAATCTTTCCTTTTGACACATCATTATTATTAACAGTTGGAATACAGTAAACATTTGCTCTGTTTAGTAGACTTTTATTGTTGTTATGAGTTAGAAGAGTAGCATTATCTCAGACTGTTTCAGCTATAGTCAATTTTCTTTCTTTCTTGCATTCTGTCTTTAATATTTTTGTAATAGATGGAATATAAGGTATTTTCCCACAGTATTTAGTTTCTTTCTTTTTATTTTGAGATATGAATATAATGCTTTGTATTTTCATACATAGCCACCATCAGTTCTTTGTATCCAAACGGTTTAACTATGCCTGATATCCAATTTACTTCAGTCTATTCTGCTTCTTTCGTTGAACTGTGCGTTATTGCTCTTTGTAGATACAATTGAAATGCAGTAGTTTTATATTTCCTAGGATGTGCTGAACTGGATGGGATTATAGCTGGAATAAATGTTGGTTTTCTGTAAACAGAATATTGAATTTGTTCTCCATTATTAAATAAAAGTATATCCAAAAAAGGTAGTTGTTGGTTGTTTTCTTTTTCACATGTTACCTGTATAGTTGGATATAAGTTATATCTACCAATGAACTCATCTAATGTTGTATCATCTTTTGTGCCAAAATACAAGAATACTATCTACATATCTGATGTAGAGCCTTGGTATGTATTCTTCTTGTTGCTCCAATAAGTAACTTTTAATATCTTGTAATATAATCTCTGCAAATAACTCCAAATAATGGTGACCCCAATGGTGCACCAAATTGTCATTTGTAAATGTTCTTATTGTGATAAAAATAATTATTCTCATCAATAAATTTTAAAGCTTTGATGATACTGTCAATTTCTAAAGGAGGAAGTTTGTTATTTATTAGTTTATATTCTATTAAATTCATTGCCTGATTTACTCAGGTATTAGGAAAGAGTGATACAACATCCAGGCTTGCCATAAGTCTAGATGTTGTATCTTTAATAATTGTTCAATAGCATCTTTTAATTGTTCAAAAGCATTATCAGTTTTAATGCATATTGATGTCTAATAGTTCATTTGTCAGCTGTGACTACAAACCAGGGAATTCTACATGCATTGGTAAGCCCATGCCTTGTTCTTTCCTTTTTTAACTATTTAATGTTACTTCGATCTAAGTGAGAGATGGGTTTGCCTCCTCGGGACGCTCCATGGTAACAATGGCACACACAACAGCAACTAGGGCCTTTGCGAATCTTGGAGAGATGCCAGCTAGTTCTGTGTGACATTGGCAAAAGACCCCAACTCACTGGGTTTTGTTCCAGAATCCTTAGGTTGAATGACCAACTGGAACCTCCAGCTGTGGGCTAATCCCCCACATTGATGTACTTACCTGATTAAAAAGGCACAAAGAAATCAATATCTGGACTCTAGTGTGGGATATGGTGGACCTACCACACTTGAGAAGGATGGTCCACCACAGAATTGACCTGGACTTTCTAAACGGCGTATGAGAAAGAGATCTCGGCTGAGTGAGTGTAAGATTGGTGTATGGAATACTAGAGGTATAAATGACAAGATGAACGAGGTGATTCAAGAGATGAATAAGTAACAGAATGGATGTGCTGTGTGTATGTGAAACTAAAAAGAAAGAAATTGGGATAGAAGAAGTTAATGGAACAGTGAGTGTGTGGTCTGGGGTATTGGATAATGTTAGGGGGACAAACTGGTGTAGGTGTGATTTTAAGTGAAATGATGAAGAACAACTTGATTCACTAGAGCTGCATAAGTGAGAGAATTCTTTGGATTCGCTTGAAAGTGAAACTTCTGATAGGAAGTTTCACTTTCAAGCGAATCCTTTTAGCTCATTCCAGAAATCTTTTTTTTTTTTTTTTTTTTTTTTTTTTTTTTGATTGGAGGTTTAACGACCACCGTGAGCAACTCAATGGGCTATAAGCAGTCGCCCCTCCCTAATTTAGGGTCACTGGTTCCAGGGAAGGGAGAGAGCCAGTGCCGTAAGACAAACACAACATCCATGCCTCACCGGGATTCGAACCCGGACCCCTTTCGGACGAATGATCAGAGGCCAACGCCTTAGACCACTGCGCCACCGGGGCGGCTCCAGAAATCTTCCTTCTGATAGGAAGGAAGATTTCTGGAATGAGCTAAAAGCTGTTTTAAGCCAGTTTGGTGCTAAAAAGAAAGTTATAGCAGGGGATTTCAATGCTAGAGAAGGTGTGTAGAATGCAATTTCTGACAATGTTCTGGGTAAGTTCAATGATCCTTGTGTGAATGATAATGGTGAAAGATTAATTAAACTCAGCATTGAGAATGGTCTGTGTGTAATACATTTTTCAACCACAAGTATATCCACATATCATCATCGTCATTGTCAACCATTGTCGATCCACTGCTGGACGAAGGTCTCCCCAAGTTTCCTCCACAACGGTCTGTCTTGTGCCAGACTCCTCCATGTCACTCCCGCATACTTTCGAATTTCATCCATCCATCGCCCATGTGGTCTTCTGCTGGGTCTTTTCCTGTCCCTTGAAATCCAATCTAAAATTTCGGCTGTCCATCGATGGTCTGTCCTTCTGGCAGTATGTCCAGCCCATTGCCATTTCAGGGATTTAACTCTGATCATGATGTCTTCCACTCTTGTCGTTTTTCTGATCCACGAGTTCCTCTTCTTATCTCTCCTGGTTACACCAAGCATGCACCTCTCCATGCTTCTTTGAGTTGTCTGCAGCCTTTGTATGTCTCTTTTAGTTAAGGTCCACGTCTTTGCACCATACGTAAGCAGTGGAAGGATGCGTTGATCAAACACTTTTCTTTTAAGACATAATGGCATATTGCTCTTGAAAATTATGCTGTTTCTTCCAAAAGCTCTCCGGGCAAGTTTTGTACGCCAATTAATTTCTTCATCAATGTGACCCTCACTTGATATCTGCTGTCCAAGATAAACATACGTGTCTGTTATCTCCAGCCTTCCTCCATCAATCGATAAATCTTCATTTCTTGTAAAAGCATTGAACATCACTTTTGTCTTCTGAAAGTTCATTTTTAATCCCACTTCTTTACTCTTGCCAGCAAGTTCCTGGATCATACTCTGCAGCTCTGTTGGGGTAGTTGCAAAAATAACTACGTCATCAGCAAAATGAAGGTGGGTTAGATAATCTCCATTAATTTTTATCCCTTTGTTTTCCCAGTTCAGTGATTGAAAGACATTTTCCAACGTAGCATTAAAGAGCTTCGGAGATATGGTGTCACCTTGTCTCACTCCCTTTCCAATTATTATGTGTGTTGTATTTTCAAACAGCCGAATCTTTGCACTTGCATTTTCGTAGATGTTATTAATAATATTAATGTATGCATCTACAATACCGCAGGATTTCAGAGCCATTGTAACTGCTGATGATTTCACCAAATCAAAGGCTTTTTCATAATCCATAAAAGCCATGCACAATGGAAGTTCATATTTCGCTCTTTCAATTAGTTCTCTCAGTACGTGGATATGATCTATTGTGCTGTAGCCACTCCTGAATCCAGCTTGTTCTCTCGGTTGAGCCATGTCCAGTGTTACCTTTAAGCGGTGTGAAAGAACTTTAGTGAAGATTTTAAAAACCACTGATAGAAGACTGATAGGTCTGTAGTTCCTGAGATCCTCAATGTCACCTTTTTATGTAGCAGGATCATTGTAGCATTGTTCCAATCCTCAGGAATCTTCCCTTCATTAAGGCATCGAGTGAAAATTTGGGCGAGTACTGTTTCGATTTCTCCACTTCCTTCTTGTATGATGTCTACAGTAATTCCATCTTCTTTTGGAGCTTTTCCCCATTTCATGTTCTTGATTGCATGTGCAACTTCTGCTGGAAGGACTAGAAGAACTCTGGTACCTTTCATGATGTCTGGAGTACATGTATCATCCCTTTCATATAATTTGGAGTAGAAATCTTTAACTCTTGTCAAAATTTCACCTCTATTTCTTGTTACAGAACCATCTTCTTTTCTCAGTGCCATAATTTGATTTCTTCCCTTACTGAGAAGTCCCTTTGCTATCTTTAGGCTTTGGTTGTTTTCAATTGCTTTCCTCACTAGTTCACAGTTGAATTTCCTTACATCTTCAGTGATACTTTTTCGTACCATCTTGCATAGCTCTATATATTCCACTTTGGAAGTCACATCTCCTTAAGTTGTCCTCATCTCTCTTCTTTTATGCATCACAATTTTGGTTTTTCCTGATAATTTGTTCATATGCAACTTGTTCTTAGTACCAGCTATTTTTGTTGCTGTTTCTATAAGAGCTTTGGTTACTTTTCTGTTAACTTCAGAAATATCCACTTCTTCCGATGTTAGGCCTTCTAAAGTAGAGAATCTGTTCTTCAGTTCCAACTTGAAGGTATTATTGTGTTTTTTAAGGTTGGTTATGTCAATACATTTTGTTTGACTTATGAGCTTGCTACGTTCAAGTTTAGTGTTGAGTTGCATCTTACATCTCACCAATCTATGGTCACTACCTGTGTTGAACTTGTTTAGCACACTGCAGTCTTCTATGACGAATTTTTTGTTACACATAATAAAATCAATTTCACTTGTCGTCCCATTTGGATGTCTCCATGTCCATTTCCTGTGTGGCTTTTTCTTGAAAAAGGAGTTCAAGATGAAAAACTCTTCTGGTTCTGCAAACTAAACGAGAGTGTTTCCACGCTGGTTTCTTTTGCCGTGACCGAATTTACCTACTGAAGTTTCACTCTGTTGCTGTTGCCCTATTTTGGCATTGAAATCTCCCATAATTATCTTCAAGTGCTGCTTACCTTTATTATTTAGATGACGAATTTCCTCATAACATTCTTCAATTTCTTCTTCAGGATGACTTGTGGTGGGTGCATAAGTTTGAATAATCTGAGCCTTGTATCTTCTCGAAAGTTGGATAACGGTCCTGCAGCTCTGTCAGAGGAACTTTCAACTTCTACAACTTTATCCTTCAGTTTCTTGTTTATTATAAATCCAACACCACTAGTTCTGCCAGTACCTGTCCCACGATAGTAGAAGAGATGTCCACTTTTCAGTTCAATGAGATCTCCTTTTCTCCTTACCTCACTTAGCCCGACGATGTCCCACTTGATCCTTTGTAGTTCTTCTTCCAATTCAAGAAGCCTTGAATCAGAAGATAGGGAGTGTCCATTATACGCAGCCAAGGTCAGCATCAGATGACAGCCTAGTCCGGTCCTCCGGGGATTCTTAGCACCCTCTGCCTTCATGTCGCACTGGCCGCTGCCTTGGCCAGGTACATTCCAGCTGCCGGAGACTGAGGGCCAAGATTTAAGTTGTGGAGTCATTTTGGAGGGGTTTGGCCATAACTCACCACGCTGGCCAAGCGGGTTGGTGAGTGTAGGACAGCATTTCCACTAATCCCGATGGTATAGTTATACCGCTATTGGCGGTCGTCAGAGCCCCTTTAGTGGGAACAGGATGCACCACAAGAAGGCGGGGTTGACATTTGTCAAGGAGAGGCTGCGATGTTATGCATCACCTGACCTTACATCCCTTATGTATACTTGGGAAAATCGTACTTTTGGTCAAACGGGTGTGATAGATTTTGTTGTCTATGATCAACATCTGAAACACTTAATTGCTGTCACTCGTGTGATGAGAGGTATGGATGTTGGTCCTGATCATTACTTGGTAGTGTCACGAGTGAAACTGAATGTTGGTTAGGGGAAAAGGAATAGGAAAAGGCCCAGGATGGAAAGAATAAAAATTGAAAGGCTCCCTGAAGATCAACAGCATTATTCTACTTTACACAGAGAACAACTGAAGGAGCTGAAGTCTTGTGAAAGGGATGTAGAAAAGAAGTGGGAATGTTTTAAGAACTGTGTTGTCACTGCTGCTAAAGAGGTCTGTGGTACTACAATAGTGGGTAACAATAGAGGTGATGCTTGGTGGAATAGTGAGATTGATGAATAGGCAGTAAAGAGAAAGGAGGAATTCTATTTGGGGATGTTGCAAGGTAGAGTTTCTGTTGATGAATATCACTGTAAGAAGCATGAAGCCACCAGGCTGGCTCGCCAGAGTAAGACAAAAGATAGGAAAGAGAAGGTGGAAAGGCATGAATTGGCTTTTGGAAAGATAGGAAGACTTTCTGGAAGTACATGAGAATCAGGAAAAATAGGGGAAACAAAGTTGTAAGTTGTGTGAAGAATAGGATTGGGAAAATTATATGGGAGCCCAATGAGTTAAGTGAAAGACAGGGTGAATACTTCTGTGAGTTATTAAATCAGGAAAGCAAAGATGATTCAGAGGCAGAAGCAGAGGATGTCACAGTGAAGGATGGAAACACAGGAAGGATCAAGAGAAAAGGTGTGTAAAGCTCTAAAATCTCTTCAAAATGGTAAGGCTCCGGGAGTTGATGGCATAACTGCTGAGATGTTGAAATACTGTGGCGACCAAGTCTAATATCAAATGACTGGTTAACTGAAATTTGCCAGTTGTGCTGGGAGTTAGGAATGGTCCCTCAGGATTGGAAGAATGCTATCATTGTTCCCTTGTATAAGGGAAAAGGTAATCAGACTGACTGCAAGAACTATCATGGTATTAGCCTACTGAGTGTGCCAGAGAAAGTGTTTGGTAAGGTCGTTATTGAAAATGTATGGGGTCTTACATCAGAGAAAGTGTGGGATGTTCAGAGTGGTTTCATGCCTGGTAAAGGCTGCACTAACCAAATGTTTGCGTTACACATGATAATTGAAAAGTATCTGGCTGTTGGTAAGAAAGTTTTTGCTGCCTTCATAGATTTGAAGAAAGCTTATGACCGAGTAAATAGGACACTTTTGTGGAAGGTACTGAACTAATATGGTGTTACTGGGAATCTACTTAACAGTGTAAAAGTCATGTATGCTGGCAGTAGAGCTTGTGTACAAATGAATAGTGTTTTATCGAATTGGTTTTCTATTGGTGCAGGAGCCGGACAGGTTGTGTAATGTCCCCATGGCTGTTTAATATACACTGCCGGACAATTGCTAAGGACGGATAACGATAGCAACCATAAAATGGAAGGCAGGAAAATGTGGAAATTAGCATAAGTGCGGGATACAGTAAGACGTGTTGTGCGTATGCAAATTTTGGATTGCCAAACTTGTTCTTGACGTCATAGCGCTGATAAGAGATATAAAGGATTTGACGCGTATTGACCGTTGTTGTTCAAACCCAAAGTTGAAAAGGAAAGAATCAACTGACGAACTTGCAATTTTCAGTATGTCTTCCCGACATCACCTAGATGATTTTACGCGTGGCCATATTATTGGCAAGATTGAAGAAAAGCGAAAAATAACAGATGTTGCCAGGGAGTTCGACGTCAGCCACAGGGTTGTTTCAAGGCTTTGGAAATCATTTCCAACAAATGGAGAGTGTAGTAAACGTCACGGGAGAGGTCATGTTCGCAGTACGACACCTGCAGAAGATCAGTACATAGTGCTATCAACAAAAAGACACTGGCGCAGCACAGCTAGTGAGGTAGCAAATCAGTTTATGGCTGCTACTGGCAAGTGGATCTCCCGAAAAACTGTCGCCAGACGTTTGCATGAAGGAGGACTATACGCCCGCCGTCCTGTTGTGTGCATCCTATTGTCCAGACGTCACCGTACCGCCCGTTTGCAATGGTGCCATCAACATCGCAATTGGACTGATAACGACTGGTCTGCTGTCCTCTTCTCAGATGAGAGTAGATACAGTCTATCGTCTGATTGTTGACGACAACTGATCTGGCATGATAGTGGTAATGCATATTGTCCAGCAAACATACAGGAAAGGGACCGATATCCGACATGTAGTGTCATGGTATGGGCTGGCATCATGATCAATGGCCGTACGTCCCTCTATGTGCTTCCAACTGGGACTATGACTGGCCAACGATACATTAATGATGTTCTGCTACCTCATGTTTGCATGTTCCGTGGTGCTGTCGGTGATAGATTCATTTTCATGGACGACTACGCAACATGGCATTGAACAGTCGCTGTCCAGGAGTGTCTTGAGAGTGAGGATATTCAACGCCTCGTATGGCCAGCACGTTCTCCAGATCTGAATCCCATTGAAAATGTGTGGGATGCTTTGGGGAGGAGTCTTGCTGGTCGTCAATGCCCTCCAATAAACAAGGACACCCACATCCGTGCACTGACAGAGGAATGGTATAAATTAATGTTGTGCAAAGCATGACACGACGTGTGAAATCTTGCATCGCCCTCCATGGTGGCCATATCCCGTATTGACATGTTACGCCGGAACGCCTGCGGACGGTAATTGCATTTTTTTCACGTTTATGTATTCTGCACAAAATGGCCTGTTTGTCCCTTGAACACGTTCCAAAGCCTTCTGGATTTCAGAGCACAATAAATTGTCTTTCTTGTATTGTCCTGGCATTCTGACATTATTTTATTTCACTTGGCATCCAACCACACTTACTTTTTATGCGCTATACAGCCGTTTATGATCCGTCCTTAGCAATTGTCCAGCAGTGTATTTATGGATGCGTGCATGCGTGATGCCAAAATAGATAATAGTGGTTTATGTCTTGATCACATCCGTGTGTGCAGATTGCTGTATGCTGATGACACTGTCCTGTTGACAGAGAGCAAAAGTGAGTTGCAGAGTATGTTGTCTCGTATGTACGAAGTTTGCATGAAATTCAAACTGAGTATAAATAAGGGAAAAACCAAAGTTATGGTTTTTGTGAGAGGAACTAGTAGTACTGAATGTAATATATGTCTAAATGGCACAGTGATTGGCCAGGGGAATGAGTTTGTGTATTTAGGAAGCATGTTTGACAGAGAGAACAAATTGGATGGTGAAATTAGTAGGCAAGTGAATTCTTCATTGAAAGTCATGGCTGATTTGGGTGGTTTTCACAGGAATGATGGGTTCTCAAGAGAGTCCCACATGGCTGTATATGAAAGTGTAATTGTTCCTACTCTGATGTATGGCAGTGAAACCTGAGTGCTACAGAAGAAACATAGGAGTCGTTTGTGCTATAGTGGAGTACTTTGAAGGGCTGTAAAAGTTTTGTTGAGGTAAGTGCAACGGTTTATGTTCCGCAGATGCATGTCAAGAACGTTGCATAGATGATGGAGCGGAGTACTTTTAAGAAAAGTTGGTTGGTTGGTTTTGTGTTTAATAGCGTAAGGACCTCAATGGGCCAAAGAGCATTAATTAAGAACAGTAAAAGTTTCACTGAGGTAAGTGGAATGATAATGATTTTTATTCTGAAGATGGATGTGAAAAACTTTTTGAATGCCTTGTTTAACATAGAAATAACTTCCATGAAAATCACTATTTTGTCCCTTATTATTCTTTCTGCTGGTGAAGGTGAAATCATGAGCTAGTTGCGAGATGGCTCAAAAGGCCACCATGCACTGCTTTGCACAGGAACACAACTGTAACAAGATTTCAGCTCAGAAACAATTTTTCACATCAAATGTTTGTAAGAAACACTAAAATCAAAACTCGGACACATCATCAGCAGATAGCACTCACCACCTTCCAGCAGGCTGCCAAAACATGTACATTGGGCTATAGTTTGATATGTCAAGTTCAACATAGTAGTATGCATAATGATTGATACCAACACAAAGAACAAGTAAAGGTACATAATTTGTTGCTCAGAATTTAAAAAGCTTCTGCAATGAAGGCTAAAAGTTATCTGCGATATGCACATGAAAATACACAAATTATACGTACAGTCAACTTTGTAAAATCGTACATTGAACCACTCTTATTACCAAATATGACACAAACAATAAAAAAAAAGTTTAAAAATCATTTCATCTGATGATTGTGTCTTGTTTTAGAAATGCATAATCATCTTATAAGCACATTTGACTATGTATAAAGGGGTCACCCATCCCTCATTTAGAACTTCTACCTCCAGAGAAAGAAGAGAACCAGGCAACATCCATGTCTTGCCTCAGGATTTGAACTCAGATTCTTACAGAAGTCGTAAGTCCATACTGTAGATAACCCTCCCATCAATTTCTTTGTAATACTTTTTAACCAGTCTCCTACTACAATATCTGCACTTCTAACAAAATGTAAGTGAGCAAATCATGAGGTTTAATGGCTTGAGATTTTGTGTTGTTATTTCGAGCTGTGGAATTGCAAACACCCAATCCAATGATGCAGTATCAACTACTAAATGTGGAACTAATAAATGGTGTTAAATTATTACTAATCAACTAACATATCACTGGCAACTCACAAGTAATCCTTGTGAACCAAAGAATGTAAAACTTATAAAATATTCCTTTAAACAAATTACAAAGAAATGGTATAGAAGCATATCAGTAAACTAAAATAACTATTTATGAACCTTTTATTTTTCTCAACTGAATTTCAACTTCATCCTTTTCTTTGCCAATACGCTTAGGAGGTCTTGATAAATTATCGTTTAATCCTCTATTCGTGAAACTTCCACTGACCTAAAAAATTGAAAAGGTTAAGAAACATGGAAATGAAAACATTTTTCAGAACCTAAAATCTTAATCAAAGTTATGTTTTCATTATTACATCAGTTATACAAGGCCACATAAATAAATCAAGTTTATTTTCGTCCAGAAAATGGTGATTATTACAGTTCAATACTCTATGGAAGTCATTCAAAAAGTAACGAGATTGATGTCATAGTGCCAAAACAAACCCACGCAGAAAAATGCAGCTGCCTGTGTCGGAACACCTGCAAGGTCAGTCGTGATGACGCATTGTTACAACACTCCACTAGTTTATTCTTGTAGTAGACAGCATAGAGTTCAGACATGTTTCTGTAACCCAATATGGATTTAAAACTGGAGCAAAGAACTGCTAAAAAATTTTGTGTGCGTTTGAATAAAACCGCCACAGAAATGTACAAAATGATTAAAGCAGCCTGTAAAGAAGATGCTTTGTCTTGTGCAAGAGTTTTTCAGCAGCACAAGAAATTTGTGAAAGGTGAAAAGCATCTGGAAGATGCGCCACACTCTGGTAGGCCTTCAACATCGACTATGGTGGTTAATGTCAACACCATCGAGGCACTTCTGTACGAAGACTGCTGAATGACCATTGAAGAGGTTGCTAACATGATGCAGATGTCCGCTGGTTCCGCCGATGACATTGTGAGAAACTGGTTGGGGTACCGAAAAGTCACTGCAAAGTGAATTTCCCACTTGCTCATGGATGAACACAAGGCAAATCGTGTTATCACATGTCGCAGAAGGAAGTGCTGGCTACGACATAAGCCGTACCTTTTCGATCGAGTCGTCACATGTGATGAAACATTTTATCAGCATTTCGATACAAGAAGAAAACAACAGTGCACCCAATGAAAACATCCACAGAGTCCCCGATCCAAGAAAGCAAAAGCTCAAGCAAGTGCAGGGAAGGTCGTGCACCAGGTTTTCTTCATTAAAAAAGGAATTGTGTATGACCATGTTGTTCCATAAGGAAAAACTGCTACCGGTGGCTATTATTTTGAAGTTCTCAAAGCTCCTCTAAAGAAAAAAAATTCCCCCAAAACACCCAGAATATGCACAAACTGTTTGGATTTTGCACGAAAATAATGCCCCTGCACGTCGTGCTTGGCTTATCCAGCAGGTTATCCAAGATCTAGACATCAAAATGATGGTGCACCTCCATGTTCACCGGACTTGGCACCATGTGATTTTCACTGCAGAGAAAAACAACTTAGTAGGCATCGGTTTGCATCAAATACTGAACTGCACAATGCTGTGATGGATTTCCTGAACTACATGTTGAGGATGGGTTTCGAACACACCTTTTGAAAGTAGATAGAAAGGTAGGACCAATGCATTCAGGCAGAGGAAGAATACTTTGAAAGTATGTTCACTGTATTACACTTCTGCCCCATGTAAAATCAATCTTGTTACTTTTTAAATGACCCTCGTATAATCACATGAGTGCATCACATTCAAAATGCTGCTCTATAGTACGATACATCACATACATTTTAAAAGAATTTAGTTTTCAAAACTTAAGATTTTGCATTTTCAAAACTTTATTATAATTAGAAACATTATATATTTGAGATCACAAACAAAGAAAACTGGCAATTTGTTAAATATTAGGCCAAATTTTAAATGCATAATATACTTGAAACATACTATTTGAATTTTACAGAGAATCATGTAATTTCAAATGTACCTTCAGATCAGAAAGTACAGAGAGCAATCTTGTCTGAGCAACTTGGTCTTCACTTTCCTTTGATGTACCTTCGACTATACTGTCAGTCTTGCGAGATCTAAACATAAATGGATAAAACAATAAAATAATTTATGTAATTTTAAAATTCTGAAAAAAAAAATATATGACATCGTTAAGAGTTTTGTTTACCAGTATGCCAACTTTCAAGTTGGGACCGCAATGGGATCAATAAAATATGAAAACAAAATATACCATTGCCAAAAATGGCCTCAAAATGACGTAATGAAAGGTGAAAGTGCTTTAGGGTTAAATAGCTGATTTAAATTGGGAGGATTCATCAGTCAGAAGGTACCTCCCATGATATGCTAAGCAGTGACAGCTCATGGTAGGAACAATAGGTGAAGAGCTACAAGAGCAATATGAAAAGATATCTACTGTCTTCAATGAAAATCGGTTAATGAGAACTTAACTATTTTTTTATATAATAGATCAATTCTTCTTCCCTTTAAAGCTGGAAATTTGTCGATTATGTCATCATAAAATGGCTATTTCTTCGTGACATCAAGAAAATGTCTTTCTGAATAGAAATATTTGCCAAAGAAGCAAGTTTATCTGGAGAAATAATGTTTCTTGAGTAAGTTTGTATTCTTTTAAAGCAAGAAAAACGTATTTCCACTGAAACACTTGCAGGTGCAATTGTTAAAATCAGCAAAACCAATATATAAGCTTCTGTAAAAATATTTTTATCTCCATGAAGCACTCGAAGAAGTTCATGAGTCGATATATTCCTTAATTTTTCATCAGCATATACAAGACTCAGTTCATTTTTAAGGCGCTGGTGTTTAGTAAATATTTTTCCGTAAAAATGTTGTTGATTTTCAAAAGCGTGAGAGGGAAAGCGTGAATTAAATTGGTCGAATTTGGTTGTGTCAGCAAGACGGGCAAATTGAAGTTTAAGTTTCTCACAGTCTTGAAATCTTATATATATTTCCAAAAGAATGTGGTACAAAATTTCAAAATACAATTGTTTATAATTTTGAAAAATTGTTTCTTGTGTAAGAGCAGCATATTTCCGTTTAGATCTGCTTATTTCTGTGATTTCGCTAGCTTTTCCAAACAGCGTTTCAAGTACCTCATCGTTCTTTTTATGGCTCAAAATTTCATAAGTTTTTTTTAATTTGAGTAACACGGTAGTTTACGTCTGGTGATTTTTTCTGCAAAATTTCGAATAATAGATTGGTGAAGCCAAATATTTCATTAAATACTATTGCCAAAAATGTAAATTCAAAAGTGTTCATATCATTTAAAAACTCTTGGCCAATTTGAATTGATTTTTTGTCTGATTGGTCACTATTTGCAAGAAATTCAAATACTTCCTTTAATTTATCCCAATCTTCACCTATTACATTTACTAACTTCAAAGTGGAGGACCATCGAGTTTCTGTTATGGTTGGCATGCATCTTGCGGTTGTTGATGTGAGTGGTGAAAAAACAAAGGAATTACAGAGGCTTGCAAAAAGTATTCGACACTTAGAAATTTTAGAAAAACTCTGCTGTAATACAAGGTTCACACGATGTATTAAGCAATAAAAAAAACAGCTTGAGAAGCTTTATGCTTCATTTTTTCTGGAGCCCAGTCAAGTGTCCAGACATTACGCTTGCCCCATCGTAACATTGTCCAATTGACTTGTGTTGTTAATCAAACTGTTCCAAAATTTTGTCTAGCATTTTGTATAAAGCTTCTGACATTCTATCTTCACTCACATCATGGAAACCCAAAAATCGCTCAACCAATACACCTTCCGAATCAACATATCTTATTATTAAGGAGCACTCAGAAGTCTGGTTATGTCTTCCCATCTACTTGAATAGAAAAGTATTGAACTTCATTTTTGACGTGATCGTTTATATATTCAGAAATACATTCAATTAATTCGTTTTGAATAGTTTTTCAGTCACCTGTTAAGACATTTTTTATCGTTTCGTATTGATTTTGAATTTTTAAAGGACTTCTTGATATCAACAGTGAAAGCAATTCCTTGAATTTCTACGATTTATAGAGTCAGTGCCTTCGTCATGGTCACAGAATGCTAGTTCTTGTTTACTCAAATGCAGTACTGCATCAATCATTGTCTGCAGGAAAAGTTTATTTAAACGAACGCTTTCATTGGAATGCATTTTCAAAAGCCTAGCATTCTCACTCAGGGCATTGGCAATGGTGTTCTGATTATTTTCAAAATTATTTAGCATTAATTCGCATTTCAGGTGTTCGCTAGAATCACCATGTTTGTGAAGTGACTGTTTTATATTTAAGAAATCTGAAAATTGTCTTTATTCCATGCCAAATTTTATTACTAAAAAATAAGCAGGGCCAACAAAATCATTTTTGTAACACAGAAGGGCTACAAAGCCATTTATATTCAGTAAACCAAGAATTTTTAAAATTAATATTGTAAGATTTACCGCTCTTCTTGATTTCTTTCTTGGCGACAATTGTCAGTGAATCTTTCGGTCGTCCTTGAAGTAAAATGTCTCTTTTATTTTCATCTTTCCACCGATTGAACGGAGTTTGCAATAAATTACAGACAATGTCGTTCACAGGATACATACTGAAAACTAAAACTATCACAATCAGTTAAACTGTACACGAAACTAAAGTAACTAACGACGTTTTTAAAAAAAAATAACAAAACACGAAAAAACAAATCTCTTTTGGAAAGTATGTACCAAAACACCGCAAGGAAAAAGCCCTAGTGAAGAACCATTGGCAATCCGTCCCATTCCACTGCGATCTCTTTGGAAGGTCATGACTGCAGGTGCAGAGCCTTGGCGTCTCAAGCTAAAACACTTCACTTGCCCGGCAGATAGGGTAGGGTGACGTCACAGTTACCATGGCAACTCGGACAAAAACTGCAGACTTCTAAGCATTCTCATTTCAGCTCTTCACTTGAACTGTTTTGCGTATAAGGGCTTGCTTTCCGTATTGAACGTGCTTGTAAATTGATATCTAATCAAAATTTTGGGTATTTTGGCACTCAATAAAGGCAAAAAAAGAATATATTATGTGAAATTATTAAATAAAACCTTATTTCAAATAAAATAGGTGAAGAGGCACTTCAACTACTTCACCTGAAAAGCCTGCCACTGATGCTAAGTAGTAAACCTTTAATAACTATATTTTTTTTTAACTAAAATGTAAAAAAAAAAAAAAGAAATAATAATGTAGCAATGCCTTTAGGTCATAAAAGATTTTTAAAAATATTAACAAACTTTTCTGCTGATTTTGTCACAGTTTCAGGAGATGTTTGGTTAATAATGTAGGTACCCACTGCTTAAATGTCACAGAATCAATATTATTCTTTTCACAAGATCAATAATGAAACTTTTTAGTAAATCTGATCCTCAGGAAAAATTGGCATTTACTGCAAAAAGCATTCAGGAAGTAAAGGATTACATGTTACTCTTGCAATGCAGTCTTTATAGCTGTTAATGGGGAGTTTATGTTCAGTAGTTAATTTTGCCATATGATACACTAAAAACATGACCTATAAGTTTTGATAAATTTGGATGCACATATGTATACTACATGTACCACTTACTCCAACAATGATAAAGAATTTTTGGATGCAGTTCTGGAAACTTTGAGAAGCCAATTTTTATCTCTGGGTATGCAATCTTAAACAGTTTGTGAATATCTTTCATATATTGTTTAATAAGGACCCTCACCCCCTCTCTTTTTTTTTTTTTTTAATGCAATCATGGCAATAAAAATCTTGCACCAGGTCAGCTGTCTCCTTTTTAAATATCTTTCTTAGCTTCAGGTTTTAGAAATGGTTTTACCTTTCTTGCTATGTAATTGAAATACTGAATTCATCCAGCAAATTTCGAAAACTCCCAACATTTTAGTGGTACAGTACGAATTTGCATTTAAGCTCTTTACTTTGTATCATTTAACATTTCTTTAAGCTGAGCAATAACTTCTGTTTTATGATCAGATGTTGAGAGTTCAGTATCAGGAAAAAGATTATGAATGCAGAACTTTCTTTAGTAAAAACCATGTAACTTTTTCAAATTTGCATAAGGATGTTTTTGTTCATGCAGTCTTTTCTTTTTTTCAGGAGTTTAGCCAATTAACTGTAAAGATACATTAAAAACTTGTATTGCACTTTCAGATGTTTCCTTACTTATATACCGTAATTTTTGGGTTAAGAGCCGCAGCTCTTACGTTACTAAAAGGGAAATTTTTCGAGTGTGCGGCTCTTATGCTGAATTTGTTTTCGATAAGACTGTTTCTTCCCTCCCTTTTTTTTTTTTCATCCAGATGCTTAGTCAATTTTTTCAAACCACGTTTTTTTTTTACCACAAACTCGACTGTGATCAAGTTTTCCCCCTTTCTACTCATACGTTAGACACATCTACTTAAACGATAACTCCGTTGTCCTGATGTTAGTTTAGGAGGAAAAGTGAGGGAGGACAGGAATGCCTTCAAACCACGTTTTTTTCCCCCACAAACTCGACTGCGATCAAGTCCCCCCCCTTCTACTCATACGTTCGACACATATATTTAAAAGATAACTCCGCTGTCCTGATGTTGGTTTAGGAGGGAAAGTGGGGGAGGACAGGAATGCCTGACTCAAATGCCCTTTGCATGGGGGAGTGGGGTATGGAATGGGGGCATAAGCACACAGACGAGTAGTGTGACGTCCGAGGCTTCTGTGGATAGCGCGCCCAGCGTATCTCTTTCGTTGGCTGCAGCATACATCATGCAGGAAGGTGCAATGCAGACAAGGGAAGGAACGTTGATTTTCACTGGGGTGGGGAGACCGGTTTGATGGGCACTTTCTTGGACAAAAGCTTAAGAACATGAACAATTCAAAAGCCTGCCCCAGGATGATTCCATTAGCAGAGACCTATTCCAAACAATACTGGCTGGACGGAAAGACAAATTCTGTTCACTCTTCTTGGTAAATCTGGCATGCAATACATGTGTTTCTTGGCTCTGTGCTTCTGAGTTTTGCTTCGAGTTTAATCTTTTTTAATTTTTTTTATTGACTGACGATAGTGGAAGTTGAAGGCTTTGGCTGGAAAAGAAAAAGAAGGGAGAACTTTCCCATTTATATAAAAGTGAAGCTCAACGCGAAGGCTCAGTGTGCAGTAAAGGAAAGTAGGTCAAACCACTTGAAAGAGAGAAAGCGGCACCGCTGTTTCGAAGTGTTGGCGGCCAGATCTGCGAACACGTGCGAGGCAGCTGGTAAAAGGAAGCGCAACTTCATTCTAACAAAAACATCTCTAGATGAGAAAAAAAGCATAACATAGAAGGAACATATTATTAAAGAAAACATTAATCGAAAGCATTACAAGCGATAATTTATAAGTTAATTACTTCTAAGACGGATTCTATTGCGGTGAACAGAGAACCATCCTGTAGCAGACATCCACATTGAATGGAATTTAGACAATTGTGCAGTTTTACGAGCAATGCAATATTCTAATGGGAGTCTTAAGATTAACTGCGATTTTTATTGATTACATAAATGGTTTTGAGCATTTAATAAAGGCAAACAAATAACATCATTAGCATGATTAATAAAAATGTATAAATAAACATTTTTGCCAGTATGAAAAAATAAGTGTATAAAGCAGATCAACACTGAGTTGCAGAATTAGCCTTTGAAGAATACATATAATCACATTGGGCGTGAGTTAATTCATGAAAATAAGGAAGATAATTTAGCTTTCTGAGCAGCACCACGACTTCACAGGTGCGGCCCTTATGGCAACTTTTGCTTCCAAGATAGCAAAATATCTCACCTGCGGCCCTTACGTCGATGTGGCACTTAGTCCGAAAATTATGGTATATATATTTTGCCCCGCCCCCTTTTGATAGTAGGTTTAACAACCACTGTGAGCAACTCGAGGGGCAATAAGCAGTCACCCATTCCTAGGAAGGGAGAGAGCCAGTGCCGTAAGACAAACACGACATCCATGCCTCACTGGGATTCGAACTTAGACTCAACTTATACAAATGGTCATAAGCCAGCGTTTAGACCACTGCACCACCAGGGCAGCTACTTCATCTTCACCATAACTCGGGCTTATGATACATTAAGTATCAGCTTCATCACCTGTGAACTTTTAACTGATGAGGATATTATCAGTTCAAAGTTCACAGGCGTATTTACTCTTTAAAAGATTTTTTGTAACTTGTCACAGATTTTTTTTATGAATAGAAAGTTTAACCATCCACTCTGAGGAACAAGACGATATTCTTTTTCACATTATAGTGTCCCTTTTCTTAAAAAGAGTTATAACAAAGGTCTTTCTTAAACAGGAATTAAATCACTTACACAAATCTTTGTTGTAACAAGTCTTAAATCTGTGACATTTTAATACTTAAAGAGGGGGAATAATTTCAGCAATAGTTTACCCAGAAAAAAAAAAAAACTCTATTTAAAAAAAAAGAAACTACTTCTTTACATGCAGTATATCTTTGGTATAATAATACCTTTTGAGACCAGAAGACTGAACAAAAAGAAAAAAACATAACAGCTTAGATCATAACATATTAAAGACTTCCTGTAACAACTAACAGAGTGAAATCAGAAGTGTGAGATGGCTGCCGCTGACTGTTGTAATTGACTTATGAAAGTAAACAAAGCTGTAATGAAAGTCAAAAGCAAACTGAAAACAAAACTTGCTATTGGTCATACCCCAAGGTGTTTCTAGTTTCAAAGGGATAGCATCAGTGGCATAGCCAGAAATTTCTTAAAGGGAGGGTCCATGGATTTAGTTCATTGGTGATAGCCTCATATATACATATAATATACTGCTTTGAATTCGTATTCAATGAACCCTCAAGGGGGCAGGGTCAGGACCCAAGGACCCTCCTCTTGGCTACGCCTATGGAGAGCATGGTTTGTATGTCATCCTGTGAAAACAGTGAGATACATGGGGAAAAACTTGGTGCCAAAAGAAATCATTGAAACCTCAGGGGAGAAACAAATATGTTTTTGCTAAAAACCTGGAAAAATCAGGGAACTTGTAATCCTATGCTTAAGGGGAAAAAAATTCAACCACAAAAACATATTTTAATGATCTAGTCCTGGCTTTGCTTTTATTTTTATTCCCTGCAGTCTTCCTGCTCCCCATCCCCCTCACACATACAATACATGCAATGGAAAGATGTATTTAAAGATGAATTTATTACTTCATATGGTGGCCAAACTTTGCATTTTTTAAATGTATCAGGTTAACCTTGTTAATTAATTGTCAAATACTTGAAAATGTCATTTCGTCACTTTTGGAGAATTTTTGGTTGAGATTCACTTTAGTGAAATATTTTATAAATAATGATTCCATTGTGGTCCCAACTTGAAAGTTGGCATACTGGTAAACAAAACTTTAACGATGCCATATACTTTTTTTCAGAATTTTAAAATTACAGTTTTAAAACATTCAAGGTCAAAGGTTATTTTGGTGACCTTGACAAGGTCAACCTAATTTATTTTTTTTCAGCATATGATTTAAAAGCTCATATAAAATGCTATAAAAAGACACTAATTTCAACCTTCTAGAACAATTAGGTAATGAGATACAACTGCTCAAAGATTGTCCGGAGGTCACGATTTTCTAATGTTTAAGGTCATGTATTTGAAACGTGGGTGGACAGGGCTAAAATTTAGAACTTATGCATAAGTCTACATGCCTAACAATCGCACTAAATTTCAAGGAAATCAAAAGGGGTCGGGTTGAAAATGACCATTTCATTGGTTGATTTGACACAGAATGACCCAGAATTTAATTGTTAGAACCATATATAAAGCAACCTCTTAAATGCAGTAGTTGAAGTTTCTCAGCATAAGACCCAATGTTCACAACGTGGATACTAGGATACTCAATAGAACATAAAACAGCAAATGAATGAGTTGAATTTTTATGCAGGCTACATGAATTTGGGGAGTAGGTGGTGGGGGAATAGTCGCAATTGAATAACAGACAAACCAAGTTAATGTATAAAACAAAAATATTATAGGTGTGGTGTGTTAAGGCAATTTATTTGGTCATTTAAGTAATTGCATTTATATTATTTTCAAATAAGCATTCATTGCATGTCTGCTATACTGTTGTGGACATATACATTTTGTTTAAATCTGCAGTCCAATTTGCTGTGCCATTAGCTCTGGAACCACATTAGACCACAAAACAACCTTGATGTGCTTATGGATTTGCAATAGATTGATAAAAAAAGAAAAAAAGCTTTTCAGCTTGCTTTTCTTTTTACATAACGCACCAGAAATGCAACAATTTTGTCAAAATTCCACTTATAATACATATATATACTGTATACAGTATATATATTTCTTTACATATAAAAAAAACAGGGGCTATAAACCACAACATTCTTAGAAACATGTAAGAATTATATGGGGAGAAAAAAAAAAAGAAAAAAAGAAAGAAAAGAGAAAGAATGAAAATGCTTTGTGGTCATCTCCCTGCTAGTAAAAAGATGCACCCAAAGTGTGGAAAAATCAGTGCTATGACTTTGAACTTTGACCCTTCATCCTACAGCACACATACAGTTAATGCCTCATGCTAAGATAGCTTGAGTAATCACCATTGTTTAAGTTTTGTGGTGTGTGCCATTAGCACTAAAAATATAGCAAAAGTTGAGATAATTACTGGAAACCCTTCCTTTTTGCAGAATGTGTGAGGTTTCGGAGACTACCTCAGAACAACTCTCCAAATCTCTCTTCAGAGTTAATTTATGTTGTACTATGATGAAAACAATAAACAAAATCCTTTGTGAATTCATGTGTAATAAGCCTTAATTATCTATAGAAAGATACAACTGCATCACTGCTACAGAGCTAAGCATATACACTAGTTTCTTGTACAGTGGCGGCCTTAGCAATTTTTCTAGGTGGTGCGAGAACTCCGGATTGCACCAACCCCCACACACACACAATGACTATTAGGATGACTAATATTTTGCTTAGGAAAAAAGTTTTTTTGGTAGGTAAGTGTTTTATTAAAAACAAGCTTATTTCCGATTATTACATGGGCACCTTTCTCGTCTTAACACCGGCAAATTTATTAATTAAATCAGAATAATTTATTACCTGGGCAATGTCATTTTTGATGGATAAAATTGCTAGATCCGATAGCCTTTCCTGACACATGGTGGAGCGTAGATAAGTTTTAACAAGTTTCAATTTACTGAAACTACGTTCACCTTTAGCCACAGTGACAGGTATAGTTAGCAGGACACGGAGAGCAGTCCACACATTCAGGAAAATATCCTGCCAACTATTTTGTTTAATAAGTTGAAGAACTTTTAACGGTTCTGCTGAATCAGATTCTTTTAATAATGGGTTAAGGCTTAAAAGTTCCTCAACTGCGTAATTCAGAACCAGAAATGTCACATTTTTCATGATCCGTCAAACTTATTTGTAAATCCGCACACACTTTTTCCAATTTGGATTTTTCAGGAATTGTTTTGATGCTGTATAAAAATGAACATGTGTCATTGAATTTTGATAGTTGTTCAAATCGAGTGACCAGTGCATTTTCAATTGTGTCAATCATAAGATAAAAGACGCTCGTTTTAAATAATTCTTCAGGATCTGTTGGTGTCTCATCTCTTGCCTCGTACTCGAATAACATTAAAATAATTCTTGAAATCGTAATCACACGCATAACTTGCGTTCAACGTAACTTACGCGTGTGATTACGATTTCAAAAATTCTTTTAATGTTTTGTGTGTTACGTGTTTTCCTGGCAATTCTTCTCACTACTTGAATAACCTCATCTTTCTTCGGGATCGGACTGTTTTAAAAACTGGCTCTATTGCAGCCTGAGCAGCTATTTCCTTGGCTGTTATTAAAACAAGTGAGTAACTCCTCCTGAACTGTTTCACAAATTCCGAGCAATTCTTTAGCAATTGTGATGCATTTGGTAGATCCATAGTTTCAGACTGCATAGCCTTACTCACAATGTTAACTTGAAACAATATGTCATACCAAGCCACCGTCGTAAGTAAGGATTCAAACTGCTACATGTGCTGAATTAGTGACCAGGCCTCTGATGCTGCGACTGAGTCTTTCGTTTCTTCATGGAGTTCCAAAAGGGCATCATGAACAGAAGAGTAGTGATACCGAACTGCAGCAAGGCTAGAAACCCTACTCTCCCAACAACAGGTTTCGCAAACTTTTTCAGTGACAGTCCATCTACGTGCTTGGATATTATGACTCATCGCTTTGGTGATCCAGAGAATAAAACAAACAGAGAATACGGTGATCCAGAGAATAATAATACTCTTTGAACGTGTATATTGGAAAAGTGTTGTCCATCATTATTTCTTGGATAGTTTTCGTTGCTCATTTTGTGACTCATAGGTCCTTGAATGATGATTTCATCTCTTGTGGCAGAGTCTATGAGTGGCCATTTAGAAATATCATCATACTGTGTATCTTGCAGAGATGCTGGCAATGGCACATTTTGCGTTGATATTTGTTTCTCTGCAGATGTGCCCGTTTCAGTAGCATTTTGAGCTTGAAATGATGGTCCAGGAATAGCTAGTTCCTCTTGTTTATGGAACCCTTTCCATCTCAATTCAGGCAGGCGGTGTCAGGTGACCACCTCCAATTTTTTGAAAAAATTGTGGTAGCTACTCCTAATACAGATATAAAGTACCGCAAAAGGATTTTTCATAAAAAAAATTTTTGGTCGAGCTACAGCATTTAAAATAGGCAAAAAATACAGTCGTGACGAAAATCATGTGAAACGCCAAATTTTTAAGGCACACTGCTCCTGAACTATACAGGTAGAGACTGAATTTTTTTTTTTTTTTTGAAGCTATTGAATTGGCCTTTCTTCAAATTCACAGAAATTGGTCAAACGAATGTTACCAGATGGCAAAAAAAAAAAAAAAAAAAAAAAAAAAATTATATTTATTACAAAAAAATTATTTTCCATAAATTCAGGATCTTTTTTTTTTTTTTAAGAAAAGGACTTATTCAGGTGGGTAAGTGTGGCAACCTGCACTCCTACTAGGGTTGTCTTAGCAGTAATTTTATTTTTATCCTGTGATGCTTGTAACTCATAAAATTAATTTTTAAAGTATACAAAATTTCAAAAAATCAACATTTTTGAATTGCAATATCTCAAAAACCCCATTTTTTAAAATTCTGAAATTTTGTCCAAACAATGTCCTAATTAATGGTAGGTAGTTAACTGGGGGATTCAGATTACTGGATTTTTGCCTTGAAATTGTCCTACAAGTTTTTGAAAATGCACTTCTCTCCTGCTCGAACCTCACGGTTAAGGTTATTATTAAAAAAAAAACTTCGAAAGATATTTCTGAAAAGTTTACCTGAGTATATATTCCAAATTGCAGTGTCAATCTATATTTTAAAGTCATTTTTATGCTTTTCAATAACTGTCACCTATGTACATGTTGTTGTTTTTTTAAATCCATAGCCTTTACACATACAATACTTTATCTCAGTTGCAGTTAAGATTCAATTTCTATTTACATAAAAAAAAAGCCTAAAAATAAAAAATGATGAGCTTACCATCATAACTACAAATTATCCAAACTGAGAAAAGCTGCTGGATTTTATCGATTTCCTTCTCGTCAAAGGTATGAAGTCGTGCAGAATATCCAATAGGAGTTGGGGCATTCACCTTTAGAAGTACATTTTTTAAGGGCACTGGACACTTGAGCTGTCTTCTTGCCACATTCTTCTGGCCACCAAAAACCTCTGGCTGGTCCATGAAAGATACTGTTATGTCCTCAAATTCTTTAGATATGTTTGTAATCTGTCCCATTTATCCACCAGCTATCGTCATTAATGCATCCTATAAATTCTCCTATTTGAAAATCATTAACATAAAATGGGTTCTTTTTTTTGTTGAATTGAAAATTGCACTGCTTTATCTGGGTGCCAGACTGTTCTGGCCATTGATGGTTTATTTCCTTGTACTAACCAGGAATGCTGTGACTGTATTTCAACAACAGATTTTACTGTATCCAACTCTTCTACTTTGCTGGTTCGATAGGATTGAACTTCACAAGTTGTGAGGAGTAAAAATTTAGTCTTTGGGATCAAGGGGGATACAGTTTCAACAAATGAAAGTGCATCTCTTATATCTTGTGAAGCTTCTTTTTGTAAGTTGAATTTAGTAGCAAAATGTTTGCACAGGCCGCCCACACCATCACAAGCACTCTTGCATTGGCCTGTGGCTGAGAAGATCCACTTCCTTGTAACGTTTGGGTCCCCCTTCATAAGTTCATAGAACTGATATTTGTTTTTGAAGTGAAGTGCCCGGCTGCTCCATCTGAGATGTAAACAATTGTTTTAAATTCTTCCAAAGAACAAATCTTAGCAATTTCACTTTTTATGAGCAGAATGGCACACAGAGCATGTGCTGTGTCATGGCTTATATCATTGCATGCTACAACAAAAGACTTAGTCTCATTTGGAAAGTATACAATGCATGTAAAGAGTGAGATCTGGACATTGTTTGCCAGTAGTAACTTTGCACTTCATCAGGTAGAATTACAGATCAGTTCTGAGCAAAGTCAAAGTGCAACACCAACACTGGACTATGTGCTGCAGACTGTTTAACCTCTGCTATCCCATTTCTCTGGATCCGCTCATTATAAATTACGGAAGAGTTTCTTTTTCTCGATATCCCCCACCTTCAGTAGCTTTTATTTTCATTGGCTCCCCCAATGACTCTCAAGCAGCCTTAATAGGTGTTTCACAGTACTCCATAAAAATTGCACTGGGCAGTACCATTTTCAGTGTCGCAGCTTTGGAAAATCAACCTTTGAAATCATATCAGCTGCAGTTTAGCCTAAAAATTACTGCAAATTGCAGTTTACCCATGAGTCAAAAATTGCCCAAGTTTCATAAAATCATTCACCACCATTTTCACTGTTACTAATTTTTTCTTGCCATTTTCGGATTTAGTCGCATTTGGCTACTTGGTGAATGCTTAGTGCGAGCCCTGCCAGGAATTGTGTTCTCCTGTTATTAAAAATTTATTAAATAATGTTTACAGTTCTCATTTTTTCACTTAATTCAACAAGAAAGATGACACCGAATTTTCGGGTGTAATAAGCACGTCTTTTGAATCCGTTCTGACGCAAATTAAATTTATCAAAGCTATTCAAAGGCAATGGAACCGGCATGGAAAACAATAGATCTGACGGAAAAAAGAAGTTTTTCAGTCGGGTCTTTAATCCCTCAGATATTGGTGTAAACGGAATCTTCAGCTTACAAACTCTTAGAAACAGAGTTATCGACAAAAATAAGATGTGACTTTACGTCCCCTGGTGGGAAAACCATGCATTATTTTAGGAAGAAAGTATTCTCAAAAGGTTTATCCATATGAGCGGTGTCGGTTCAAGAAAAAAAAATTAGTCGAGTTTTCAGGAGCCTAGATTTTGCTAAAAATACATCAGAAGCAGAAATTAACACTTATGACCCCTGGTGGCCAAACCATTCTTTACAAAACATTAGAAATTATATGAAAAATATTTTCCATCAGGTCTTGTATGCGATACAGGAAGAATTTTTCAAATCGGAGTTTTAGGAGCAGAAAACACAATTTACCTATATGCGCCCTAGCGGAAAGTCTTAAATGATTTACGTGAAATTTTGGAATTTATAGGAAAAACATTTCGCATCAGAAACACTATCCAACAACGAAGAAATTTTTCAAATTGGACTTTTAGAAGTAGATATATTGACAAAAATAAGTATATACATCTACGCCACCCTGGCGAAGAAACCATGCATTATTTCAAGAAGAAAGTGTTCCTTAAAGTTTTGTCGACATGAGTAGCATCGGTCAACAAAAGGCTTTTTTAAATCGAGATTTTAGAAACGCATATGTATTTTGCTGCAAATACATCAGAAGTGGAAATTAACCTGGTGGCCACCATTTTTTTACAAAAATTAGAAATTATGCGCAAAGGATTTCCCATCAGGAGCTGTATCCGGTGCAGAAGGAATTTTTTCAAATTGGAGGTTTAGAAGCAGAGAAATAGTGGGAAACGTAATTTACCTTTAAGCCCCCTAGCGGAAAGTCTATGAATTACTTGAAAAATTTTGAATTTTTAGGAAAAACATGTCACACTAGAAACACTATCCAACAAAGAAGGAATTTTTTAAATCGGACTCCTAGAAGTCGAGATATTGACAAAAATAAGATATAGGTCTATGCCCCCTGGCGCAGAAACCATGCACTATTTTAAGAAGAAAATGTTTCTAAAAGGTTTGTCGACACGAGTAGTTTGGTCTACAAATGACGTATTTTTCAATCAAGAATTTAGCTCATATTTTGCTGCAAATACATCAGAAGCGGAAATTAAGGTTTACGCCCCTGGTGGCCAAACCATTTTTTTTTACTAAAATTAGAAATTATGTGCAAACGATTTATCATCAGGAGCTGTATCCGGTGCAGAAAGAATTTTTCAAATCGGAGATTTAGAAGCAGAGATATAGGGAGAAACGCAATTTAGCTTTACGCCCCTAGCGGAAAGTATATCAATTACTTGAAAATTTTGAAATTATATGAAGCACATGTCATACTGGAAACACTATCCAACAAAAAAGGAATTTTCAAAATCTGACTCCTAGAAGTAGAGATATTGACAAAAATAAGATATACATCGACGCCCCCTGGTGGAGAAACTGTTGGATATTTTAGGAAGAAAATATTCCGAAAAGGTTTATCGATGTGAGTGGCATCAGTCCACGAAATAATTTTTTAATCGATATTTTAGAATCGCAGATTTTATGGCAAATACATTAGAAGCAAAAATTAACACTTACGCCCCCTGGTTGCCAAAGTATTCTTTACCAAAAATTCGAAATTATATGCAAAAGATTTTCTATTAGGAGATGTATCCGCTGGAAATTTTTTTTTCAAATCGGAGTTTTAGGAGAAGTTTTATCGGAAAAAATGTAATTTACTTTTACGCCCCAGCGGAAAATCTATGCGTAATTTGAAAATGAAACTATATCTAAAACACTCTTCGACATAAATGGAATCAAAAGATAAAAAATTTTTTTCAATCGGATGTTTAGAAGCAAATATGTAGATTAAAACGTAATTTTGAATTCGACATCTGCATTTACGCCCCCTAGCAGCAAAATTGTGCATCATAAAAAAAACCGAAATGAAGGATCATTATTCGCATATTTCAAGCTTCTGAATGCAAAAAGAATTTTTCATATCGGACTAATAGTTGCAGAGATACTGTGGGTACAGACGGACGGACGGACAAACCGATAACAGAAGCACGATGATCTTTTTACAAAAGACGTGCTAAAAATTGGAAAAAAAAAAAAAAAAAAAAAAAAGAAATTGAAAAAAAAAGTGTCATTTTCAAAAATATGTAAGAAATTTTCAAGGCAAAAATCCAGTAACCTGACTTCCCCAGTAAACTACCTACCATTAGGACATTGTTTGGACAAAATTTCAGAATTAAAAAAAATGGGGTTTTTGAGATATTGCAATTCAAAAATATTGATTTTTTGAAATTTTCTATATTTTAAAAATTAATTTTATGAGTTACAAGCATCACAGGATAAAAATAAAATTACTGTTAAGACAACCCTAGTAGGGACGCAGGTTGGCACACACTTACCCACCTGATAAGTCTTTCTCTTAAAAAAAAAAAAAAAGATCCTAAATTTGTGGAAAATTAAATTTTTTGTAATATTTTTTTTTTTTTTTTTTTTTTTTGCCATCGGTTAACATTTGTTTGACCAATTTCTGTGAATTTGAAGAAAGGCCAATTCAATAACTTGAAAATAAAAAAAAATTCAAGTCTCTACCTGTTACAGTTCAGGAGCAGTGTGCACTTAAAAATTTAGCGTTACACATAATTTTTGTCACGACTGTATTTTTTGCCTATTTTCAAAATGCTGTAGCTCGACCAAATTTTTTTTTTTTATGAAAAATCCTTTTGCAGTACTTTATATCTCTATTAGGAGTAGCTACCATAATTTTTTCAAAAAAATTGGAGGTGATCAACTGACACATGTTGGTCATGCCTGCCTGAATTGAGATGGAATGGTCTATGGTGCCTCCTTTCTCACGAATGTCGACTGAAGAACTTTTATACATTTGGTTATCATCTTCTTCTTCCGTTTCATGTTGAACCAGTTGGGATGATGATTCAGAGGATTTTTCAACCCTGAAATATTTGGCGAGTAAGTTAGAGCCCTTTTCAATTTCGCTTTGTTTTTTTAGTTTTCTTTTTAGGTTTTGAGTGCCTAATAGTCTTTTTGGAGGTTGCGACATTTTTCTGTGGAAGATAAAAATCACTTAATTACATTCAATGTTTTATTCTAAAAATAATGTTTCATGCTCCTAGCAACTCTCTTTGAACTCATGATGTCATCTGCTTTGCTCTAAGTCCCCTTTTGAAACGGGATATTCAACTACCATCCAAGATTGATTGTCATTGGACAGCATGTGCAAATTTTGTCAGTGACGTGTGCGTTCGTTGCATTCAGTTCGCCAAATCATATTTTCTCGAGTACGCGTAGGTCTACGTTATCATGGAAAGTAAAATGACAAAAAGCAGAAGTTATACTTCTAGTTTTAAGCTAATGGTAAATAAATATATTTTTCCGAATCCTGGAAAATCATCAAAACTTTGACGATTATTTCGGGCTTCACTGAAGCAAACATTATTTCTAAAAACGGCGATGAAACTCCAGAACACAGCGAAAGTGATGCGCACGACCCCGAAGTGTTTTTAGATGATGAGCTTTTAAAATTTTTAATTCGGGCAGTGAAGTTTCTGATTTCGATGGATTTGATTGAAAAACTATGTGTACCATATATTTTCAGAATGTTGTGTGTGTATTTTTTAAATTCTTGAGGTATAAATTCTTTATATAATTGGTTTAAGCATCTTATGAATTCGAGTAAATTTTTATAAAATAGGCAGTAGGGTAAGTGTTATCCTTAAGATTGAATCTTGTTTAATTTATATTTTTACTTATTATTTGAAAGATCACGTACTAAATTTTTATCTACGTAATGTTTTCAAGATCCCGCTGTGGTACTACCCCACCTTACAGCGAAGGTGCGGCGTTTCTGGTGATATTTTTTTCATTCCGCCCCTTTTTTTTATCACTGCGGCGTATATGCCAGTGCGGCTTATTTATCCGAAATTACGATAATAATAGCGTACCACACATTAAAATTAAGAGAAATGCACCAAGTTTAGGAATATAACCGTTAAATGGCACAATGTAACCCGTGTATCTGCACCTGGGCGAAAGACTGTCATTAGGAAAAATCTCATGCAGGAGGTGATGGAGGACAATAAATTTGCTTCATGGCTGGTGTTTAGTGATGAAACAACATTCCTTTTAAGTGGCAAGGTCAGCCGTCACAACATTCACATATGGGGCACAGAAAACTCACATGCAGTAATTAAAACTGGGCGTGACCTTAACGAACAGCGGTTAGGAAGCTGCCGTTACTTTAACAAACAGTTTCCTGAGCGCTGGATTGGTTGCTGTGGACACGATGACAAGGCACTCTACAGGTGGCCCACCAGGTCTACAGACCTGAACCCTTGCAACTTTTTCTTATGGGTGTATGTTAAAGATAATGTGTATGTGCCAACATTGCCCACAACACCAGATGAATTCAAAGTTTGCATTCATAGTGCTCTGCAGTCGTTGACAACAGACATGCTTGATCACATATGGCAGGAATCTGATTATTGCCTCAATGTAGTTCATGTGACCAATGGAAGCCACAAAGAACATTTATAAGGTATGGAAACCAAATTTGTGCAGTTTTTTCCTTATCTTTTGTACATTTAATCACTGTATGTTCAGAAACACATAAAATACTGTCATTTGAAATCGGATGAATCATTTTGAATTACATTGTATTATTAAGTCATATTCAAAACTCCCCACCCGAAATTTTTAATCCCCTTCACTTGCAAACATAGGTGGGGAGACTCCCTTCCATTTCAAATTTGAATTTTAAGCCCTGCAATTATTGAAATTTGTCCCATTGTGGAAAAAGGTTGACAATCCTGACTTAGACATTCAGATATATTTTCACAATACAAAAAACATAAAACAAGGGGGAAATGAAATTTGGCCACAACTTTCTTTAGTCTAATTACAACATGTTTTTTTGCAGAAAATAAAACTTGTCTGTAAGTCTCACTTTGAAATTTCCACCAAGAAATTATTATGCATTAAATGCAAATAAATAACTAAATATTAGACATATTATTGCTGAGCTTCATAATGAAAATCTAACCAACGGATGATAGAAGAGCACATTTATGTATATAAAGATTAAATAAATTACCTATGAGCTTTGCTTTGCACAGAATTCTCACCACATTTATCAGAAGGATGGATGCAATCCTGAGATAAATTTTGTCCTTCCTATACAAAGAGATAACACTATTACTAAATCATCATACAAGCTTTAAAGCACAAAATAGAAAAAAACACAGCTTATTTAGATCAGGGTAACTAAAAGGAATGACTTTATGTTATCACTAAAGACTGGATTGTTCAACAAAATGCTTATTTTGCATATTTTTGCATATTTAGCCACTTTGATGAATAAAAGCAGATGTTCAAATTTAGTGCATAATCACTTATGAAAATTTCTGCCCCATTACAGAATGGCGATGCTCAAATGAACCCACTTCCAATCAAAAGAGAAATGTCTAATCTACTCTCTGCTAAATGACTGCACCAGCAATGTGAATTTTTCTTCATGCAAGAAAACCACATTTACTGAAATCTTAACTTCCTACTTGTGAAAGTCCATGCTTGTAAAGATTAACATGAAACCTTTTCTGCACATCCAAATCCATGAGCCAGACAAACTGTTTATCAAAAGTGGTGCTGAACTCTTAGAACGAGAGAAGATAAGGTTACTAAAGATATGGTATAAGACTGGGTCCACTACAAAGTCAGCCTGCCATTGGCTGTTGAAACAAGGTCAAGAAGGACACAATGTCATGGCTATAGTTTGTTTGCACACTGTAAGCAAGGCCCACCCCTGAGTGCATGGGGATAGGGTCATGTGACTATTTTTTTCTTTTGGCATTTCATGAACAAGATATTGGAACTAAAGTATGTGTAATTGAGCTTTAGATTCTCACTGATCCACCAAATTCAGATGAAAGAGTTTTTCAATGGCATGACTATCAAGGACAATTTCTGTCATTTCTGTTACTGCTGATTAGTAAATGCATGAAATTATTAAACATGCCTAAAGTAAATGGGCATAACAGAACAAGACTGAATAAGTTTGTGATGAATTTTGGTTTAGATGTGTTTTTAATGTACAGAACGATGTTGTTTTGTAAAATGTTCAAAAGCTTGCTTCCATTGAAAAAATTTTTAGCGTTTCCCAACATCTCGAGATGGCCAAATGTATAAGTCTTTGGCTAGCCAGAAGTCAAAAACGAGAATATGCCTAGTTTTGACTTTCACATCTACTTCCACACGTGAGCAGGAATTTTCTTGGTATTTATGTAAGGTCTTTATTGATGTAAGAATTTCACTGTGAAAATTAGAAAATTCCCCCTAAACGCCTTTCTTGGAGAAGTACACAAAATAAATAATTCCAAATGAACCAACTTTGAGAAAACATCATTTAGAGAGGTGTTACATAAATACAATTCAAAAGATCAGAAAAGAAGTGCACAATGAAAAAAATCTGAATCTCTATTGATGAAACAATATATGCTGTAAGCAAATGACATTATGGGATCCATGGACCTGAATAAACCATCTGAACTTCCTGAAGCATTTCTGCTATGTGTCAAAGAATTAGAAAAAACTAACAGCACAGCTATAGCTCAGCCATTTATTAAATCTTCAGGCCTGAAACAATAAACTATGACAATAGGGCCTCACAATGGCTTTGAAAAAAAGGCAATTGTTTTACTCTTATTGTAGATCAAAAGTTTTGGTTTTCACTACCTTAAAGAGGGCATTCTGGGCTTACAGAAAATGTATAGAAATGCTAGAAAATATTTTTTAACCTTGATTACAATGGCGTTGAAATCTGCAATACTCGCAAGCATAAATCACCATTTTTGATGGAGTGTTAAGGTGTTTGGGATTTGGAATCTCAAGTAAGGAAATTTTGTGTAATAAATATGGCTAGTAGAGTTTTCAGCAAGATGGAAAATTTAAGTCTAGGAAAACACAAATGAACACACGTTTCAGGTCATCAGCAAATAAAATAATTTATTTTGGATCTATAGTACATAAACTCAACAAGGAGAAATATTTTACTTTCATATTAAATGTGCAACAAATAAAAGTATTACTAATCAAAAACTACTATTATGGGAATTTTTACTATGCATTTTTTTTATTTTAATTGCAAATTTTCAGAGAAAACTCTTCTTCTTCATGCTGTCTTTTTGTTGTCACTTATTCCCGCCACTATCGCGGTTATGGTTATTTTTCATCAAATCCTGCCAGATATTAGGCAGGGAAAATCCTCTGCAGCAATTGATGATGGAGTTTGATTTTTCTCAATCTCTATTCCTTCTTTTAGCATGCTTTTTTGAAAATTGTTTTGTAAACTGATGACTTTAAACGGGAATTCAATCCATGCTGTGACTAGTTTCTCTAACATGCCTATCTAAACCAGTCATGTTGGAGCAATTTTTTATAGCAGCTTTATGCTCTGCTATACGAGTTTCTAGTCTGCGACCTGTTTCACCAATGTAAGATAGTCCAACTAGATTTTATTTCATAGACTACACCTTGCATTTTTAAAATATCTTCTTCTCTTTGAACTATTTTAGGGAAAAATTTTTTTAACCTTGTTCTCTAAACCTGGAGCTAGTTTAATATGTACTTCTTACGAATTCTCTTTAAAGACTCAAATAAACCTTTGTGATAAGAATTTTTTTAGTGAATTTTACTTGTTGCTTTTGCGGGATCTTAATACCATTAAAATTCAGAAGCTTCTCTATTTCTCCTTTAGGATAGTTATTTTCTGCAAGTATGACTTTAAGTTCTTGTTTATTATCTGTTGTAGAAACTATTTTATTAATTTTCCCCCATAAAAACTGACTTCTTAATAGAAACTGGATGATAGGAATTGAAATCTAATATTAGTATTCATTGGTTTTTTATACCAACTAGTAAGGAATTTTCCATCTTCATAATAGATAGTAATATCTAAGAAGTTAATTTTTCTTTCTTTTTGAAGTTCAATAGTGAACTTAAGGGAATCATCTACTTCGTTGAATGAGTCTAGAATTCTTTCTGGAACAATTTCTGAGCTATCTATTACACTGGTGTGCAAAAATTAAGGACGAAGACGAGAAATTAGCATAACAGCGGAACGAGCAGGCAGAACGGACCGAAAGACCACTCAGGAGATAGACTAGGGTCCAGTACAGTAGGGCATGCGCATATATGCAGCATGATGTAAGGGGGCAGGAGGAATTTCGGAAGGATATAAAGCACACGGGCGGTGTACGCTCAGCAATTCGGTGAAAGCTATTGCACGGTGTACATCGGTTTGAACGACTTTGTGTTGCTGCCACCGTGTGATATGGCCATCAGGCAATCCAGTAGACGACATCTGGATGACTTTACCCGAGGTTGCGTCATTGGGAAGTTGGAAGAAGTTCGAAGTGTGACTAGTGTGGCCAAGGAGTTCGGGATCGCTCACAGCATCTTTCACGAGCTTGGAAAGCATTTCAAACGACAGGAACAGCTGTCCACGAGCAACCACGGCGGCGGATGACAGGTATATTGTCCTACAGGCAAGAAGAGATAGATGGCAGATAGCGGAAGAAATCACAAGGCACATGCAACAGACAACTGGACGTCCGTTACCGCGTTTTACCATGGCCAGGAGGCTGCACAAAGGTGGTCTATTTGCACGACGACCAGTATGGCGTGTGCCATTAATGCCTGCTCATCGGAGACAGTGGTTTCTGTGGTGCCAAGAACACAAGAACTGGACACATGAGCAATGGGGTCGAGTTCTCTTTACGGATGAGAGCCAATTTAGTCTGATGAGCAATTCTGGATGCATACACATCTGGAGAAAGCAGGGAACATGCAATCACACCTCCATCATCATCGAAAGGGACCAGTTTGGAGGTGGCAGAGTTCTCGTTTGGGACGGTATCATGCTTGGTAGCCATACTGACCTCTACATCTTCCAAGGAGGATTAGTCACTGGTGTCCGCTATTGTACTGAGGTTCTCCTGCATCACGTGCATCTGTTTAGAGGTGCTGTGGGTCCTGAGTTCCTCTTCATGGACAACAACGCTACACCTCATCGTACAGTGGCTGTCGCAGAGCTGTTGGAGAGTGAAGATATTCAACGCATGGATTGGCCCGCAAGATTCCCGGACCTAAAGTCAATCGAACACGTGTGGGACCTTCTCGGGAGACGCTTGGCAGCACGTCACCAGCCACCAGCAACGATTCTGCGGCTGCGATTGGCCCTACAAGAGGAATGGGCTGCGATGCCTCAACAGCTCCTTGACAACCTCGTCCTCAGCATGGACAGACGTTGTAAATCCTGTAACGCAGTCAGGGGTGATCATATCCCCTACTAAAGACTGGGTTTTTCTTGGCAGCCGCCTGTCACATGGACGTTTCTGTCTTCTGTCCAGTTGTACTCGAAGCTACGTTTTCAATAAAGTGCCTTCGTATCGTTTGGATTCTTTGTTTGGACGGTTTTGCTCACTTGTCCCATATTCTTACATCTTGGGGATCTTATGGTATGATTTCAGTCAATGTGGAGCACTTTTGCACGACGTTACATTAAAAAAAAAACGCCTTGTCCTTAATTTTTGCAGGCCAGCGTATAAATAAGATGTCATCCATGTATCTGCTATATAGGCAGAAGTATGTGGGTTGTACTAGTATCTTTTCTTCTAGTTTTCCCACATAATAGTTAGTTAAGAGTGGGAAACCCATAGCTAGACCAGATTTTTGAATGTTTTTTTTTTTTTTTTTTTTCAAATTGAAAGTAGTTGTTCTGCAAAGAGAAGGTAAGCATTTCAAAAATTCCAACAAATACTTTTATCTTTGTTGTGAAAAACTATTTGGTCAGCCAAGTCTTCCGCTGTAAAGTCTATAAGTTGATCTATATTAATGTGAGTATACATTGACACTATGTCTAAACTACTCATAATAGGAGAATCTAATTTAGGAAGAAGTTCTAATTTTTTTTAGCTGCATTGAATTTTTAATCAAGTTAGGTGGCTCTTTTAACAAATTCTGAAGGTGTGACTTTAAAAAGTAGTTTAGATTTGAAATAATTTAGTTTTTTGAGTCCATTATTGGCCTAATTTGGTTGGTGTTCTTTATGCAGTTTGACTATTCTATATATTTGAGGTAATCTGAACTGTAATTTTGAGAACTGTTTATAGTTTTCTGGAAGATGATTTTTTTTTTTTTTTGAAGTGAAATAAGCTAGTCAGTTTAGAAAAAATTAATAAAATAGTTTCTACAGCAGATAAGAAAGAAGCCCATAAAGAACTTAAAGTCATACTTACAGAAAATAACTATCCTAAAGGAGAAATTGAGAAGCTTCTGAATTTTAATGGTACGAAGATCCAGCAAAAGCAACAAGTAAAATTCCCTAAAAAAATTTCTTATCACAAAGGTTTATTTGAGTCTATAGGAATGTTAGAAAAACTAGTCACAGCATGGATTGGAATTCCCTTATTAAAGTCACCAGTTTCCAAAACAATTTTCAAAAAAGCAAGCTAAAAGAAGGAATGGAGATTGAGAAAAATCAAAACTACAACATCAATGACTGCAGAGGATTTTCCCTGCCTAACAGCTGGCAGGATTTGATGAAAAATAACCATAACCGTGATAGTGACGGAAATAAGTGACAACAAAAAGACAGCCTGAAAAAGGAGAAGTCTTCTCCGAAAATTTGCAATTAAAATAAAAAAATTCCTAGTAAAAATTCCCATAATAGTAGTTTATGATTAGTAATTGAATTAAGAAACTAGGAAGCCAATTCTCAACATGAGCTTTATTCAAAGAAATAAAAGTAATTTAACCTATTGAATGTAAAGTTGTGATGAGGTACAGGAATTTTCTTTAGTTAGTTTTACATCCAGTGCACATAAATATTTTTAAGAAAATGAAAAAAAAAATATTCCAACCTAATTTTTTTTGTATCAATAATAAAATGCTTGCCATAGTTAAAATGAATGCTGAGTCCCCCTCCCTCAAATCATACCTCCTTAAAGGGCTTCAAAATAAAGTTCTATCCTCACTTGCTATCTCTATTTTTGCCTTCTGCTAAAATTTTTAATCATTGTGGATGTTTCTACTTCCTTCAGTTCAGATACTGGTCATGAGACTGTGAGAAATATTGAGTATTTTACTGATGGTTGTTCTGCACAATATAAAAACTGCAAGAATTTTCTGAACTTGTGCTATCATGAACATAACTTTTTTTAGATTGGTAGGGAAGTGGTCATTTTTTGCAACAAGCCATGGCAAGTCACCATGTGATGGTATTGGTGCAGTTTTTGTAAAAAGGCTAACAACAAAAGACAGTTTGTAGCGACCTTTAGCTCAACAAATAACATCTGCTGCAGCAATGTATAACTTCTGCAAAGATAATATAAAAGAAATCACATGTTGCTTTGTGTGTGTGCTGAAATGATGAAAAAAGTGCGTAGTCAGAGCTTAGTCCCCATTTTGAGAAAGCAAAAACTCTTCCTAGTACATGCACAAAGCATTACTTTACACCAATTGGCACACATATTATGTTTGGTTGAGGTAAACACTGCCACAGGAAAAACATACAGCCTATACAAACAGGCTGAAGACCTGGTTCAGTCCAAGTTTATTTCATATGAAAATCAGTAATTGTGTTTAGTTTTAATTCAAACTGACAGAGAAAAGAAGTCTTATGTAACCAAGAAAAAGTTCATTTATAAATCATACATAAACATACCATTCAATGCCAAAATAATTAAAGGACTTGGGTGTAAACTACGGTAACCAACACTTCTGTTGTTGTGAGATACGTAGATTACAAGAAGCACAAAAATATGAATGTTTGCACTTACCATAAATTGAAAGTCATATTGTGGTGCCATATGTTGACATAAATGCATAATAAATACTCTAAAATGCTCAGATTACCACCACAGTTGTTTTTCATACACAACTCATTTTTTTTTTTTTTTTACAAAAATGTTGGTTACCATGTTTTCTGCCCAAACCCTTCAATTCATAAAATGGTTTGTTCCATTAGTTTATATTTTTATTAAAATTAGTAAGAAATTTAAAGTCACCTAATCTTTGTAGTTGCTTGTATTCTTAATAACTTAAAAAAAAAAAAAAGAAAGAAAGAAAAGAAACAGCTTGTGATAGCATAGGTGGCCCTATTGGTTGCAATTTTCGCAATTGCTGATTATTTTGAAGTATGGTAACTGAAAAAAAAAATTATAGTGATTGTGAGCACAGCTTTGCAGGCAGCATTTTGATCAGTTACAAAATGAAATTGGTTAAAATATTAAATTCAACAGTAACAAATCTTGTGAGTTGCAAGCACACTCACAGAAATAAGGCTATACATCTAGACAAGTGCTGCTGCTAAAGTTTGGGAATTGCAAGCTGTACAATATGCTCTGGTAAGTTTTTTTTTTTTAGTTTTTTTTATTTACCTTATGTACAGAGTTGTATAAAAGTAAAATGTATCTGTGTACACAACCATTGAAACAAAAAACTTGCTGCAAACCCGCGGAGCTCGAACTACGATAACAAATAGAATAAGATAATTTATAGAAAAATTAATGAAACTATATATAATTATTGGAGCTTTAATGTTTAGTACATTACAATTGAACGTGCAGCAATGTCTGTGAAACGGATCTTTACGACTAAATACCAAAATATTGGACTACGAACCTCACAAAAACAAGAGACTAATTAGAGAAAGTTTATATATCCAGAAAAACAGTTCCATTAATGAACCTTCAAAATTTATAAATAACATTTCCAACAACTAAATTCAAAAATACAGTACACTTACAAAATACATAAGGAAAAGATTTTAATTCAATTACTGGCAACTATAAGAAAAGATTTAAATTCTTTCTGTGTAAACAAAACTTGTACAGACCTTGATAAAATCTAGAAACGTCTGTAAAAACAAAAGAACTCACAAGATGTGAAAAATAACTGAAAGTTCAAGTTAAAATTGAATTAAGTATATTAATCTGAGTAAACCATGACTAAGTGTAATAATTGCTGTAAATAACACTTTTATTTTTTTTAATCTACAAGCAGAAATTATCTGCAAAATCGGCTGATAATTTGGAAACTATCCGCATACAGCGTACGTCCGAGTTCTGCTACTGTGCTTGTGTATAAATTGTACAAATACGTATTATTTGGCAGTTAAAGGTTCTTAAATATAATTCCATAAGACTTAAAAATATTTTGAAAATAAAAATTAACATAAATATTCATCAGTTTCTGTGCATTTCCGAGTGCTTAAATGTTACAATTTTTCACAAATATTCAGAGCCTGTAACATCTAAACCAGTTTGAACCACAAAATTAAACTCACAGGTTTTGTTAAGTACTACACTGCTGGACAATTGCTAAGGACGGATCATAAACGGCTATATAGCGCATAAAAAAGTAAGTGTGGTTGGATGCCAAGTGAAATAAAATAATATCAGAATGCCAGGACATTACAAGAAGGACAATTTATTGTGCTCTGAAATCCAGAAGGCTTTGGAACGTGTTCAAGGGACAAACAGGCCATTTTGTGCAGAATACGTAAACGTGAAAAAAATGCAATTACCGTCCGCAGGCGTTCCGGCGTAAGATGTCAATACGGGATATGGCCACCATGGAGGGCGATGCAAGATTCCACACGTCGTGTCATGCTTTGCACAACATTATCAAGCAGCTGTTGGGGTAATTTATCCCATTCCTCTGCCAGTGCACGGATGAGGGTGTCCTTGTTTATTGGAGGGCATTGGCGACCAGCAAGACTCCTCCCCAAAGCATCCCACACATTTTCAATGGGATTCAGATCTGGAGAATGTGCTGGCCATAGGAGGCGATGAGTATCCTCGCTCTCAAGACACACCTGGACAGCGACTGTTTGATGACATGTAACGTTGTCGTCCATGAAAATGAATCTATCACCGACAGCACCACGGAACATGCAAACATGAGGTAGCAGAACATCATTAATGTATCGTTGGCCAGTCACAGTCCCAGTTGGAAGCACATAGAGGGACATACGGCCATTGATCATGATGCCAGCCCATACCATGACACTACATGTCAGATATCGGTTCCTTTCCTGTATGTTTGCTGGACAATATGCAGTACCACTATCACGCCAGATCCGTTGTCGTCGACAATCAGACGATAGACTGTATCTACTCTCATCTGAGAAGAGGACAGCAGACCAGTCGTTATCAGTCCAATTGCGATGTTGATGGCACCATTGCAAACGGGGGGTACGGTGACGTCTGGACAATGGGATGCACACAACAGGACGGCGGGCGTATAGTCCTCCTTCATGCAAACGTCTGGCGACAGTGTTTCGGGAGATCCGCTTGCCAGTAGCAGCCATAAACTGATTTGCTACCTCACTAGCTGTGCTACGCTGGTGTCTTTTTGTTGATGGCACTTTGTACCGATCTTCTGCAGGTGTCGTACTGCGAACACGACCTCCCCCGTGACGTTTGCTACACTCTCCATTTGTTTGAAATGATTTCCAAAGCCTTGAAACAACACTGTGGCTGACGTCGAACTCCCTGGCAACATCTGTTATTTTTCACCCTTTTTCAATCTTGCCAATAATACGGCCACGCGTAAAATCATCTAGGTGATGTCGGGAAGACATACTGAAAATTGCAAGTTCGTCAATTGATTCTTTCCCTTTCAACTTTGCGTTTGAACAACAACGGTCAATATGCGTCAATTTCTTTATATCTCTTATCAGCGCTATGACGTCACGAACAAGTTCGGTAATCCAAAATTTGCATACGCACAACACGTCTTACTGTATTCCACACTTATGCTAATTTCCACATTTTCCTGCCTTCCATTTTATGGTTGCTATCGTTGCTATTGTCATCCGTCCTTAGCAATTGTCCGGCAGTGTAATAGGGGTATGCCTGGTGGGAAAAAAATTTAAATTTTTATCTTGTTCCTCTTTTGAGATATGTAACCTTAAAATCTGCAAAAGTTAAAAGTTTTGCAACTTTGAGGGGGGGGGGGGCAAACCCAGACTTAAGAGCTTCATAGTTGAAAACTCTACTAGCCATAGTTATTACACAAAAATTCCCTACTTAGGGTTCCAACTCCCAGTCACCTTAACACTTCGTCAAAAATGGTGATTTATGCTTGCGAGTATTGCAGATTTCAACGCCATTGTAATTAACATTAAAAAAATATTTTCTATCATTTCTATAATTTTCTGTAAAATAAATAAATAAGTATAAATGACACCGTCTCTGTACGAACAATTGAATAAGAAATGAATAAGAAAATTGAGGAACTTTAATCTAAAATACACATGAGTACTTTTGGGCCACTTTGGTCCCATCTTCAGATGTGAGGTGAACATTTGAACAGTGCTGCAAATTATAGAAACCAGGGCAGTATGGGTAAACAAGTGTGTGTGTTTGTGTTACGTCAGCGATAAAATTCACAATATAAAACCCCTCACTCGTACATTCTTGATAAATAAGTATAAATGACACCGTCTCTGTACAAACAATTGAATAAGAAAATCAAGGAACTTTAATCTAAAATACACATGAGTACTTTCTGGTCACTTTGGTCCCATCTTCAGATGTGAGGTGAACATTTGAACAGTAAGCCAAAATGTCTTTTTGTGGTAGTAAAAACCAAAACTTTTGATCTTACAATAAGGGGAAAACAATTGCCTTTTTTCAAAACCATTGTGAGGCCCTATTTTGGCCTGCTGCAGAAAGGGGAGAGAACTAGCATTTATTAATGCTTATTTTTCCAAACTTTCAACAGCAATATCTACTCTGGAAAAAAGGATGAAACTAGTAAAATCTTTCAAAGTCATAGAAGACATTAAAAAAAAAAATGATTGGGCACTCCCAACCAACTGGCAAAAACTCCAGTGATGTAGTCCTGATGATGAACTAGGTTCTAGTTCAAAAATCTGACCACCAAGTATGTACAAATTACCTCTATAAAACTCATAATACCAATTTTTTCACTGAAACAAAGAAACTAAAACCTGGCATACAAGAACATGCTATACAAAACATTATTCCTATGTACTCTTGGGTAATCCTGGTTTGGAAAAAATTGAAATTATAAAATTCTTCAAGAAGAAAATATTGATTGTGAAAGTATGTTTTCCCACTTACATTGCTTACTTTATCCCTGCTGTTCTGTTCATACTTACTATATGCCATACTGTTCAGGTCAATATGACCCATTTCAGAATAATATCATTTCTAGCAGTAAAATCCTGCCTTAGTCTTCATTACAATAAACTTGATGTAGTGTAATAAGATAAAATATTGATGAAATAATATAAAACATGCAAAAAAAGCATCTGACTAAACACAAATAATTTTTGAAAAATTGCTGTGTGCATCTTAGAATCTTACCTTTCATTTTCATTTGCAGTTTGGACAATAATAAGATATGTGGGACTTAGCAAATATGTTTTTTACAATCAGAGCACAATATATTTGTTTTATTGTCATTAGCTTACTTGATGAACAGAATTTGCACCACACACGTTTGATACTCACTGAAGAATCCACAGTGGATTCTGAAGCTGCATTTTGACTTTTGCCCTGTATTCTTTCCACTATGTTATGTGACTCCTCAGTTCTTGAAAGATGTTGCCTCAATTCTATGTCTGGAGTAATAAGTGATTTCCCTCCAGAAATAACCTTCTTTAGGTCAGTTTGTTTTCATTCCATTTGGTAACTATTAAAGTCCATAGAACAGATGCACTGTATGCAGAACTATCAAGCATGTTATAGAAAATTATCATCAGCCAACGGTTTGTTTCTCTTTAGCAGGTTTACATATTCAAAAGTTGATCAAGAGTATCCACAGATTCTTTACTTGCATTGTAATCTAATATAATTTGTGATTTTTTGTCAGGTCTACTACTTACTGCTTTTTCATGATGTAATGTGCTTATATGCTTGAATGCTTCAGTATTGTAAAAAAATAAATAAAAAAACATGCAACACCATAAAATTCCTAGCCTTAGTAATCACTGATTAAACCACAGAGAATGTGCTGTGGCTTTCATCTTTCAAACTTCAAGAGTGCATTTCAGGGCATTACATTTAGAACTACATATATTAAAACTTACTAAAACCTACAGCTACTTAAACAGTATGTAATTTTCATACATGATCCTTAATTCCTACCTAAGAGGAATTTTGCAAATTTTTCTAAGTAAACATACAAAAACACAGCAACCATGTTCAGTTACACTAACCTGCATACTATATATTACACAGTAGTGTTCTCCCTAGCCTTTTTACTGTGACCCTGCCCAGCTAATTTTCTCTGCCACACAGCTAAATTTCCTTTAATGAGCATTTTCACAACACACATGAGTGGAAAACTTATTCCCACATACAACACCATCAATATTGATGAAAGCTGACTTATATGTGTCGAATATGATTTATTAGTAAGTATTTAATAAGTATAATGTTAAGCAAAAGAATTTTTTTTTTCAGTTGGGGAAGGGGTCAGTAAATTTACTACCCAGATGTAAAAAAATTAGAGGGACACTACATAATGTGTAGTTGCCTTACATCAGCTTCCTTTAGTGTCGCATTCTGATCGTTTTCAGCAGCAGGTGAGGCATTTGATGACCCAGATTTATCTTCTTTCCTTGTACATAAACACCTAAGAATGATACAAAACTGCCACATCAGACACTTCTGAATATCAAAAATTATTACCAAAAAATTCAGGAACTTCAAAAAAAAAAAAAAAAAAAAAAAAAAAACACAAGAGAAAAACAAGAATTTTTATTGTACATAAAATTATGCTGAAATATACCAGTGTCGAAAACAGATTTTTAACTTTAATAATTACTTAGATTAGGATTTAAAATGTTACTGAGATACAGTACAATACAGGCTTAAGAAACACAGCAAACTGGCTTACATTGAGAAGAATTGGCAGGAAAACACGTAACACACAAAACATTAAAACAATTCTTGAAATTGTAATCACACGCGTAAGTTATGTTGAAAAATTATGAACGGGACTTTTCGGTAGTGACTTCTACCTTCATCAGCCATGGAATGAGACACGTGGTAAAAACGTCAGTTGTTGCCAGATTTCAAAATCCCTTTCCAAATAATAGGCCAACCTTATTTGCAACAACCATTCTGCTCTTCAACTAGATTATCAGAACATCATCAACATTGGAAAATTGCATGGCTTTCCACCCCTCTTACTACATAGACTAATCAAGAGTTTTGAATCGCAGAATAGATCTAGTTTACTGCCTGAACCTTCCACCACCCATCAGTTTGTTGACATTTTGCCCTTTAGCCTGTCCTTCACTCATAAAGTTTCCTCTGTTTTCAAGTCTTTTGGCTAAAGGATTGCAGTCAAACCACCTCCACATCTTCTTAAACTCATCCTTAAGGACAGAGATTTCAATAAACCCCTAGATTTACAAGGTGTCTACTCTATCCCTATCAACACTTCCACAGGCGTTACCCACTATATTGGTAGTACTTACCGCAACATAAACGGGTGTTTGATGGAGCATATCGCTGATGTTAAGAAAGGTAGCCCTTCCACCTCCCTTTCAATTTTAACCATCAGCGATACGTCCACAGCTCCCGATTGGCACAATGTTAAGCGAATCGCCCCGTTCAGCAATCGGCATGCCCTCGGATACCGCGAAAGCATTGAAATCTACCTTACCCCTAACACCTGCAACACTGAAGCACCTTTTAACATCCCTATTATTTGGAAAGCGATTTTGAAATCTGGCAACAACTGACGCTTTTACCACGTGTCTCATTCCATGGCTGATGAAGGTAGAAGCTGGCTTATATGGTTTGCAGAACCAAAAATCTGAAAACAAAAATTAGAATGATCTTGGGAGCATTGATATTTGCATAACAGTAGTAAAAGGCATGTAAATTCCTTTTTTAATCAAATTTTACATATCCAAATGCGGGCATGTGAAATTTTAGTTTAGGCATATATTTTTTGGTCAACATGGCCGACTGGCATTTATTGACTATTTAAATTTTTTTCTGGCCTTTGTATAAATTAAAAAGGGCTAATGACTAACAGAACCAAAGAACTTCCTTTGACAAAGCTTACAAAATTAAGTTTTATTCAAAGCCTTTGAATAAAACTTGGTTTTGGAATCAGCATAAATCTCCAATAGCTAACTGGAAAGCATAGCAAGGTTTTAGCAAGAATTAAAAAAACAACAACTGTCAACTGGGTTCATTTGTGTGGTTCAAAGAAATGAGCTACAATAGAAATTAATTGCTTCTGGATATATTTATTGATAAGAGACAAAAACTTAAAGCATTTGTAAGAATAATAAGTAAAACAGGGAAAGCTTCTTATTAGTTGGCCAGGTGTGCTTATATAAATCTTATTCAAGTGAAGGTATTTCTATGTGTTGTTTGCTGTTTTGACATCATGCAGGGTTACCAGATGTAATGTTGGTTTCTCCCCAGAGTTTATTTGTGTTGTATTTGGAGAGCTCCTGCAGGAGACATCTCAGAATCATTTGTTCTTGGGCTGAAAGTTGGGAGCTTCAACCCGTCCCAGGAGTTCAAGGTATTCCACGTGTGTGGTGTTTTACTCCAAGAACTGGGGTGGTTTGTTTTTTACCTTAGAGGAAGGTCAAGGGGGCACCTTCAGGGAGGGGCAAGTTTGGGGTCTAACAGTTCCCTCAAACAATTGGGGTCTAACTGATCCCTCAAACAATTCAGCCCTCCCGATTTCTTCCTCAGAAGTGCAAAAACTATCGAAATAGATGACAGCTGGGGAAAAAACTTTATATTACCTCTGGAAACCCTGCAATAAAATGTCAATTATCTCCAAAACGGTTCGTTTCCAGACTTATGTTGACCAAGACTTTCTTGTTTGTTTCACTGAGTACTACTTATATTTTCATTTGTGACCAACATTTCTGAATCACCCTGTATATACATAAAGCATACATCCTTTTCCATCACTTACGGGTTCCACCATAAAATGCCTGAAATTCAAAGAAACATTAATTGAATCTTGAACGGAAAAAAAAAATCTGAACGTTCCAAAGATTATTAAGTCTGAACGTGAAATTCATTATTAACAACATCTAGCTAAGCCGTGTTGAGTATGTATTAGGTGCTTGAATTAATTCCCGCTGCTTTTTGCCACACCTGTGTGTTGCAACAGAACGGTACAGGATAGTCTATTCAAAGTAGTGTCCGTTGGCAGCTACGGCCCTTTTCCACCGTTGGGGTAACAAATGGATTCCGCAGTAGAAAAATGCAGGTTCTTTCGAGGCGAACCATTCATCGAGCCATTTTTGGATATCCGCGACAGAAAGGAAGTGCTGCTCTGACAGGACATGTTGTAGCGACCGGAACAAATGGAAGTCCGAGGAAGCAATGTCTGGGGAATAAGGCGAGTGCGGTAAAAAGTCCCAGCCAAGTGACTCCAAGAGTTCCTTCACGGATTTGGCAACATGAGGTCTAGTGTTGTCGTGGAGAAGAATAACTTTGTCATGTGGGATCCCGTTTCCGAGCTTCTGGATCATTCCCATTGCCTTTAAACGTTTGCTAACCGTTGACTCATCGACCCATAGTGTTTCAGACAACTCGTGGAGCGTCTGACACGAATCCTCACCCAATAAGGCCTCCAATGCGCCATCTTCGAACTTTTTTGGCTGCCCAGGGCACTCTTTGACCTTCACGTCATATTTGTTGGCTTTGAAGCGTCAGAACCACTCTCTGCATGTTGCTTCCGATAGGGCATGTTCCCCATAGGCCTGCACTAGCAAACGGTGACTTTCCACTGCAGATGTCTTGAGATGAAAGCAGAAGAGTAATGCTTCCCGCAAATGCTCCTTTTTTGGTACGAAACTCGACATCGTGAATGCGATACAAACTCGTGTTCTGTGCCTTCCGATCGTGTGTCACACATTGCTTTGCCCAGACTACGGACGGTACGTGCGTGTGCAAGGGAGGTCATGTGTGGCCCGGGTCACAGCGAACCACTGCTGTGCTCTATTGGGCAACAGCGGGAATTGATTCAAGCACCTAATACAAGAAATAAAAAATGCAGCAAAAAACGATATTATTGTCTATTGTGACAAGAGAAGCCAGCTCTTTGTGTAGAAGAATGTTTTAAGAAATATCACGAATAAACAATATTTGTGTGAGTTTTAGTAATAACTTTTCTTTATGCACTTGTGAATATATTTTGTGTGTATGTGTGTGTGTGAATAAATCTTCTGATGCCATGCTTGATCTTTCATTCTTATTCCAGAAGCCTACTATCCATCAGTTGCATGTGCTTGCTACAAATATACTTGTAGCTGCGCCTGAAAGGCAAGTCATACTAATCTGAGTTAACTCACATGTGGTGTCCTGGGCCAGAGCCAACTAAGAGGGTTAACTTGTACTTGGCAGTCAACATGTTAATTAGCCAGAAATCTTTCTTACCACTGCAGCTTTTGGGGTTTTCTTTCAGCCAGAAAACATATCAGTGAAATCATTGGCAAAAAGTAGAGTGATTCCGTACCACTCAACACAATTTGAAGACATTTTTTACCTCACCATCTCAGATTTTAATGAAATTCGGTACATAGGTGGCCTCTATATAGATTAAGAAAAATACCAAATTTCATCGTCATATATCCACCGGTTTTGAAAATACAGCTATATAAAATGTCCAAAAACACCCCAAAATCGGAAGATTGATATGTTTTTAAATTGTGATTGCAGCTCCCCTAATTAAGATAGAGAGATGGGAAAGGTATCTTTTTGTAGTATTTTTATGATCTTTTATTTGATGTACAACACCATAGTGGTTAAAATTAAAAAAAAATTCAAAATTTAAAATTAAAATTTTGAATTTTTCAAAATGAGACAGTCTTTATATGTTTGCGACAGTCTTTATGACAGTCTTTATTAAAATGCGACAGTCTTTATATGTTTGGTATTTGATCGTGTGAGTTGTAACCTGGGATGACAATGGGTGTACTTAAAAAGGTATATTCAAATTTAGCCTAACACAAGAGTTTAATGAAAAAAATAATTAAAAAAACATATAAACTGAAAATAAATGTGGGCTAAATCTTTAAAAAGTTTCATTAATAACAATAGATATAGTATTTTTGTTATTTAAAACCATTTATTTAAACAATGTTTCATTTTTAATTGATTTGTTTAAAATCTGAGACTACATGGGTTTAAAAATTTTATTAATTTCATTATTCAAAATTTGTAATAATTCACAATACAAAATAAAAAAATAAACAGACTTTAAAAAGTAATTTCAATTACTGCTCAAGAAACACATCAAAATAATAATAACTAAAGCCCGGAAGTTGAGGCAAACTGCATTAAAATGCTTTTTTTGCCTTTTCGGCTCATATTTGAAGAAAATGCCTTTTTATGTTTTTAATGCCTTTTTTTGCCTATACTCAACAAATGCACTATTAAAAAATGATTTCTTCTTAAGAATGCAATAAAATCAAAGTTTTGATAACAATCTAGCATGCAGTACGTAGTGTTTCCGGGTAAACACGTAATTTTTTTTAAGTTATTCATTTCTTTTAAAAACTCTTTTTAGGGTATAGGTGTACAAACCATAAGGTAGGTGGCATTTTCTCTAAAACGAAATCACAGTCGGCAGACATCTGAAATAAACACGAGTACAATAGGTACATTCAAAACGAGGTGCTCCAATTTAAGCAGCGGTAGCAGACCCATGCGCAGAGTCTGCGATGGTGGGCATCTCATTTTATGTTTTGCTCTCCCTAGAATCCTAGATGATAGTTTCTGCACATGGCAGAAGTAGCAGAATCCAGTCAGATAACATTGTAACCAATCAAGCTAGAGTGAAAGCCAAGAATGCACGTACACACATAAGACCTTGAACGTAAGTGCAAAACAAGGGAAGAAGATTCTGTTAGTTCGCTACCCCTAATAGATCTCGCCTTGCGTCCAAGTGAAACAATAATGCCGAAAACTGCTTCTTCAACCAGTGCTAAATCAAGTCGGTATGTTCAAGAGTATGGAAGTGATATCTTGTCCACTGATGGAATGGTGTTGTTTTGTGAAATATGCGATACGAAACTGAATTACGAAAAGAAATTCCTCATTTCACAACATTTGACAACAGCTAAACATAAAGCTGCTGTTATTCGGAAGATAGGTGAACAAAAGACATGGTTGATTTTGTTATTCGCTTCTACTTAGAGCAAGCAGTCACAGTTTGCAAGTGATTTGTGCCATGCTTTTATAGATGCTGGAATACCTTTGTGGAAGCTGTAAAATAATTCACTGAAGAATTTTTTGGATAAATATACAAAGGAAGATATTCCGTGCAAAGCAACTTTGCGGAAAACATACTTAGATTCCTGCTACGTCGGTATAATGAAAGAAATACGAGATGTCGGGGATAAAAATATTTGGATCAGTATCGATGAGACAACAGATGCCACGGGAAGGTATGTGACAAATGTTGTTATTGGTACCATGGAACCTGCTCAGCCCTTAACTATCTACTTACTTACATCAGAACAACTTTCAAAAACAAATAGTAGCACGATTTCTCAGCTTTTTGCCTCTTCATTAGCTCTTCTTTGGCCTGGCGGAAAAAGTATGGAAATGTACTATTGTTTTTAACAGATGCAGCTCCTTATATGAAAAAGACTGTCCACAGCCTGAAAGTTCTCTTTCCAAAAATGCTTCATTTAACTTGTTTGACTCATGCTCTCCACAGAGTAGCAAAGGAGGTACGTGGGTTATTTCCGGATATTGATGCGTTAGTGAGTTAAGTGAATAAAATTTTCCTTAAAGCTCCTCATCGAGTTCACTTATTCAAAGAGATGGAACAAAATCTTGCTTTACCGCCTAAACCGATTTTTGACAACATAGGGAACATGGATATCAGCCGCTGTATATTACGCAAATAATTTGAACAAGATTGCTGAAATTGTTAACAGTTTTCAAGAGGATGAATCCTGCGCAATACGCAATGCTCAACAGATACTAGCTAAAGATTCCATTCGTAACGATTTAACTTTTATTCAAGGACACTTTTCACAGTTGCCCGATATGATTACTTTGCTGGAAAAAAGGAACGAAACGTTAGCGAATGCCTTGAAAATATTAAACGATGTAGTTAGTACAATTAAATGTGTTCCCGCGAGAAAGGGTCAAATCGTGAGTGAAAAATGTTAACGAGTTCTTTCAGCAAATAATGACTTGAAGAAAATCAAAGTCATCGCTGCAATACTCCAAGGTGAAAGTTCAACTTCTATTGAAATGGATCCTGCAACTGCCTCATGTTTCAAATACACTCCCATTACCTCCGTAGAAGTTGAAAGATCATTTCCGCTTCTAAAACATATCCTAAGTGACAGAAGGCAGAGTTTCACGTTCAAACATTTAAAAAACACCTAGTACTTATGTGTAACCGCAAAAATAAGTAAGTGATAATCTGATATATGATTTTGCCAATTCAGCTTAACACCTGTGTACGATTCAGAATTTTTCAACCACTCTATAAATGCCTATTTTTGATGCCTATTTTTACGCTTTATTTCGTTTATTTGCCTGCCTATTTTTAGCATTTTTACTGCCTCAACTTCCGGGCTTTAATAATAACATATGGCATTGAATTGCTTACATTTATGCAAATTATATTCCAAATCTTAAACTTAGATCGTCACTTAAAGCAGAATCTTCTAAAATTTAAAAAAAAGTTGCATCATTGTTTTGAAGTGAAATCACACCTGTAGATCCTTGATATAGTCTTTAAAAGCTTCAGTAGTTTGGTGTATTTCTGTTTCAGAGAGATTGTAGAGTCTTCCTGTTGGAGTCACAGGATTTATTTTACACAAGACATAAATTACAGAAAGCCATAATAAATCTTGTGGGCTAGGGTAGGAAAGGATGTAGATGGACCAGCTGGATGTAAAAAAGGAGACCTTAACTTAATTCTCACTCTCTTCTTTTGCTAGAACATATGCTACCCACCAGTTGTTTTCATAGATTTTATGGTTATGTAACCACTAATTTATGTTAGTTGCAGTCTGTCTTGTAATGCTGATACTTTTTCAGTAGCTGACTCGTTTGATTCTGAGAACATCTTCACTTTTATTTTTCTCTCAATGGGATAGGAACAAAAGCATGGAGTTTCTGGGTACCTTGTATTGTTAGAGACTTGCTTAGGCAATTTTCAAAAAATTGGTCTGTTTCTATGTATTCTTCTTGACTTGCATATGTAAAGTTTGCCACAAAAATGTTCTGGATTGCCCATTCGTACAACTGAAATGGTGTTTGAATTTGATTCTCGTAAGGGCGTTGTAAGCTGGCTCGGGCAGCTAACCTTTTCACCATTCCACCAACGCCATCACATGGCCCCTTCCCGTGTGCTGTTGCCAAAAATTGCCATTCAGGATCAATGTTGAAGTCATCTCGATGGAAACATAAGTTTGTGAAATTTTTCCGATTTTTGTACTGGGCTGCAGACCCGTCAGAGAAATAGTAATTTTTTTTTTTTTTTTTTGACGCTGTTCTCACCAAACTTATTTTTTAAGAAGTTAATAAGTTTTTTTTGGAAGCAGTATAGTGCAATTGTGTTGTGCTCTAAACATTCAGAAATTACTACAAAACTTACATGTTCAGTCTTTTCTGTTTTGTAATAGATGACAAATGAGTGGACTGTGGCTTGCCCACTGGTCCATTGAGATAGCTCTGGGCTTCATCTTGAAGAAGAAAACTATAATTTTTGGCAAAATCACAAATGACGAGAAATTCTGAGTCCTTGAAGTTTTTCTTAGTACTATTCATAAAAGAGCTTTGCTGCTTAGCAATGAAGTCATGTCTGACCAAAGCAGACAGTTTTTCGCAAAACAAATCAATAAAATCTGAAGTGAATTTTCTAATGTCTCCAAGTTGCATCTATCAACTGTAATCCATTGGCGAAAAGTTAGTTTTTCAACCAAGTTCTCCTCAAAAGAGAGTTCCATTACATTTCTTACTTCCTCATTCCCAAGACAGGCGGGACACTTCCCTAAATGACAATCTATGGAAGCAGGGTTGCACAATACTCTTGCAAGACAACGTTTGTACGGAAGATAGTTGTCCATTTGTTAGTGAACCAATTCTTGCATTTCCCATCAGTTTTACATTTTTATGTGTGGTGCATACACATACCGTATGAGTACCACTAGACCCTGCCAGGGCCTAGTTTTTTGGTCTGAGCTCTGCGAATTTGGAAAAACTGACTTTCGTGCCTGCAAATTTATCTTTGAATGACTTATAAAGCTTCTGTCAAATTACATAAAATCAGCCTCTTTGGCAATTTAACTTTATCTCCGTTTTCAGTCCTAACAGAAACACAATCTTTCATTCCAGGTAAAACCCGACTAATTTCATCACTTTGGTAAAACGATCATACTACTTCAGAAGAGAGAGACTTACCTGGTTTTCTATTAAGGCTTTCCAAAATTCCTTTCTATTTCAGAATTTTTTTTTTATTGTCTTACCATATAATTAGGAGCATTGAACTCTTGCATGATTTTCCTAACACTCCATGACTCTGGTAAGCAAGTCAAAATCATCAACTGTTTATCTCTAGTGCAGTTAGAAAAATTACTATTAAGACTGCCCATAAGAGAGTCATGAAGTATTTCATCCTCGTCATCAAATGACTCTTGAATATTTGTAAAAAGCTTCCTTTTCATAGCAGAACTGATTTTTTGAATTTTGGTTGAAGCATAGCATTTAGATTTTAGCTTTTTCTTATTGACAGGTGATTCACCGAATTCATGGAGTGAAGTATTCAGTGTTTCAATTACTTCTGACGTAGATGCAAAATTTTCGTCCATTTTCTCATTAGCACAGGTTTCATTTGCTTCTTGACTAATTTTTAAAGTTTTCAGCTGCTTTCTGCAAGAATCACAAATTTTAGTCTCTTTTGATAATAAGTCATCAAAATTTTCCAACATCCAGTTTGTCACATTTCTTAGCTTTTTTTTATCCCTTACTCTATGGTCATTTTTTTTAAATGGATTGAAACATTGTATTACTGCATATCTTGTACTTTCCATTGTTGATTATTTGTGCATAAAATGTAAAATTCAAATAGTAAAATAACTGCCTCCCATTACCTGTTCTTTTTATTTTTCCTAAAAAAATCCTGCAGAGCTTCAATTTATAAAAGTCTAGTTTCAAAACTGAAAAGGATATACTTATTCAATTTAAAGTTTTCAACCACAAAAGTTTTCAAACACGTATCACTTTCACTGAAAACACATATGATCATCATCAAAACCTAAAGCAGACTGAGAAGCACATCTGATCACTATCAAAACCTAAAGCAGACTGAGGTCTGCAAGGTAGGAATGCAAGTTGCTGCTTGTTGAGTCTTGTTACCAATGATCTAAACAACAGAATCAGTTTTTCAAGTCAGAACATGCAGAGTTTTATCCAAAACAAAATGTAGCCTACAGTACAACTGCACAGTCTTTTATTTTTTATATTGTATTGTGAATTATTACAAATTCTGAATAATGAAATTAATAAAAATTTTAGTCTCAGATTTTAAACAAATCAATTAAAAATAAAATATTGTTCAAATAAATGGTTTTAAATAACAAAAATACTATATCTATTGTCATTAATGAGACTTTCTTAAGATTTAGCCCAAATTTATTTTCAGTTTACATGGTTTTTTTTTATTTATTTTTTTCATTAAACTCTTGTGTTAGGCTAAATTTGAACATACCTTTTTAAGTACACCCATTGTCATCCCAAGTTACAACTCACACAATCAAATACCAAACATATAAAGATTTTTTTTAAATTCGAATTTTTGGAGCGTCGCATTTTAAAAAATTCAAAATTTGAATTTTAAAATTTGAATTTTTTAAAAATCTTAACCCCTATGGTGTTGTACATCAAATAAAAGAACATAAAAAATACTACAAAAAGATACCTTTCCCATTCCTCTATCTTAATTAGGGGAGCTGCAATCACAATTTAAAAACATGTCAATCTTCCAATTTTGGGGTGTTTTTGGACATTTTATATAGCTGTATTTTCAAAACCGGTGGATATATGACGATGAAATTTGGTGTTTTTCTTAATCTATATAGAGGCCACCTATGTACCGAATTTCATTAAAATCAGAGATGGTCAAGTAAGTTGCTGTGTTGAGTTGATACGGAATGACCCTAAAGTGGTTTCCAACTATATTTTTAAATCTCCCTCAAGCACTTTGTTTCTAATGATTATGGCTTGAGGAATTTTAAATTCACAATTCTGATACACGCGAGCACTTTCAATGGCAATATGAGACATCATACCATGACAACCTACGAATTAAAAAAAGGGGAAAAACAAAGCACTAAAAATTAGCAGAAAATGGCCATTTAAGAGTATGAAATGCATTATTTGTTGAACATTCCACTCACCAACTGCCATGGAAGAATTATTTTGGTAGTGTTTATATCGCGTAATGACATGATTTCAAACGTAAACGTGTCAGTGAACACAGTGGAGGGATGCCCATAGCACTTCAGATGTATATGGATCCTCCTCCATATACATCTGCAATCAACATATACACTGCCCTGCCATTAATAACCAGACAACTTCTCTCCCCCTTCACGCACACCTGTCGACAGTGAATTTGGTCCTACACAGATGCCACAAAAAATATGTTCATACAGCTATGATAAGACAATAACATGGCTGTGAATGCAAGATGACTAAATTAACAGATTTCCAGTACAGATTGATAATAGGGTGCCACATAAGTAATTGTTCTGTATATGATGTTTCAATGGCATTGAAGATCCTTAGTCTGATGGTTGGTAATGTGATATGCAAATGGCAGCAGATTGAGGTTGAATCTACTAAGAAAATACCCAGTAAGCTTTCGAAGCTACTAGGTGACAAGAGATCTCTGCAAAGGAGTGTCTGCTCGGAATGAAAATCCACATTGTCCAAAATCCTACAAATCCTATGCAAGACAACTGGGACTGATGTACACAGGAATGTGCATGACATGAGTTGCCATGGAATAGTAGTCATCCACCAGTTACTAATCACCATTTAGCCTGGTATGAGGATTGTTGATCTTGGACTGTACACCCGTAAATTATATTCCATTGCAACTGAGGCAGTTGCAATGGTATGGAGCTGTTTTTTGTGGTTTGGCTTGGGCCTACCAGTTGATTAGGACAACCATGAATGATCAGCTCAGACTATTATGCCTTAACAAAATTGTGGTAGTCATTTTTTTTTATTGGAGGTTTAAAGACCACCGGGAGCAACTCAAGGGGCTATAAGCAGTCGCCCGTCCCTAATTTAGGGTCACTGGTTCCAGGGTAGGGAGAGAGCCAGTGCCGTAAGACAAACACAACATCCATGCCTAGCCAGGAATCGAACCCGGACACCTTACAGACGAATGATCAGAGGCTATTGCTTAGATCACTGTGCCACCAGGGCGGTAGTAGTACTTTGAGGAAGGCACAAACCTTTATGAGAAGGACAATGCACCATGCTACCATTTCAGACCAAACTGTAATCCGCTAGCGTTGTTCGTATGATCCGAGGTCATGAGCGTCGAAAAAATTTCTGCTCAGTATGCACCATTTCCCGCTAAAAATTTCTGCTCAGTATACACCATTTCCCGCAAATAAAGGTTACTTACAGATATTCAGATTATATTAATGGCATGGCAGTACACAATAGGACATACGCATACTGTCAGAACTTTATTTCGGCATCAGTACGAAGAATAATTAAACATCCTAATTTCTTTCAACGAAATATCTGATTTCTTACCGATTCGGTTTAAGATAAAGTTTTGTAGTGATACGGTGGTAAATGTTTACATACGAACGTGAAACACATGCCGCCATCATGAACGCAAGCTTCCAGTGTTGCCAAGGGAAATACTCAAAAATCAGTAGATTTCATCCCAAAAAATCAGTACATTAGTTTAAAATTCAGCAGATTTATTTTCGCTACAGTACACACTGTACCGCTATTGGAATGGTCTGAAGTAGTTCTGATCACATAATATATTCCATTGAATGTCGCCATAAGTCACCACCCGCGCTGTGTGTGACCGTGGCCAAGGTGTGACGTCACAAGCAGGCAAAGCTGCTTTGAAACTACGGAAACCACTCAAGTTACGAGGCGTTTAGACAGATAAAATGAGGGATTTAATAATTATCAATTATACAACCTTACTGTTTAATCAACTATGTAAATAAGAATGTTTTTTTCTTCTTAATTTTACAAGATTTCTAAAAAGATAAAAAAATTTCGGAAATCTAAACTCGTAGACGTTACGAAACAAAAATTGGAATGAGATTTTTTCACAGAAGGTTAGGTGCTGAAAGAATAGAATTAATTGCCTGATATGTGCAGATAATTTAATATTTTCAGTAATCTCACTAATTTAAGTTTTTGAAGTCGAATATATTTCCTTACTTCAAAGTTTACAGTAAGTGGAGGGTCGCTATTAAGAGGTCATATTTTTGAAATGTCGCTGCTGTATTAAATCACTCAAACTGTTTTCAACCAGAATAAGGAGGAAATAAAGAAATACAAAACAAATAATAAACATGCATGCACATATATTCTCCATACAAAGGTCATTCTTATGCTCACATCACATCGTCCCTAATTTAGGGTCAGTGGTTCCAGGGAAGGGAGAGAGCCAGTGCCGTAAGACAAACACAACATCCATGCCTCACCGGGATTCAAACCCGGACCCCGTTCGGACGAGTGATCAAAGGCCATCGTTTAGACCAGTGCGCCACCGGGGCGGCCACATCGGCTTTCAAATATATTACCTTATAACACAAAATATGCATAGGTGTCATAGCAGGTCACTTGTTTTTTATTACGTTTAAAATTTCATTCAGTATCTATGAACATACAATCAAATCTGTTTATGTCCATTGCTATACTTACAATAAATAAAAAGTATAAATAAGGAAAACAGCTTATAAAAACTATTCAACACTTTTGTGTATACATGTGTGACATAAATATAAACTCCCCGTTTTCACAAAAAAAAAAAAAAATTCAAAACACAGCTCCTAATATAATTTTTTTTATACATATCCCTGCAGAGTGGACCCACAATGCGTAATGAGCATATGTACCCATACAAGATATAGTTATTATATATTCAAAAAACATAACATTAAATTCCACCACAGTTCAACTACAATAAAAAAATAACATAGCCAGAATTACCCTTTACAAGAAAACCAAATAATAATAATTATTTTACAAAAGTATGTTAAATAGTTGGGTCAAACTATTGAACCTGTATGTGTTGGATTCAATAGTAAATCTTCACAAATCTCATTCAATATAGTATTAAGGACATTCTTTGCCCAACTAACTCCTATTATAATTACATACAGTTGTAACAATACTTTCTGTTAATTCAACAATTAAAATACAATGACAGAATATTAATACTGTTAAACCATAAAACCTTGCCAACCATATTATTTTCATATGAACAGCAATATATCCTCCTGCATATTTCACAACCACTAAATAAATTAATCAATAAAATGTACAATTTTAAATTAATGATAGGTCATTTGACATTAAGCTCACTGTTAGTTCACTTTGCATTTGGATGTTTTTGATCAGGGGCGCGCCAAGGCACATTTACCACCCCGGGTGCAAGCCCAGATTTGCCTCCCTTGTACGAGAATATTTTAAAATTTTTATTCATTTTTACATGAAATAAATATCTTTAGCAACATTATTTTCTATTTCCGGTAAATTGGGATTTTCCACAAAACACTACTGTCTCATATAAAACTGAAGAAAAAAAAATCTGTAAAACTCTATTTCATATGACGCTACGAATAATTCAAGAAGTCATCTTTCTCTCTCTCTCTCTCTCTGTCAATTTACACAAAAGTCTGCATTACCGGTAAAAAAAAGTTTCGTCATGTACGATGATAAAAATTTTACAGCTTCACGATGGACACACACACACACACACACACACACACACACACACAGTATATATAACTAAGCAAGATAAGATGAGGAACCCGTGGGTAAGGAAAATAATAAGAGTGGAAGACATTATGATTAGAGTAAAATCCCTGAAATGGTAATAGGCTGAACCAAGGAGGTTATATTATGGAGAAACCACTCCTATCCAAGCAGCATTGGTAGCCATAAGGCATCGTCCGTGCTGCAAATGACGTCATGTGCAGGCACGACGCAGCCGCAGAATAAAAGCTGCTTTGAAACCAATGGAACAAAAGCTTCTAAGCGTATAAACAGATAAAATGAGTAATTCAATAATCTTTATCAATGATACATAAGCTTACTGTTTTATCAACGGTATAATTTAGTTCGTCTTTGCCTGCTTGTGACGTCACACCACAGATTAGCTGTGACCTATGGCAGCAGAGCCAGTGGTGTCTCCACTAATATAACCTCCTTAAGCTGAACATATGGCCAAGAGGGCCGCGGGTGGCCGAGTGGGCAACGTTCGTGACTGCCACGGGAAGGGCCTCAGGTTCGATCCCAGGCAGGTACGAACGCCCGATCCACTAAATACCCGCCGTGCGTCGGATGGGCACGTTAAACCGTCGGATCCCGGGTACTGGCCCCCGGTAATAAATAAGGGCGTCTTCCTCCCCCTTTCTACTTTCGCTTCCGTGTCACTTTCCTATCGGGCGCTCTAGCCCAAATCTCCTAGTTTCCTATTTCTAAGGGTTGTTTAAGACCTGGGGTCAGACACTCAGACACTCCCTTCCTAAAATCCTCTACATATGATGATGATATTGCCAAGAGAACGGACCATCGGTGGACAACCAAAATTTTAGACTGGATTCCAAGGGATAGAAAAAGACCCAAATGAAGACCACGTGAGAGATGGGTGGATGAAATTCGAAAGCATGCGGGTGTGAGATGGAGGAGACTGGTCCAAGACAGACCGTTGTGAAAGAAACTTGGGGAGACCTTCATTCAGTAGAAAATTGATAATAATGGTTGAGGATGATGATGATGAGATATATAGATGTAATATTAAACATGACGGGCGTCTCTTTAACTATTCTAATCAAAATATCTAATATCGTGGAATACATCGAAATAATACCCCAGTGCTCGTTACCCGTTTTGCATCGATCCTATAATATTTTCCCACCCTGTTTTGCGGTCAACGCTGGAAGCTCTTTCTTGAAAATTTGCCAACGATAAGGTAATTTTTTTGATTGGAAGTTTAACGACCACCGTGAGCAACTCAATGGGCTATAAGCAGTCGCCCGTCCCTAATTTAGGGTCACTGGTTCCAGGGAAGGGAGAGAGCCAGTGCCGTAAGACAAACACAACATCCATGCCTCACCGGGATTCGAACCCGGACCCCTTACGGACGAATGATCAGAGGCCAACGCCTTAGACCACTGCGCCCAGGGGCGGCTAAGGTAATTCAGAAAAGTAAGCATATATTTCTTGAACAACGCTGAAAATGTTCACAATCTGTAGAGAAATTTTTTCGTCGGCATTTACAACCAGATTTAAAGTGTGAGCCGCTCAAAGTAAATAAATGCGCAAGGGTCTTAAGTCGACAAATTATGCTTTTTGAAGTCCATTTCCTGCACATTGGCCCCATTTATCGGAGCGCTGGCTACGCATTCATGAATGCTGAAATCTTCAAAATTAAAAAAATTAGAAAAATAGTTTTTAATCCTTTGCCCGCGGTATCTGTTACTGAACAAAACAGTAAAAATTATTCTCTGATTTCAAAACGTTTTCTGTTGAATTATAATTGCCAACGAGTTATTTTACTAAAAAATGAGTTATTTTTACTAAAAAAGTAAACGTTCCACTTAGCATTACGATTTCTCACAGTATAACGTTTCATAACTTCTCCTACGACACAGGTATTAATTTATCAACCGAAAAATTGATTGTGGGTCCTACACCCCTCCCCCTCCCCCAATCTAGCGCCCGGATGCTTAGCACCCGTCGAACCCCAGTTTGGCGCGTCCCTGTTTTTGATGACCAACAGTGATTTTCTGAAATTTAATCATCATCATCATCATTGTCAACCATTATCAATCCACTGCTGGACGAAGGTCTCCCCAAGTTTCCTCCACAACGGTCTGTCTTGTGCCAGTCTCCTCCATGTCACCCCTGCATACTTTCGAATTTCATCCACCCATCTCCCATGTGGTCTTCTTCTGGGTCTTTTCCTGTCCCTTGAATCCAATCTAAAATTTCAGCTGTCCATCGATGATCTGTCCTTCTGGCAGTATGTCCAGCCCATTGCCATTTCAGGGATTTAACTCTGATCATGATGTCTTCCACTCTTGTCATTTTTCGGATCCACGAGTTCCTCTTCTTATCTCTCCTGGTTACACCAAGCATGCACCTCTCCATGCTACTTTGAGTTGTCTGCAGCCTTTGTATGTCTCTTTTAGTTAAGGTCCACGTCTCCGCACCATACGTAAGCACTGGAAGGATGCATTGATCAAACACTTTTCTTTTAAGACATAATGGCATATTGCTCTTGAAAATTATGCTGTTTCTTCCAAAAGCTCTCCAGGCAAGTTTTGTACGCCGATTAATTTCTTCATCAATGTGACCCTCACTTGATATCTGCTGTCCAAGATAAACGTACGTGTCTGTTATCTCCAGCTTTTCTCCATCAATCGATAAATCTTCATTTCTTGTAAAAGCATTGAACATCACTTTTGTCTTCTGAAAGTTCATTTTTAATCCCACTTCTTTACTCTTGTCAGCAAGTTCCTGGATCATACTCTGCAGCTCTGATGGGGTAGTTGCAAAAATGACTACGTCATCAGCAAAACGAAGGTGGGTTAGATAATCTCCATTAATCTTTATCCCCTTGTTTTCCCAGCTCAGTGACTGAAAAACACCCTCCAATGTGGCATTAAAGAGCTTCGGAGATATGGTGTCACCTTGTCTCACTCCCTTTCCAATTTTTATGTGTGTTGTATTTTCAAACAGCCTAATCTTTGCACTTGCATTTTCATAGATGTTATTAATAATATTAATGTATGCATCTTCAATACCGCAGGTTTTCAGAGCCATTGTAACTGCTGATGGTTTCACCGAATCAAAGGCTTTTTCATAATCGATAAAAGCCATGCACAATGGAAGTTCATATTCCCTCGCTCTTTCAATTAGTTCTCTCAGCACGTGGATATGATCTATTGTGCTGTAGCCACTCCTGAATCCAGCTTGTTCTCTCGGTTGAGCCATGTCCAGTGTTACCTTCAAGCGGTGTGAAAGAACTTTAGTGAAGATTTTATAAACTACTGATAGGAGGCTGATAGGTCTGTAGTTTCGAGATCCTCAATGTCACCTTTCTTATGTAGCAGGATCATTGTAGCGGTGTTCCAATCCTCAGGAATCTTTCCTTCATTAAGGCATCGAGTGAAAATTTGGGCGAGTACTGTTTCGATTTCTCCACTTGCTTCTTGTATGATGTCTACAGTAATTCCATCTTCTCCTGGAGCTTTTCCTCGCTTCATGTTCTTGATTGCATGTGCAACTTCTGCTGGAAGGACTGGAGGAACTCTGGTACTGGTATCTTTCATGATGTCTGGAGTGCATATATCATCCCTTTCATATAATTTGGAGTAGAAATCTTTCACTCTTGTCAAAATTTCGCCTCTATTTCTTGTTACAGAACCATCTTCTTTTCTCAGTGCCATAATCTGTTTTCTTCCCTTACTGAGATGTCCCTTTGCTATCTTTAGGCTTTGGTTGTTTTCAATTGCTTTCCTCACTAGTTCACAGTTGAATTTCCTTACGTCTTCAGTGATACTTTTTCTTACTGTCTTGCATAGCTCTATATATTCCACTTTGGAAGTCACATCTTCTTTAGTTGTCCTCATCTCTCTTCTTTTTTGCATCAACATTTTCGTTTTTCCTGATAATTTGTTCACATGCAACTTGTTCTTAGACCCAGCTAATTTTGTTGCTGTTTCCATAAGAGCTTTTGTTACTTTTCTGTTAACTTCAGAGATGTCCACTTCTTCCGATGTTAGGCCTTCTAAAGCAGAGAACCTGTTCTTCAGTTCTAACTTGAAGGTATTATGGTGTTTTTTAAGGTTGGTTATGTCAATAGATTTTGTTTGTCCTATGAGCTTGCCACGTTCAAGTTTAGTGTTGAGGTGCATCTTACATCTCACCAATCTATGGTCACTACCTGTGTTGAACTTGTTTAGCACACTGCAGTCTTCTATGACGAATTTTTTGTTACACATAATAAAATCAATTTCACTTGTCGTCCCATTTGGATGTCTCCATGTCCATTTCCTGTGTGGCTTTTTCTTGAAGAAGGAGTTCAAGATGAAAAACCCTTCTGCCTCTGCAAACTCAACGAGAGTATTTCCACGCTGGTTTCTGTTGCCATGACCGAATTTACCTACCGAAGTTTCATTCTGTTGCCGTTGCCCTATTTTTGCATTGAAATCTCCCATAATTATTTTCAAGTGCTGCTTACCTTTATTATTTAGATGACAAATTTCCTCATAAAATTCTTCAATTTCTTCTTCAGGATGACTTGTGGTGGGTGCATAAGTTTGAATAATCTGAGCCTGGTATCTTTTCGAGAGTTGAATAACAAGTCGTGCAGCTCTGTCAGAGGAACTTTCAACTTCTACAACTTTATCCTTCAGTTTCTTGTTTATTATAAATCCAACACACACTAGTTCTGCCAGTATCTGTCCCACGATAGTAGAAGAGATGTCCACTTTTCAGTTCGATGAGATCTTCTCCTTTTCTCCTTACCTCACTTAGCCCCACGATGTCCCACTTGATCCTTTGTAGTTCCTCTTCCAATTCAAGAAGCCTTGAATCAGAAGATAGGGAGCGTCCATTGTAAGTAGCCAAGGTCAGCATCAGATGGCAGCCTAGTCCGGTCCTCCGGGGATTCTTAGCACCCTCTACCTTCATGTCGCACTGGCCGCTGCCTTGGCCAGGTACATTCCAGCTGCCGGAGACTGAGGGCCAAGATTTAAGTTGTGGAATCATTTTGGAGGGTTTGGCCATAACTCACCACGCTGGCCAAGCGGGTTGGTGAGTGTGGGATAGCATTTCCTCTGATCCCGATGGTATAGTTATACCGCTATGGGCGGTCGTCAGAGCCCCTTTAGTGGGAACAGGATGCACCACGAGAAGGCGGGGTTGACATTTGTCAAGGAGAGGCTGTGATGTTACGCATCACCTGACCTTACATCCCCTGAAATTTAATACAGCTTGCTATTATGGTATTTACATCATTAACAAAGAAGTCGTTGCAGTAAGTGAGCATTACTGGTGAATATTTTGTTAAGGAATTTCTCCCGCCACCTGTGGATTAGTCGATTTCTACGAAGACTATGGATCATTGTCAACCCCCCCCTCCATTATACAAAGAACCAGTATTCTCAGGTCATGTTGCCATGGGTCTTTCCGTGGATTCTAAGCACCCACAAATGTGTGGCAGCTTAGAATCCACGGAATTTGTTTTAGCATAGTGTGTAGGGAAAAGTTGGTTTTAGCATAGTGTGTAGGGAAAAGTTGGTTTTAGCATAGTTTGTAGGGAAAAGTTGTTCCAATTTAAAAAAAAATCGCATGCAAAAGAACTCACTAGCCCCACTAGGAAATTGCAGTTTTTGGTGACAATGCAAAGGCCCTCTATTACAATGATGCATTTCTCAAAGAACATATTTTTGAAATTTTACTTCTCTATTAGTCAAAGGTTTATCACATTAATGTAAAGTCTCTAGATTTATGTGTTTCTAAAAAAACGCACAACACATTAATTAAAAAGAGCAATTTTTTTTTACTGTCATGAATTTTCATTATTACGGACAAAATTATACCAGAATGGGCAAATAATATATAATCCTTAAAACAATGACCAGTTTTTTTTAATAATTTTACATTGGTTTTACCAATAATAATGGTGCAGGTCATGTGTTTGGGGTGTAATTTATTCTGTATATTCCCTCATTGTAGTATTTCATTTAAAAAATATATGTTGCACCAATGTGTATCTCGTCTACATTTACCAGCGCCAACAAACAGAATCTTATCACACAAACAAATAATAGTAATACACACGATACACAGTTTAAATGTGTTCCACGTTAATTTAACGCAGAAGAACTCTGGGAGGGAAAAAAGAACTGCTCCTAAGATCTAACGAAATATTGTTGTTTTCTCAAGTTTGTCTAAAACTATAACTGAAACACTATTAAATATAAATATACAACAGGTAATGTATCCTGAAAATCATAATAAACTATGTTTTTTAACTGTATGTGCACTCCATACAAAACCAACATATATATCAGTTATTAAAGAAGGTAAGTATGAATGTATTAATTTGCTACAAATTTTCACTTTCATACCGTACAATATTTCAAATACAGAATTTGCATTTACCTGTTCCATATTAATATGCACTGAATCAATATGTACCAGTACTATATATATTACTCCATGAATAGGCTCCTGATAATTAGTAAAAAAAATAAATCCCAAATTTGTCAAACTGACTTTTCCCTGAAGTTATTCTTCACATAAAAAAAAAAAATTAAGTACAGTATACAGCAATTTTCCATTATGTCTTAAGAGAATGTTTAATAAATGCATCCTTCCAGTTCTTACTTGTGGACCAGTGACATGGATCTTAACTAAAAAGGACATACAGATGCTGTGAAGAATTCAAAGAAGCATGGAGAGCTGCATGCTTGGCATAACCAGGAACTCATGAATCCAAAACATGAAGATCAGTGGCGGCTTTTGGGAGGAGGCAAGGGAGGCAGTGCCTCCTCAGAATTTTAAGACTCTTAGTTTGAATTATTCGTTTGGTTCATTCAGTACTTTTGCGTATAGGAGAGCAAACGTTTATGCTAGTTAACTCTTTTGAATTAAATGTCTATGCGTTCATTCAGTTTTTTAAATTGACGCTTTTCAAAAACAATCGGTAGCGCGTAGTTGTCAATTGTTCTCAGCTTGCGATATTCGTCCTTGAGGCAAGAAGAAAACTGCCTCCCGTACATTTTGCGCCCAACCTGTTTACTTATACTGAATCAGTAGATACGAAGGTAGGCGGTGGAACTGCCAACACAAAGAGCGCACGCGCACTGTGAACGTCCTGTGAGGCAGATGTTATTTTGCCTCATGAGAACAGCTGTTTCGTAGGCAGAAGCTCCGCTGTGTTAACTCCTCATTCTGACAGCTTCGAGCGTCATTACATAGCGTCTTCTTCCTAGTTGCTTTTCTTTCACACTAATGTTTGTGTAACTAATTTTATTTATGTTTTATGAAGAGTTGTTTATCAGACCATGGCCTCTGTTTGAAACATTTCTAATATGGTGGATAGCTTACTGGAAAAGCCTTTCAGTAGAAGAGATTTTGAAGAAAAGAATCAAATTAAAAATGATGGTAAGCCTACACCTGAAATGAAAAAAATGACTTCAAAGAGCAAAACTTCAAACAGAGGTTTTAATATTGACAGGTACAGAAAAAAACAATGGCTAACTGGTAGTGATTCAACGAACAAACTATATTGCTGGCCATGTTTGCTGTTTCCTGTGAGTGGCAATGAAGTCTGGCAAGAGAAAGGCTTCAATGAATTGAAAATTTTACCACGTGCTTTGAACATGCACAAAAAGTGTAAAGATCACATTCTGGCAGTTGTTAAATTAGAGTTGCTAGGCAAAACAAGGATAGACTACTCTCTCAACGAAGCAAAGAGAACAAGTGACTTACGTCATAATGAAAAAGTAAAAAGAATCGTGATGTAATGAAGAAGTTGATTGATATTACAACACTACTGGCGCTGCAAGAGCTCCCATTTCGTGGACACGATGAGAGCGAAGTCTCTGAAAATAAGGGAAATTACCTCGAGATGATTGATTTACTCTCCAAGAGTGACGATACATTGAGAGTGTTTATGGAGAATAGTACAACATTTTCAGGAACTTCAAAAACAATACAGAATGATTTAATCGAATCAGTTGCTCATACAATTAGGAATGAAATCAATGCAGATATTGAAAATGCCCAGTTTGTTTTTTTTAATTGCAGGTTTAACGACCACCGTGAGCAACTCAATGGGCTATAAGCAATCGCCCGTCCCTAATTTAGGGTCACTGGTTCCAGGGAAGGGAGAGAGCCAGTGCCGTAAGACAAACACAACACCCATGCCTGACCGGGATTCGAACCCTGACCCCTTACGGACGAATGATCAGAGGCCAGCGCCTTAGACCACTGCGCCACCGGGGCGGCGCCCCAGATTTTTCTTGGCAGATTGATGAAGCGACAGACATTAGCTCCCATGCACAAGTATCAATTATAGTTCGATTCGTGAAAGATTGAGTACCAGTAGAAAGATTTTTGGGATTTTTTGACGTAAGTTCTGATCGGTGTGCTACTTCGCTTAAAGAATTACTGGATCGTGAGTTGGAAAGATTTAGCTACAAAGAAAAACTAGTTGCACAGACATATGATGGCACAGCAGTGATGGCATCAGAGCTGAATGGATTGCAAGCAAAAGTGAAGTGTGATGCCCTTCAAGCATTATTTGTTCACTGCTACGCACACAGGCTGAACTTAGTTTTGAGCAGAGCAGCGTCAATATTGAAGGAATCACGTATTTTCATTGCAAATTTAAATGCAATTTGTGCATTCTTTTCCAAATCGACAAAGCGTGTTCATTTACTAGAATCTGTTAGTGGACCCAGACCACCTCGTGTATCTCAGACCAGGTGGAACTTCAAATCTCGTTCAGTGTCTACCATAGCTGACCACAGGTGTCTACTAATTGAAGTATTTGAAAAAATTGAGGATGATTCCAGCTATGATGATGAGACAATTCACGAAGCAGCAGGACTAAAACGGTGGCTCCAAGACCTTAATGTCGTTTTTCTTCTCTTCACATATAAAAAAATATTTGATTTAACTGAGGTTACTTTCTCTGTAACTGCAATCAAATAGTTCCGATGTTACATTCTGTAACAAACGAATTACTGGCTTATGTGAAAAATTGTTATACTTTCGAGATCAGAGACAGTTTGATGATCTCTATTATAACGTGTGCAGTGAGGTTGGTTCTCCAAATAAAAGATTTAAAGGAAGCAATGATATTCCAGCCACCGTGCAATACAGAAGACTGTTTTGTGATGTAATAGACAATGTTACAACTCAGTTAAAATGCCGGTTTTCTGACATTGAGAAATTAAAATTTCTTCAGCTGGTCGATGTAAACTGCTTTAAAGCTCATTCTAGAATTTTTCCTGAACACTGTTTTAAAGCTCTGCTTCAAACTTATGAAAAATTCTTTGACAGCACCAAACTGCATAGTGAGCTGCAGGTTCTGTATTCAGACAGAGATCTGTGGAGCAATGCCAAAAGTACAACAGAATTTCTATCTGCCATATACAATAATAATCTAGCACAGGGACTGCCAGAGCTATTTAGACTTCTTTCCCTCGTAGTAACAATTCCTGCAACATCGGCCTCTGTGGAACGCAGTTTCTCGTGCGTGAAGAGGGTAAAAAACTACAAGAGAAACTCCATTAAGCAAGAAAGGTTGTCAAGTTTATCAGTTCTGTCCATCGAGAAGGTGCTTGTGAAGAGGATGGAAGCAAAACAGACATGGTATGACCATATAATAAATCACTTCGCCAAACAGAAAGAACGAAAGATAGACCTCATATACAAGACAATATAAGCGTAAGGTAAGCTTTCTCTCTTGCTGTATAGGCAAACGCTGTGTGCGAAGTCTTCAAGACTATTTTTCTTTTGGCGTCAGTGAAGGTAGAGGTGTACATAGAATTTCATTTGAGATGAAAAAAATGTATAGTTCAGTCTTGCTTTTCATCTTTTGTTGATCTCTTTAATAAAAATTTATTTTGATCCAATATATTTCATATTCAAACTGGCTTAACAGTTCCCAAATAGTCCAAGAGGGCAATTCAGACTGAAAAAAAAATATTTAGGCGAAGGGCCGGAGCATTACCTAAACAGGTTTTGTGTTGGTACGTTATGTAAAACGTGCGTTTACGGTAAAACTTTATAAATCTTTTCACGGGTCACGTTACTTATTTCATACTTCGCACATGAGAAAGTAAATAAAAAAATATATTGTAAAAAAAATGGCATTAAATTGAATAAATTTATTATGAAAGAAATACGAGATTACACAATATAATACAAATTTTGAAGATGACAATCCGATTTTTGGCGTAAATGTGACAAGGATGGTAAGTCTGATAATATCCGAAAACTTGAAATGTCCATCGTCCTGGATCGGGACTCGAACGCGCGTCTCCCAGACAGCGCCCGGGTATGCTAACGACTACACCACCCAAAACGACCAAGTTTCAAGTTTCCGATTAATTTGAATATAACGATCACAGGATTCGCTAGTCGAAGCAACCGGCATTCATGTTTAGCGAATCTGGAGGTTAATAATCCTATTCCGTGATTGCCCAGAATAGCTGATAAATCAAGAAAGAAATACGGGATTACACCATATAATACAAATTTTGAAGATGACAATCCGATTTTGGGCGTAAATGTGACACGGACGGTAAGTCAGATAATATCCAAAAGCTTGAAAATTTTCATCGTCCTGTAGCGGGACTCGAACCCGTGTCTCCCAGATAGCGCCCGGGTATGCTAACCACTACACCACCCAGGACGATGAAAATTTAAAAGTTTTCGGATAGTATCTGACTTACCATCCTTGTCACATTTGCGCCATAAAAATGGATTGTCATCATCAAAATTTCAATAAATTTATTTGAATCCAGGCTGAAAAGTAGTTTGCCTCCCCAGCAATTTTGGTCACGGGCCGCCACTGATGAAGATCAAAGTAAAGTCTATAAAGTGACAATGGATGGGACACATTTTTAGAACTGACCACCATTGGACAACTGAAATATTAGACTGGATACCAAGGGACAGAAAAAGACCAAGAAGAAGACCGTGTGGGAGTTAGGTGGATGAAATTTTGAAAACTTGCTTAAATAACATGGAGGAGACTAGCTTACGACTGAAAATTGTGAAAGAAACTTACGGAGAGCTTCATGCAGCAGTGGATTGGTAATGGTTGATGGTGATATACATACTCGTATAGGGGAGGAAGCATTTACAAAACAAAAAATCTCATATAAATCAAAATGTCCATCATGCCTACATTTACTGAATTTTGTGCAATATAAGTTTTGTTAGGTTTGAGCGTACATTCATTCATATCATTTTCTGTGTAGTTTGTTTAGCTGCATGGGTCAATCTAATAGTTGCATATTCTCTTATAATTATCTTTCTTAATGCCGTGACGTGATTAAAAAACCTTTTTAATGTTGTGATATTAATAAACCTCTCGCACTTTCCCACTTGTAAATTTATTGTTTTTGTGGTATCAGAAATGGGAAAAAGGTTCTCCCCCACCCACCTCACAGTTTCATTACCAGCTGGAGAACGGGTTAGCAAGACAACTGACTATATAAGATGCTCATAAGATATGCAGAGCTGTAGCGGTGTATTCTCGTCTCCCCATTCTAGCTACTGAATAAATGTCTCACCTATTTACTTCACTAAAGCAGTGGCAGTGATTATGGGTACCCTAGCAAATTTGATATCAGTGTGGACTACAGTGACTTTATTTATATATAGCTCCAAGTGCAGCAAAACATATGCAGTTTTGGGATTAAATAGTAACACCAATGTCATTCAACCTGTGTCATCTAGTGCTTTAAAAAAACTGATGCATGGCTGTAACTAAAAATTGAAAGAATAATTTTCAGAAGTGACTAGCATGTTAGGTAACATGAACAGTTCGGTTAAGAGTGTAGTGAATATTAAGAAATATATATATTTCAATGGGCTGCACACAACTTAAAAGAAGTTAGAAAAGCAGATGAACATCAAAATTATTCAGAAAGCAAATGCAAGTTTATAAGTTTTCTATATTAAGTATTGCTCAAAAATATGTAAAACCAAGTGCAATTTTAAATGTTTTCCTTCCTGGTAGCACAGCCTAGAAGTAAAATAAATAATGTGTTGTAACTTTCAATATGCAACTGGGGTATACATTTTATTTCAATTTAATGTGTTTTTTAACGTCTGGTTTGGTTCCAGACAACTAAATTAAGAAATGAAACTATTACCAGTTTACACAAGTTCTGAAAGTGTACGATTTCAAAGACTTTAAAATCACCCATTTATATGTTAAAGTGCTCTCGAAGAGAAGTCGCAATGAGCGGTCATCGTGCTAAATATTTATACACACTGCTGGGCACCCAAAATGCAACACCAAGAAGAACACGAGATAGCAAAGCCAGATTTACTGGACACATAACAATAGATACAAAGATGAAACTATTGAGATAACAGGTCCGTGCGACTTGCGGAACACGCAGACATCAATAGCTCGTGGGGCCCCATGGCTGGCAATAACGGCCGCTACACGCCGCGGCATCGAACGAAAGAGGCTTTGGATGTGGGTTTGGGGTATGTCGGTCCAGGCTGCTTCCACACGTTGCCACAGTTCATCAGGCGTAACCGCGGGTGGTGCTTACCGGGCCACTCGGTTGCCGATAGTGTCCAGACGTGTTCGATGGGTGACATATCGGGAGAACAGGGAGGCCACGGCATCAGTGACACCTGGTGGGCCGTGAAGAATTGTTACACGATGCGTGCCACGTGCGGGAGAGCATTGTCCTGTTGAAATGTGGCCGCTGGCAGGTAAGGGAGAACTACAGGCTCCAAAACGTTGGAGATGTAGCGCTGGCAGGTAAGGGAAGGATTACAGGCTCCAAAACGTTGGAGATGTAGCGCTGGCAGGTAAGGGAGGACTACAGGCTCCAAAACGTTGGAGATGTAGTGCTGGCTGTTGAGTGTACCGGCGATGCGTACCAGAGGGATGGGGATGTCATATCCAATTGCGCTCCAAACCATAACGCGAGGCGACGAACACATATGGCGATGTATAATGCAGGTGTCATACAGTCTCTCACCGCGGTACCGCCACACGCAGATCCAACCATCGTGGTGTTGCAGGCAGAAGTAGAATTCGTCGGAGAAGACATTATGGCAGTTCCGTTGTCCAGGTACGGCGTTCCACGGCCCACTGCCGCCGCACTCGCCGGTGGTGTAACGTCAATGGTAATCGGAGAAATGGACGCCGTGCGACAAGTCCCCACTCCTGCAGACGACGTCGAACGGTACGTGCTGACACAGGTTGTTGCGCAACACACCCTAATTCCTGCGCTAACGTTCGTGATGTGGCGGTGCGAGCCGTCAATGCCCGCCGCACAACATGCTGGTCCTCTCTCTCGGTGGTGTGCCGCGGCTGCGACAATCGGTCAAGTCGGCCCGTTTGTCCCTCCTGCACCTACCGAATTCATACTCGCTTCACTGTGGCTGGATGTCGTCCCATACGGGCGCCGATGTGTCGGTACGATAAACCGCTGTCGCGATAAGCCACTATTCGTCCTATGTCGAACTCCGAAACGTGCTGGAATGACTGTCGTATTCTGCGACGAGGCATCAGGAAGCTTCCCACGCACACGTCCGGCAGCACAACACACTTCCACTGCTTACACCCCGCCTTCTGTGCACCCTTCTTATAGTGCTTTTCGGTGGCGCGCCGGGCGCACTTGGTTTGCATATACCCTGCAGTGCTGATCGTTTGCATGTCCTCTCGCGGGCGACGCATGCTGTGAATTTCTGGCCAATCAGATGCTTCCTTCTTGGTGTTGCATTTTGTGTCGTCAGAAGTGTGTATATTACACAGTATCTGATTTTTATTTTAATGACAGCAGTTTCGTGTCCTTTACATACATGTGAAATTGAGTGTAATCCTTTTAGAGTGCGATTGCACAACACGAATGTAGCACCTAAAGCACAGCACGAATGTAGTACACTTACATGTATCTTTTTAACCATATAGTTTGTTTTTGCCTGCTTGTGATGTCACGCCACAGATTAGCTGTGACCTATGGCGGCAAAGCCAGTGGTGTCTCCACCTAATACAAGCTCCTTGCAAGCTCCATGTTCGTAACCTCTTGCTACGGTCTCTGATTAGCTATTGGAGAAATGAAAAATACGATACAAACTGAGGGTAATTTTTTGGGAGTTGGCAAGCAAAGTCCTTGGAGAAAATGAGGATGTAGCAGCCGGTTGGAAGAAGAGGAGGTGAAAAGACCCGTTTTGAGTGAAGCCAATACCGATCAGCTATTTCGATCATCTCTCTGAGGTGGTAGGAGTCTGCGGGAGTTTGGAAACGAGACGTCACTTCCTGTGCATGAAGCAGTTTCGCTTAGCGCATGCATACCTTGCAAATCAAAGACGAAAACAAAGAATATTTCAGATTTCGTATTTTTCAACATTAGGGTTTTGGTTATATTTTAAATATAATTACTTGCACATGCGAAGCATGCAAGTAACCATGCGTAGTATGCACTTCCGCTCAAAAAACATTATTTTGTTCAATATTTTAAAGAAATACCAACACATATTTTCCTATTTCTTCTGAAAATTTTTAATTATAGGAATGAATATACAGGAGCTTCTCAGATTGGGCGCATTGGTGTAGTCAGCTGATAAACAGGGGCGTCACACCGGAAGCACAGGGAGAGGGGCTGTTGCCATCTCCTCCTTCTTCTAATCTCCTTGGTAGCAGCAAGGAGGTTACCACCCAATGACCTTGGAGGAGAATAGACTGGCAAACGCTATTACTGCTTGTTGCCCTTTCGGAGGCAACGAGCAGTAATTGAGATTGCAGCGCTATCTGTAACCGCGAAGAGTTGGTGGGAAATACGTAGCTATTGGAAAGGTACATACAATCTCTGATTCAACCAATCTAGTTGGATTCAGCGCATAATATACCATATAAATAGCGTAGAAGGAATATTCGGGTGCGAATGCAAACCAACATATTTCTAGATCAAAATTTAATTAGCAAGTTCTCAATTCTTTATTTCATAGCTGATTTTCATCAGCTATGAAATAAAAATACACTGCTACATACAACGAAAACCTGATACGTGAAGTTGCTCCAATGCGAATTTAAATATACCGCCTTATCTTTCCTTCATATTACCCTTAATCTCCGATTTTGTTCCTCAAATTGTTTTATTGAAAAATATTTTTACCCCTTGAGCTCATGAAAAATAAATATCGCATAAAATAAAAAAGGGGGTCTACAGATATCATGTTTATAAAACTATCACGTGTTTTCCTCAGACATGCAGAGCTCTTTATATCTATTATTAATTGCAGTGCCGTATTCACACTCAATGAACTAATTTTAAAAGTTACTCCTACATATAATTTGAAAGAATAACACAGCATTTTATCTCATCTAAATTTTTAACCAAGCACTCCTATGTCTCAGTAAACACTGTATGTTCTTATGAAGCAAATGAACAATTAATACATCACTCCCTCTAACTGATACATGCATACAAAATTCCTTTTCTTACCTTATTTTTTTCTTTGACTACAGATCTGTGTGAACTGTTGTTTTTCTTTCTTTCTTTTTCTTTTTTTTTTTTTTTTTTGCTAAGAAAATATGACTATATAAACATTTTTTTCAAATTATTTAAAAAATACAGAAAATTCACTTCACCCAGCTATGATCGAATAAAATGAGAATTGTGTGACACTTTAACATGAACACATCTACCATTTGAAATTGTTCTGGTTGTGATACAATACAAAATTCACTTCATCCAGCTGTGATCGAATAAAATGAGAATTACATGACCATCTGACACTTTGACATGATCATACCTTCCATTTGAAATTGTTCTGTTAACACATTGGCACCTTGATATTGACCTGTGCGAACTGTTGGTTTTTTTTCCTAAGAAAAGATGATTATATAACATTTTTTCAAATTATCTTGTAAAAGATCAAAAAGGAGAACGTAGCATAGGATAGGCACTGAAATAGTGGTCAACAAGATTTGTTTTTCTTCCTGCAATTAGGATTTAGTCAAATGCTAACTTTAATATGAACTAAATGTCAACAAACTGGTATGTAATCAAGCGATGTTTTGACCCACTCAGCACGGAATACGCAGATCCCCATGAGTGTAACTTTTATCGATGAGATTGTAGGATGTTTCTCTCGATAGCCAGTCTGAGAATGTGCTGAGTTATTTTCAATCGTAAACCTTGTATGCTGTGCAACGATTGTGTAGGAACATCTGACAAAATTCACTTCGCCAAGCTGTAACCCATTCGCACCTTGTATTCAACGATTGCATGAAGTAAGCAAGCACAGAATAGCTGTGTTTATCACAACCACAGCAAACGGAATGGGTGAAAATACAGAAAATTCACTTCACCCAGCTGTGATCGAATAAAATGAGAATTGTGTGACACTTTGACATGAACACATCTTCCATTTGAAATTGTTCTGGTTGTGATACAACACAAAATTCCCTTCATCCAGCTGTGATCGAATAAAATGAGAATTACATAACCACCTGACACTTTGACATGAGCACACCTTCCATTTGAAATTGTTCTGTTAACACATTGACAACTTGATATTATGCAGTGGCTCAGCGTTACTTGATAACCATGTCACATGGGTTTACAAACCTGACATACTGGGTTATTAAACCAAAGAATCTTGCACGTCACATAAGAATTAGCTTTCAGGGGTAACAAATGCTGTGTATTTCTAGCTTCCAAGGGGTGACGAACTTTGAAATTTTGGTGTTTTTCAGCAAATAAAACAAAAATGTAAGTATATTTCATCTTTCCACAAGGGAGGAACAGCATATCACTTTTCCAGTGGCGGCTCGTGATAAGCTGAGATGAGGGGGGGGATCTCAATTTTGTAGATATCGCTTCGAATAAGCTAAGTTACTGAGCCTGTGCTGATGCTGTCCGTTTAATAATAATAATAATAATTATATATATATATATATATATATATATATATATATATATATATATATATATATATATATATTGATCAAAAGAGCATTTTTTTGACAAGAAATGAATATTTAGATTTATATATTCAGAGATTGATAGGGAAAATGTAGAGGTACCGACACCTAAATTAGGCAACAGATATTAAGCGATGGCCACATTGCCACATTTATGAAGAAAATAATCGAAATATAAAACTTGGTCAGATGCATTATTTCTTAAAAAGAAACCGATTAATCAGTGCATCCTTCCAGTTCTTACGCATGGAGCACAGACATGGACCTCAACTAAAATAGACATACAAATGTTGCAGACAACTGAAAGAGGCATGCAGACATGCATGTTTGATGTTACCAGGAAAGATACAAACATACTGCTGGGCACCCAAAATGCAACACCAAGAAGGAAGCATCCGACTGGCCTGAATTTCACAGCATGCGTTGCCCGCGAGAGTACATGGAAAGGATTAGCATTGCAGGGCATATGCAAATCATGTGCGCCCGGCACGCCACCGAGAAGCACTATAAGAAGGGTGCACAGAAGGAGAGGTGCAAGCAGTGGAAGTGTGTTGTGCTGCCGGACCTGTGTGTGGGAAGCTTCCTGATGCCTCGTCGCAGAATACGGCAGTCATTCCAGCACGTTTCGGAGTTCGACAGAGGACGAATAATGGCTTATCCCGACAGCGGTTTATCGTACCGATACATCGGCGCCCGTGTAGGACGACATACAGCCACAGTGAGGCGAGTATAAATTCGGTGGGTGCAGGTGGGACGGGCGGACCGACGTGAGTGATTGCCGCAGCCGCAGCACACCACCGAACGAGAGGACCGGCATGTTGTGCGGCGGGCATTGACGGCTCGCACCGCCACATCACGAACGTTAGCGCAGGAATTAGGGTGTGTTGCGCAACAACCTGTGTCAGCACGGACCGTTCGACGTCGCCTGCAGGAGCGGGGACTTGTCACACGGCGCCCATTGCTCCAATTACCATTGACGTTACACCACCGGCGAGTGCGGCGACAGTGGGCAGTTGAACGCCGCACCTGGACTACGGAATGGCATGACATTGTCTTCTCCGACGAATCCCGCTTCCACCTGCAACATCACGATGGTCGGATCCGCGTGTGGCGACACCGCGGCGAGAGACTGTATGACGCCTGCACTATGCATCGCCATACCGGTCCGTCGCCTGGCGTTATGGTTTGGGGAGCAATTGGATATGACACTCGCACCCCTCTGGTACGCATCGCCGGTACACTCAACAGCCACCGCACCATCTCCGACGTTTTGGAGCCTGTAGTCCTCTCTTACCTGCAGGACCTGCCAGCAGCCACGTTTCAACAGGACAATGCGTGCCCGCAGGTGGCACGCATCGTGCAACAATTCTTCATGGCCCACCAGGTGTCACTGCTGCCATGGCCCGCCTGTTCCCCCGATATGTCGTCCATCGAACACGTCTGATCGCTGATCGGCAACCGAGTGGCCCGGAAAGCACCACCCGCGGCTACGCCTGACAAACTGTGGTAATGTGTGGAAGCAGCCTGGACCGACATACCCCAAGCCCACATCCAAAGCCTCTTTCGTTCGATGCCGCGGCGTATAGCGGCCGTTATTGCCAGCCATGGGGGCCACATGAATTATTGATGTCTGCGTGTTCCGCAAGTCGCAAGAGCCTGTAAGCTCAATCGTTTCATCTTTGTATCTGTTGTTATGTGTCCAGTAAATCAGACTTTGCTATCTCGTGTCCTTCTTGGTGTTGCATTTTGGGTGGCCAGCAGTGTAGAAACTCGTGGATCGGAAAAATGACAAGAGTGGAAGACATTATGATCAGAATTCCTGAAATTGCAATGAGATGGACATATTGCTAGAAGAAAGAGCCACTGACGGAGAGTTGAAATATTGAACTGGATAGCAAGGGAAAAAACAATACCCAGAAGATGACAAGAGGGAGATGGGTACATGAAATTCGAAAGCATGAAAGAAACAAGCTCAAGGCAGACTGTTGTGGAAAAAGAAACTTGGAGACTTTCATCCAGCAGTGGATTGATAGTGGTTAAAAATTTTATATAGATGCATATACGTATATACATTGCTGGCCTCCCAAAATGCAACACTAAGAAGGACACGAGATAGCAAAGCCAGATTTACTGGACACATAGCAACAGATACAGATACAAAGATGAAACGATTGAGTTTACAGGCCTGTGCGACTTGCGGAACACGCAGAAATCAATCGTTCGTGTGGCCCCCATGACTGGCAATAACGGCCGCTACCTGCCGCGGCATCGAACGAAAGAGGCTTTGGATGTGGGCTTGGGGTATGTCGGTCCAGGGTGTTTCCACACGTTGCCATAGTTCATCAGGCGTAGCCGTGGGTGGTGCTTGCCGGGCCACTCGGTTGCCGATCAGCGACCAGATGTATTCGATGGTCGACATATCGGGAGAACAGGCGGGCCACGGCAGCAGTGGCACCTGGTAGGCCGTGAAAAATTGTTGCACGTGCGTGCCACGTGCGGGCTCGCATTGTCCTGTTGAAAGTTGGCCGCTGGCAGGTCCTGCAGGTAAGGGAAGACTACAGGCTCCAAAACGTCGGTGATGTAGCAGTGGGTGTTGAGCGATGCGTACCAGAGGGGTGCGGGTGTCATATCCAATTGCGCTCCAAATCATAACGTCAGGAGACGGATCGGTATGGCGATGCATAATGCAGGCGTCATACAGTCTCTCGCCGCGGAGCCACCACACGCGGATCCGACCATCGGGGTGTTGCAGGCAGAAGTGGGATTCGTCGCAGAAAACAATGTCGTGCCATTCCGTAGTCTGCCGCCGCAATCGTCGGTGGTGTAATGTCAAAGGTAATCGGAGCAATTTGCGCAGTGCGACAAGTCCCCGCTCCTGCAGACGACATCGAACGGTACGTGCTGACACAGGTTGTTGCGCAACACACCCTAATTCCTGCGCTAACGTTCGTGATGTGGCAGTGCGAGCCGTCAATTTCCGCCACACAACATGCCGGTCCTCTCGTTCGGCAGTGTGCCGCGGCCGCGGCAATCGCTCATGTCGGTCCGTCCGTCCCTCTTGCACCCACCGAATCCTTACTCGCGCCACTGTGACTGGATGTCGTCCCACACGGGCGCCGATGTCTCGGTACGATAAACCGCTGTCGCGATAAGCCACTATTCGTTCTCTGTCGAACTCGTATTCTGCGACGAGGCATCAGGAAGCTTCCCACGCACAGATCCGGCAGCACAACACACTTCCAGTACTTACACCCCGTCTTCTGTGCGCCCTTCTTATAGTGCTTCTCGGTGGCGTGCCGGGCGCACATGATTTGCATATGCCTTGCAATGCTAATCGTTTGCATGTCTTCTCGCGGGCGACGCATGCTGCGAATATTATGCCAATGGGATGCTTCCTTCTTGGTGTTACATTTTGGGTGCCCAGCAGTGTATATGCACTATCTACCAACAAGTAATTGGACACCTGTGATAGCAAAAGAAAACGAAGTTTATTCACCTTCAATAGTTCGTGGAGCCTCCACGAGCGGCGATTAGAGCTGCGACCCTCCGGGGCATACTCTGAACCAGGCGTTGTACGACGGCTAGCGGTATTTTCTTCCACTCGGTTTGGAGAAGACAGGTCAGTTCCTTCACTGATTTCGGACGTTGGGGGCACCCCTTTAGTCGAGGCTCCAACTCGTCCCAGAGGTGCTCGATAGGGTTAAGGTCCGGGCTCTGCGCAGGCCAGTCCATTCGATTAACCCCATTGTCACCAAAGTAAGCCATGGTGAACCTCGCAACATGACAGGTGGCATTGTTATCCTGAAAGTAACATGGGTCCACCCCGTAAAACTGCTACAACGTAGGAAGCGCATGGTCATCCAAAATGGTGCAGTAGGTCTCGGCGTTGAGTCTACCAGGAATTGCGACCAAGGTTCCTGTGCCATACCAGGAGAAACACCCACATAGCATAATTCCACCGCCGCCGAACTTTACAGTTGGCACAATACATTCCGGCAGGAGGCGTTCTACAGGCAGACGCCAAACTCAGACCCTGCCATCCGAACGGTAGAGGGTGAACCTTGATTCGTCGCTCCAGAGAACCTGTTTCCACTGTTTAGCGGTCCACTGTCGACGTTCTTTGCACCACGTTAGCCGAACAGTGCTATTGGACTTGGTGATCAAAGGCTTGTGGGCGGCAGCACGTCCATGATAACCGAGCAGATGGGCTTCCTTACGGATGGTATTCATCAAAAGAACACTCCCGGATGCCTGTTGAAACTCTTAGCGGATGTGGCTCATCGATTTGGTGCGGTTCTTCCGAATTTCTCTGGCCAGCACCCGTCGGTCTCTTACTCGCAGTTTTGTGGGTCTGCTGGGTCGGGGCACATTCCGACAGTCGCCTCTTATCTTCCACTTGCCAATCACGCTGGATATGTCACGTATGGATCGGCCATTTCTGTGATACCCGACGATTACACCTTTCTCGAAATCAGAGAGCTCCGAACTGCGTGGCATCTTCCATGCGACTGGTTGCGTTGTTGTTTTCCCCACGATATTTAATGGCGGCGGCCGTGACGTGTATCAGGACCGCAGATATTGTCTATTACAGGGGTGTCCAATTACTTGTTGGTAGATAGTGTATATTCAAGTATATAAGGATAAAAAATGTAAAAAAAAGTAATGCGTGTGGCAGCAGCAGCAGAGACACACACTCGAGATCATGTACGCATTCTGAAGTGTCTCATTGTGACCCCTAGAAATATGACAATAAATATTTTTCCTTCTGATACACTCCCTTTGAAACTTCGACTTGATACCGACCACTGCAACTTGGACGGCGATGGAAAACATTTTGTAGAATTTTGAAGAGTCAGCCAGAATTTCGCGATGAGTTGTTATTGAGATACTTACACACCGGCATTCTCTTTAATAAAAACGGATTGGAAACATATTCAGTCCAGTTTTAATTTTGAAGCCATGATAACAATTTAGTGTAGAAAAATTTATTTTCCAAAATTTACCAACTTCGTAAATTTCTTAAACAATGATATCTGATTAAATGCTCCTTTCAACTGGAGGTTTTATAATGCACTACCTCAATTGAAGTGAGCAGCTTATTTTTGGGAGGCAGGGGGGATGCAGCAAAAAAAAAATTGTACCCAGTGGAGTGACTTCAATGATTTTTGGTGCATAAAAATTTACGTGAGTTTATCAGCGAAAATTTCGTTGTGCTTGGTAAGTGCAGAAAACAATTTTATGCAAGTATTTCGCTGCAGAAATTAATCTCTCTCTCTCTCTCTCTCTCTTTTTTTTTTTTCAATTTATCCAATACTGAATTCTATTCTTAATCACAATTTCTTCACATGCACATTTTGACCAGAAGAGAAAATATGAGTAAAACTTTTTTGCAAAACTTCCGGCAACTGAGTATTTGTCATTAGCAAACACAAATATTCTACAGTTCGATGGTGTTAGAATTATTACGTTGAATAAAAGCAGGAACAAACCAAAAATTGGAAGGGAAAAAAAAAACAGGTTGCGTAATACATTCAAACATGCCTTATTTAATACTTTATTTCAACATTCGTCATTATTTTAATTCATTCCACTATTTTATTTGTTATTCGGAAGCACAAGAACCGTATTAATCAACAAAGCAAACAGGCCTTGCGAAGTATTCCCACCCAACGAGGGACTGCATTCGCGAGCAACCCGTGCTAGCGAATCTGCCATCAATGCAGTCCCCAGGGAAGTTTTATTCAAAGGAAAAGAACTGGTGTGGGAATAGGCAGAGTTTCCCACGAGTTGGTTTCAATACTCGTCAGGGCTGCAAGCAGCGCAGTCCGTCAACGTTCCTTGCGCTCCCAGTGGTGTTATGGAGGGAAAACTTCCAGTTGAGTTCAGAAAACTTCTCTCTCATGGTACGGCATGAAAATAAAACTGCTTTGGGTAGGGGGTGGGGGGATATATATATATATATATATATACAGTTTTAAGTATGAAGGAATATATATATGGTCTATATATTCCTTCATACTTAAAACTGCAGCCCCATAGCAGGAGCCGCCCCTGCACTTTTCACATGGATGTTTGTCGAGGAACTGTATTTGCATTTCTAGTGCTCCCAGACACAATTTGGAAATTCTAATGTCTCGAAACACACAGTTTTTGATATTTTTTTCAGTATTCCACGTTCAAAAACCTCAATTGCAAACAAATCCTTAGGCCCCAAATGTGACTATTTGGATGTCGAAGTCACATTTCGGGTATGATTTTTTGAACATGGAATACAAAATATTGAAATAAACAAGAGAGAGTGTTCAAAAATTGTTAACAGTCCTTTTAACAATTTTTGTACAAGGATTATGCTGCAGTTTTAAGTATGAAGGAATATATAGACCATATATATATCATCATCATCATCATTGTCAACCATTATCAATCCACTGCTGGACGAAGGTCTCCCCAAGTTTCCTCCACAACGGTCTGTCTTGTGCCAGTCTCCTCCATGCCACCCCTGCATACTTTCGAATTTCATCCACCCATCTCCCATGTGGTCTTCTTCTGGGTCTTTTCCTGTCCCTTGGAATCCAATCTAAAATTTCGGCTGTCCATCGATGATCTGTCCTTCTGGCAGTATGTCCAGCCCATTGCCATTTCAGGGACTTAACTCTGATCATGATGTCTTCCACTCTTGTCATTTTTCGGATCCACGAGTTCCTCTTCTTATCTCTCCTGGTTACACCAAGCATGCACCTCTCCATGCTTCTTTGAGTTGTCTGCAGCCTTTGTATGTCTCTTTTAGTTAAGGTCCACGTCTCTGCACCATACGTAAGCACTGGAAGGATGCATTGATCAAACACTTTTCTTTTAAGACATAATGGCATATTGCTCTTGAAAATTATGCTGTTTCTTCCAAAAGCTCTCCAGGCAAGTTTTGTACGCCGATTAATTTCTTCATCAATGTGACCCTCACTTGATATCTGCTGTCCAAGATAAACGTACGTGTCTGTTATCTCCAGCTTTTCTCCATCAATCGATAAATCTTCATTTCTTGAAAAAGCATTGAACATCACTTTTGTCTTCTGAAAGTTCATTTTTAATCCCACTTCTTTACTCTTGTCAGCAAGTTCCTGGATCATACTCTGCAGCTCTGATGGGGTAGTTGCAAAAAATGACTACGTCATCAGCAAAACGAAGGTGGGTTAGATAATCTCCATTAATCTTTATCCCCTTGTTTTCCCAGCTCAGCGACTGAAAGACACCCTCCAATGTGGCATTAAAGAGCTTCGGAGATATGGTGTCACCTTGTCTCACTCCCTTTCCAATTTTTACGTGTGTTGTATTTTCAAACAGCCTAATCTTTGCACTTGCATTTTCATAGATGTTATTAATAATATTAATGTATGCATCTTCAATACCGCAGGTTTTCAGAGCCATTGTAACTGCTGATGGTTTCACCGAATCAAAGGCTTTTTCATAATCGATAAAAGCCATGCACAATGGAAGTTCATATTCCCTCGCTCTTTCAATTAGTTCTCTCAGCACGTGGATATGATCTATTGTGCTGTAGCCACTCCTGAATCCAGCTTGTTCTCTCGGTTGAGCCATGTCCAGTGTTACTTTCACGCGGTGTGAAAGAACTTTAGTGAAGATTTTATAAACTACTGATAGGAGGCTGATAGGTCTGTAGTTTCCGAGATCCTCAATGTCACCTTTCTTATGTAGCAGGATCATTGTAGCGGTGTTCCAATCCTCAGGAATCTTTCCTTCATTAAGGCATCGAGTGAAAATTTGGGCGAGTACTCCACGTGCTTCTTGTATGATGTCTACAGTAATTCCATCTTCTCCTGGAGCTTTTCCTCGCTTCATGTTCTTGATTGCATGTGCAACTTCTGCTGGAAGGACTGGAGGAACTCTGGTACTGGTATCTTTCATGATGTCTGGAGTGCATATATCATCCCTTTCATATAATTTGGAGTAGAAATCTTTCACTCTTGTCAAAATTTCGCCTCTATTTCTTGTTACAGAACCATCTTCTTTTCTCAGTGCCATAATCTGTTTTCTTCCCTTACTGAGATGTCCCTTTGCTATCTTTAGGCTTTGGTTGTTTTCAATTGCTTTCCTCACTAGTTCACAGTTGAATTTCCTTACGTCTTCAGTGATACTTTTTCTTACTGTCTTGCATAGCTCTATATATTCCACTTTGGAAGTCACATCTTCTTTAGTTGTCCTCATCTCTCTTCTTTTATGCATCAACATTTTGGTTTTTCCTGATAATTTGTTCACATGCAACTTGTTCTTAGACCCAGCTAATTTTGTTGCTGTTTCCATAAGAGCTTTGGTTACTTTTCTGTTAACTTCAGAGATGTCCACTTCTTCCGATGTTAGGCCTTCTAAAGCGGAGAACCTGTTCTTCAGTTCTAACTTGAAGGTATTATGGTGTTTTTTAAGGTTGGTTATGTCAATAGATTTTGTTTGTCTTATGAGCTTGCCACGTTCAAGTTTAGTGTTGAGGTGCATCTTACATCTCACCAATCTATGGTCACTACCTGTGTTGAACTTGTTTAGCACACTGCAGTCTTCTATGATGAATTTTTTGTTACACATAATAAAATCAATTTCACTTGTCGTCCCATTTGGATGTCTCCATGTCCATTTCCTGTGTGGCTTTTTCTTGAAGAAGGAGTTCAAGATGAAAAACCCTTCTGCCTCTGCAAACTCAACGAGAGTATTTCCACGCTGGTTTCTGTTGCCATGACCGAATTTACCTACTGAAGTTTCATTCTGTTGCCGTTGCCCTATTTTTGCATTGAAATCTCCCATAATTATTTTCAAGTGCTGCTTACCTTTATTATTTAGACGACAAATTTCCTCATAAAATTCTTCAATTTCTTCTTCAGGATGACTTGTGGTGGGTGCATAAGTTTGAATAATCTGAGCCTGGTATCTTTTCGAGAGTTGGATAACAAGTCGTGCAGCTCTGTCAGAGGAACTTTCAACTTCTACAACTTTATCCTTCAGTTTCTTGTTTATTATAAATCCAACACCACTAGTTCTGCCAGTATCTGTCCCACGATAGTAGAAGAGATGTCCACTTTTCAGTTCGATGAGATCTTCTCCTTTTCTCCTTACCTCACTTAGCCCCACGATGTCCCACTTGATCCTTTGTAGTTCCTCTTCCAATTCAAGAAGCCTTGAATCAGAAGATAGGGAGCGTCCATTGTAAGTAGCCAAGGTCAGCATCAGATGGCAGCCTAGTCCGGTCCTCCGGGGATTCTTAGCACCCTCTGCCTTCATGTCGCACTGGCCGCTGCCTTGGCCAGGTACATTCCAGCTGCCGGAGACTGAGGGCCAAGATTTAAGTTGTGGAATCATTTTGGAGGGGTTTGGCCATAACTCACCACGCTGGCCAAGCGGGTTGGTGAGTGTGGGATAGAATTTCCTCTTATCCCGATGGTATAGTTATACCGCTATGGGCGGTCGTCAGAGCCCCTTTATTGGGAACAGGATGCACCACGAGAAGGCGGGGTTGACATTTGTCAAGGAGAGGCTGTGATGTTACGCATCACCTGACCTTACATCACCTGACCTTTATATATATATATATATATACATTGTTCTATAGTTAATTATTATATTTTGAACATGATGTAATGTCTATATATTCCTTTATACTTAAAACATATATTCCTTCATACTGGTAAAAAGCATCATCTATGCAATTTCAGCCAAAGACATTATGAGCAACAATGAGCAAAACATTTAACTTACTTGTGAAAATATCCGTTTTTTATGTCGGCAGTTATGTTATATCCATGTCTAAAACAGTATCTGACCCAAACCTGACAATGTTTATTTTTTATGAGAACTATTTAAAGCACGATTTGCAACACGCACGCAACCGGCGTATACTCATGAACAGCTTTCCGTCCTCGCTAATGGCGGAACATCCGGATTTCAAACACTGACGGAAGTAGTTAGGTAATTGCCAGTCTATTCTCCTCCAAGGTCTTTGTCCTTGGTTCGCAAGGCCAGGATAACATGCTGACGTCACAGATGATATGACTCTACTGTCGATAAACCGATATAATATCACTACAGGCATGCAGATGTAAACATTGTGTTTTTTGAAGCAGTCAGAAAATTCGTGTAACTGATGCGGAAATAAAGCAGATGCAAACATAAAAGACTGGTTTGTATCTTGTTTCTCCGTGATCTTCATTTGACCAATGTGGAAATAAAGCAGATGCAACAAATAACCAAATATCTATTCGCTAGTTTGCATCTTGCTCCATTTCGTTATCCCAACTTTTCTATTATTAGCATTATTCACTGAACAGTTTGCTTTATTTAGGTCCCTTGATCATATAAGTAGTTAGTAGTTACCAATGTATGGGTGTAGGTTTCGAATTTTTTATATAAAATATTTAAGAAAAAAAATTGAGTGCAAACATTTGGAGCAGACGGGGGACTGGCAAAAATTTGAATTGAATCACCAGTAGAATATTCCTTGTACTTTACTTTTTGTAAATACAATGGGGGGGGGGGGGGGGGGGCATGAGAAAAAATATATCCTTGCCAAACATTTTTTTTTTACATGTTTGAAAGTCAACATTTCAATAAAGAATTATTCACAGGTTTTAATGTGACTAGTATGTGAACTTTAATTTCAAAACCTATACCAGAAAACTGCTTTTAGGTTTAAAAAATGCACGAATAAATCGGCAAGCCACCGGTCTAGAATGTTATAGAACAAAATTTTTTATTTTTTAATGGGGCCATTATCGCCAGTGCACTTCCGTTGAGATTTTATTGATTCATTTTTTTCTGATTGCCATACTTCGAGTTATGTATCTCTTTGGTTATAGGGTGGGGAAGCCACATGGCTCGTAGGGCCCTCTACATGGTTTCTGATTTAGAAAGTTCGTGATTGCGATTTGGATTTCGATCAATAGGTAAGTTGTTTTTTCCTTAAATATTGAATATAAATTAGATTTATAATGTAAACAGAAATATGTTTACAATAACGCCATCTGGGACGTTCCGTTGGTTGAGCGGGCTAAGGTGTTGACATCCGAACTTGAGTCCAGAATGCGGCATGGGTGGCATGCTTGTCTTACGACACCGGTCCTTCCCTATAAGTAACGGCCCTGAATTAGGGACGGGCGATTGCATATAGACAAAAGAGCTACATGCAATTGTAGTCGTTAAATCACAAAACAAAACAAACAAACAAGAGAAAAGAACTGAATTAAACCGTCGCTCAGCGTTAGTGTGCATTATGAAAAATCCAAGACTATACATGTAAAATGTATCACATAGCATATGAATTATTTCAAATCGGACTTTCAGAAGCAGGAAAAGTGGAATATACATTTGGACCTGTTGCGGCTAAACTAGATATTATTTTACGCACAAACGATGCATTCGTTATGTGAGCGGTATCTGAAACTAAAATAATTATTTTGATCGGGTTTTCAGACGCGCGGTTACGTTTGCAACTGTGTTGCCAGCATACATGTGAACTTACGTCCTTTAGTGGCTAAATTATGCGTAAAACATAGAAATTATATGTAAAACTTTCGTCACCATGAACGCCGTCCGATGCGAAAATAATTTTTCGAATAGGACTGTCAGAAGCAGGATATAGAGGGAAATATGATATACATTAACCCTCCGTAATGGTAAACCTGCGCATTATTTTAAGCAAGCAATACGCACAAAAAGTTTTCCCCTGTGCGAGCGTCTGATCAAAAAGAATTTTTTTAGTCGAGTTTTAAGGAGCGCAGAAACTGCTGCAAATATACACAGTCCAATCAAAACATTATGACCACCTGTTAACATGAGGTATGGATGGCCTCCTTGTGCCACCAATGCCGCAGATATGTGGCGTGGCTTTGATTCAGTGAGGCCGCAGAACATTTCTGTAAGGATGCTATACCATGCAGACACAACAGCTTCTCGCAGATCATCATGAGTTATCGGTGGTGGATCCATACGCCGAACCTGTTGGTCAAGATAGTGCCACAGGTGTTCAATGGTATGGATGTCCGGCGAGTACGGTGGCCAGGATAGTAAGATAAAGTGACTGGAATGCTCCTCAAACCATTCTTGCACACACGTAGCAGCATGGTAAAGGTTATTGTCTTGTCGGAAGCAATCCATGCCATCGGGTTAGACCAGGGGTGTCCAATCTTCAATCTTTTGGCTTCTCTGGGCCGCATTGGAAGAAGAATAGAAGAATTGTCTCGGGCCACACATAAAATACACTAATACTAACAATAGCAGCAAAAAAATAAATAAAAAAAGGTCCGTGCATAATTTTCGTGATATCCGCCACCACAGATAAGCAAAAAAAAAAAAAGTCCTAGCATAATAATCCTATTTATGCGCCGTCCCGTTCGGAGGGTCTTTTAAAATCGTCGAGAAGGTTACAAGTTTGTGATCACTGATATAGAAAATGTACATATCTAAAGAAGAAAACTTCATAAATGTTTTTTGATATTTTTTTAAAAGCAAGAGAAAAGCGGGCAACATAAAACTAGTGGGATATTTGACATTGCTTTTGAGAAACTAATGCATCAATATCTGGTTCGATGGAAGTAGTTGTAATTCTCAGTGAGTTCTTAAGGTGCTCATCACATATTTTGGTTCTAATTTTACTCTTCGTGTGCTTTATCCGTGAAAATAGTTGCTCACGGTGCTGCCAAAAAGCGATGACATGAATAAGGCGTGATTGTGAAGCGAGGGATATATGTGTCTGGGAAGATAGGTCTTATAAAAGTCCAGTAAAGAGACGTGATCAAATTTTTCTTTAAGTTGAATGTCAGATTGCAGCTATAGAGCTGCAATTTTTAAATTAAAAAATTGGCAGGTAACATATGTATGTCGACTAAAAATGGAGTGGCAAATATACAAAAATATTGATTAATTATTTTTCCTGAAATCTTGAAATCTGTTTTCAAATTTCCGTATCAAATCGAAAAGCAAGGCTGAATATTTTTCGCTGTTTACAGGACCGTGTTTAGCTAACATGTCGAAATGAATAAAATTGTTTGCCTTAATTTGAGCTTGCCATAATTTCAGTTTCATTTGGAATGCTGAAAGTTTCATTTGAAACATTGTATTGATAAGTTGGTTTTCACCTTGAAGACGCATATTTAACACATTTAACTCTGCATTGCTCAGGTCATGAATTATTCAGGTCTGCATTGCTCAGGTCACGTTATTACTCAGGTGCGGTTCCACACATCCCAAATTATTTTCTAAAATATTACCGGTGTTTTAAAGGACTGTGTGAAATGCATAAAACAAACACTTCTTTTAATTTTTATTAACTAATGTAACCATAATTTTTTGCAAAATTATAATCCACCTGTCTGAAATACAGGATAATTTATTTATTAACATTTTCCTTACACATTTTGCAACTTGAATGAAACAGACACCTTTATATGGTTAAAAAGTTGTCAATATCGTATTAAATGGTTATACAGATTCATAAAGGAAGAGTATTTATTAAAAAAACCCGTATTACACATTGTAGAATGTTCAGAATACTGATTTATGCAAATACCCAAACTGTGTTCTATTCCGAGTCACTTTCAGAGAAGCAGACTTTACACAATGGGGAAATGTGTTCTAAACAAATATGTTTTCCACATTTTTGACACTGAATCTACAAGCAGTTCAATTAAATAAATCTGCAGGAGCTTACCGCACCCCAAATGAGCAATGTAGGGTTAAATGAGAGGTTAAATCCACCAGAAACGCTAAATCTGTAAGCCAGTTTTCATCGTCAAGTTCTGACACAAATATTTTTTTTGATACCATAAACGACTTGATTTCATGTCGCAAATCCTAAAATCATTTCAACATTTTGCCTCGACTTAGCCATCTTACTTCCGAAAAGTAAATGATGTTGCCATAGTCAGCATCCATACTTTTAAGGAATTCCTGGAATTGGCGGTTATTCGATTCAATACCTTGGCCCTTATGAAATTCACAGCCATGATGACAGTTTGCATGACGTTATCCATTTTTAAAGCATTTGGGCACAAATTTTCTTAATGTACTATGCAATGATACTTCATCAAACGTGAGTTTCCGGTGGCAATTGCATCGTCTTCTATTAAATTTACAAGTCCCTGTCTTTTACCTACCATCGCCGGGGCACCATCAGTAACTATACCAGATATGTTCATAATAGACAAAGAAAATCGCTGTAACGTATTTTTTACTGCTTCGAATAAATCTCTTGATTTAGTTGTGTCTTTTAATGTCACTAAAGAAGCCATTTCTTCAGTGACATTATATTTGCCATCAATACCTCTAATAACAAGAAAGTTGACACCGAATTTTCGGGTGTAATAAGCACGTCTTTTGAATCCGTTCTGACGCAAATTAAATTTATCAAAACTATTCAAAGTCAATGGAACCGGTATGGAAAACAATACATCTGACGAAAGAAAGAAGATTTTCAATCGGGTTTTTAATCCCTCAGGTATTGCTGTAAATAAAATCGTGAGCTTACGAACTCTTAGAAACAGAGATATCAACAAAAATAAGATGCGACTTTACGTCCCCTTGTGGGAAAACCATGCATTATTTTAGAAAGAAAGTATTCTCAAAAGGTTTATCCGTATAAGCGGTATCGGTCGAAGAAAAAAAAATTAGTCGAGTTTTCAGGAACCCAGATTTTGCAACAAATACTTCAGAAGCATAAATTAACACATATGACCCCTGGTGGCTAAACCATTCTTTACCAAACATTAGAAATTATGTGAAAAATATTTTCCATCAGGTCTTGTATGCGATACAGGAAGAATTTTTCAAATCAGAGCTTTAGGAGCAGAGATAACGCAGAAAACGCAATTTACCTTTGTGCCCCCTAGCAGAAAGTGTATGATTTACTTGAAAATTTTAAATTTATAGAAAAAACATTTCGCATCGGAAACACTATCCAACAAAGAAGGAAGTTTTCAAATCGTACTTTTAGAAGTCGAGATATTGACATAAATAAGATATACATCTACGCCTCCTGGCGTAGAAACCATGCATTTTTTCAAGAAGAAAATTTTCCTAAAAGGTTTGTCGACATGAGTAGTATCGGTCAACAAACGACGTTTTTTTCAATCGAGAATTTAGAAGCTCATATTTGGCTGCAAACACAACAGAAGCGGAAATTAGGATTTACGCTCCCTGGTGGCCAAACTATTTTTTTACAAAAATTACAAATTATGTGCAAACGATTTCCCATCAGGAGTTGTATCCGGTGCAGAAATAATTTTTCAAATCGGAGATTTAGAAGCAGAGATATAGGGGGAAACGCAATTTACCCCTACGCCCCCTAGCGGAAAGCCTATGAATTACTTAAAAATTTTGAAATTATAGGAAAACATGTCACACGGAAAACACTATCCAACAAAGAAGGAATTTTTGAAATCGGACTCCTAGAAGTAGAGATATTGACAAAAATAAGATGTACATCTACGCCCCCTGGCGGAGAAACTGTGGAATATTTTAAGAAGAAAATATTCCGAAAAGGTTTATCGATGTGAGTGGCATCAGTCCACGAAAGCATTTTTTAATCGATATTTTAGAAGCTATGATTTTATGGCAAATACATCAGAAACAAAAATTAACACTTACGTGGTGGCCAAACTATTTTTTTACAAAAATTAGAAATAATGAGCAAACGATTTTCCATCAGGAGCTGTATCCGGTACAGAAAGAATTTTTCAAATCGGAGATTTAGAAGCATAGATATAGGGGGAAACGCAATTTACCGCTACGCCCCCTAGCGGAAAGTCTATGAATTACTTAAAAATTTTGAAATTATATGAAAAACATGTCACACGGAAAACACTATCCAACAAAGAAGGAATTTTTCAAATCGGACTCCTAGAATTAGAGATATTGACCAAAATAAGATATACATCTACGCCCCCTGGCGGAGAAACTGTGGAATATTTTAAGAAGAAAATATTCCGAAAAGGTTTATCGATGTGAGTGGCATCAGTCCACGAAATAACTTTTTAATCGATATTTTAGAAGCAACGATTTTATGGCAAATACATCAGAAGCAAAAATTAACACTTACGCCCCCTGGTGGCCAAATTATTCTTTACCAAATATTTGAAATTATATGCAAAAGATTTTACATCAGGAGATGTATCCGCTGAAGAAAAAAATTTTCAAATCGGAGTTTTAGAAGAAGAGTTATCGGCAAAAATGTAATTTACTTTTACGCCCCCTAGCGAAAAATCTATGCGTAATTTGAAAAAGTAACTATATCTAAAATACTCTTCGACATAAATTGAATCGAAAGATATAATTTTTTTTTCAATCGGATGTTTAGAAGCAAATATGTGGAATAAAACGTATTTTTGAATTCGACATCATCTGCATTTACGCCCTCTACCGGCGAAATTTTACATCGTAAAAAAAAGAAATAAAGGATCATCATTTGCATATTTCAAGCTTCCCAATGCAAAAGGAATTTTTCAAATCGGATTAATAGTTGCTAAGATATTGTTGGTACAGACGGACGGACAAACCGATAACAGAAGCACGATCTTTTTACTAGTACAAAAGACGTGCTAAAAATGGCAAGTTGAGTCGTATCTGTGGCATCAGTGCCTTCATCCATCGCCAAAGCATAAAATTTAAAATTAGCAGCTTTACTCTCCAAATCTCTTTCGATAGAATTCCCAATTTCTTCAGTTCGCCTGCTATAGTCTGGTGAGACAAACTGATTTTAGAAATATCCCCTTTTTGATCAGGGCAAATATTGCCACGCTTTCCATGCATTGAAATTTGGCAATTTGGCATATTTGCTATGCTCTCCATACATTGCTTAATAAACTCACAATCAGTAAATGGTTTTGAGTTTTTTGCTATTAAATTTGCTATCACATAACTAGCTTTTACAATAGAGTCCGTTTGAGTAGTATTTTTTTTTTTTTAAATTTGTTGAGAAGACAGACTTTTTTTCAGTTCAGCTATTTTGTCCTTACGACACATTTTTTTTTTTTTTTTTTTTTGATTGAAGGTTTAACGACCACCGTGAGCAACTCAATGGGTTATAAGCAGTCGCTCGTCCTTAATTTAGGGTCACTGGTTCCAGGGAAAGGAGACAGTCAGTGCCGTAAGACAAATACAACATCCATGCCTCACAGGGATTCGAACCCGGACCCCTTCACGGACGAATGATCATAAGCCAGCGTTCAGACCACTGCGCCACAGGAGCGGCCTCACGACACATTCCTTGATATGCACCGAATTTGGCAGCATGTTTCTGCATATAATGCCTTTTCAAATTATAGTCTTTGAAAACTGGAACAAATTCCCTACAAATTAAGCACAATTCCTTACTATTTACCTCGACAAAGAAGTAGTCATTTGTACATTTTTCGTTGAACAATCTTCTTTCATCCGTATTTTTTTCTTTTTGGGGGTTCTGTTTTCTTTTGAGACGCTGTGGAAGCCATGCTGGAATAATAAAAAAAAAATGCTAATTTGCTTCCGTGGGGCACCCAGGAATTCCTGTTGGAGGGGTCTATATATACAGTATATATAAGGTTGTGACGTACGTCGTTCTTAATCTTTTTGGGGCTTTGGAAAGAAGACACCATGTAATAGAAGACATTATGCAATTTTTTGAACATGTAAAATAATGTTTTTGAATGTTTAATTTGTGACGAGCGTCGTTCTTAATCCTCTTGGAGAGGGATTAAGTCCCCAAAGCCCTCCGTAGGTGCGCCAATGATTTACTTATCTAATACCTACCTATCTTTTACTCGCCAAGTTGACACAAGCACACGTAACGTCTGATGGGGACAATTCGACTGCTTGGAAGGTAGCCACACACCGGAAGGAAGCCACACACCGCCGTGAAGCCAGGCATGCGTACAAATAGCGACAGCGTACTGCGCCCAGCGACGCTATGCCTAGTACAGAATACACACTTGAATTCTTTGTCACAATTCATTTTAGGCGACACTGCAACAGAGTGCTCTCTCACTCTTTATTTTATTAGTTAATTTTAACAGTTTTTCGTTTCATCTGGCCGAACTGTTTGCAATTATAATGCGAATTACGGATAATACTCCGATATTTGTGGACGTAACATATCCTGATTATTCAATTCCGTTCCGTTGTCGTGTACAAAGTTCGCGCTCGAGAACCGCGCAACCGAGTTATAAAAAATCGGAACAATTCTGATAATGTTTTAAGTAAGTTTATGATTTTGTGTTGGGCCGCATTCACAGCCGTCCTGGGCAGCGGGTTGGGATTGCCGAACTTGTTCGTGACGTCATAGCGCTGATAAGAGATATAAAGGATTTGACGCGTATTGACCGTTGTTGTTCAAACGCAAAGTTGAAAGGGAAAGAATCAATTGACGAACTTGCAATTTTCAGTATGTCTTCCCGACATCACCTAGACGATTTTACGCGTGGCCGTATTATTGGCAAGATTGAAGAAGGGCGAAAAATAACACATGTTGCCAGGGAGTTCGACGTCAGCCACAGTGTTGTTTCAAGGCTTTGGAAATCATTTCAAACAAATGGAGAGTGTAGCAAACGTCACGGGGAGGTCGTGTTCGCAGTACGACACCTGCAGAAGATCGGTACATAGTGCTATCAACAAAAAGACACCGGCGCAGCACAGCTAGTGAGGTAGCAAATCAGTTTATGGCAGCTACTGGCAAGCGGATCTCCCGAAAACTGTCGCCAGACGTTTGCATGAAGGAGGACTGTACGCCCGCCGTCCTGTTGTGTGCATCCCATTGTCCAGACGTCACCGTACAGCCCGTTTGCAATGGTGCCATCAACATCGCCATTGGACTGATAACGACTGGTCTGCTGTCCTCTTCTCAGATGAGAGTAGATACAGTCTATCGTCTGATTGTCGACGACAACTGATCTGGCGTGATAGTGGTACTGCATATTGTCCAGCAAACATACAGGAAAGGGACCGATATCCGACATGTAGTGTCATGGTATGGGCTGGCATCATGATCAATGGCCGTACGTCCCTCTATGTGCTTCCAACTGGGACTATGACTGGCCAACGATACATTAATGATGTTCTGCTACCTCATGTTCGCATGTTCCGTGGTGCTGTCGGTGATAGATTCATTTTCATGGACGACAACGCAACATGTCATGGAGCAATCGCTGTCCAGGAGTGTCTTGAGAGCGAGGACATTCAACGCCTCGTATGGCCAGCACGTTCTCCAGAACTGAATCCCATTGAAAATGTGTGGGATGCTTTGGAGAGGAGTCTTGCTGGTCGCCAATGCCCTCCAATAAACAAGGACACCCTCATCCGTGCACTGACAGAGGAATGGGATAAATTACTCCAACAGCTGCTTGATAATGTTGTGCAAAGCATGACACGACGTGTGGAATCTTGCATCGCCCTCCATGGTGGCCATATCCCGTATTGACATCTTACGCCGGAACGCCTGCGGACGGTAATTGCATTTTTTTCACGTTTACGTATTCTGCACAAAATGGCCTGTTTGTCCCTTGAACACGTTCCAATGCCTTCTGGATTTCAGAGCACAATAAATTGTCTTTCTTGTAATGTCCTGGCAATCTGACATTATTTTATTTCACTTGGCATCCAACAACACTTACTTTTTTATGCGCTATATAGCCGTTTATGAACCGTCCTTAGCAATTGTCCAGCAGTGTATTACTTTCATCCAGTGTTCGATGGTCCAATGCCTCCTTCCATGCAAATTCACGCCGTAATCGTCGATGTCTGGCCGTCAGCATGGGTACCTTGAGTGGACGGAGGCTCCAGAGACCTATAGAGAGCAGAGTTCGTTGGAATGTAATCTGCGATACGCTTTTCGACGTGCCTGCATTAAATGCTCTGGCCAATTACTATGGCGCGTCTGTTGGATCGTACTAGTCGGAATAGCCTTCGGCCCGTTTGTTCGATCGTACTAGTTGGAATAGCCATCGGCCCGTCTGTTGGATCGTACTATGTAGTTGGAATAACCATCGGCCCGTCTGTTGGATCCTACTAGTCGGAATAGCCATCTGCCCGTCTGATGGATCGTCCTAGTCCAAATATCCATCGGCCCGTCTTTTGGATCGTACTAATCGGAATATCCATCGCTTCCCACAATCATCAGTGCTCCGTGGGCGTCCACTATTACCCCGATTACTGCAGTTCTTGCCGGTTTCCTTCCATTCCTGGAACACTTTAACAATTACTCCTCGTGAACAGCCCACAACACTTGCCGTTTCCGTAATGCTATACCACACTTCAGTCTGCCACCAACAATGATTCCTTTTTCGAACACTGTTAGGTCACGTCCTTTCCCCCAATTTCACGTGAAACTGCACACCGTCCGCGACTTCGTGTTCTTTTAAACGCCGTTCATGATTTGCATATGTTGCTAGGCACTCCATTTGGCTGCTGGTTACGATTCCTTCTTAAATCAGGAGTGGTCATAATTTTTCGACTGGATTGTGCATGTTGGAAACAGGTATATCCTCCCTTACGGCCAATAGTGCTTTGTAAAAAGTTGCAAGTTATATTCGAAACATTCTTCACCACGAACTTTACCTGCTGGAAAACGTACTCCACAAATCGGATATTTAGAAGTAGAAATATTGAGAAAAAGAAGTATATATTCACTTCCTCTAGACGGAAAAACTGTGTATTATTTGAAGAGAAAACTGTACGTAAAATAGCCGTAATTTAAATTAATATCGAAGGAAAGAGTCATAAATTTCAAATGAACTTTTAGAAGCTACGATATGGAACAAAATGTATTTTGAAATCGATAGTATCTGTATTTACGCTGTCTAGTGGCAAAGTTATGTATCAGAACTAACAGCCAAAGGAAAATCATTCTCACAGTTCCGACTCGCAAAGCATAAGGAAGAATTTCTCAAATCGGACAACAGGTGCAGAGTTTTGGGTCCAGAGCTTTGGGTCCATATAGTGATATCATAAACATGTCCTCCATTTTTTTTTCATTCGGGGTTTAACGCCTACCGTGAGCAACCCAATGGGCTGGGCTATAAGCAGTCCCTCTTTTTTTCTAAAGACGCGCTAATAGAAAGTTTCATACGGATGATCAGAAATTTTCCTTCCCTGCTTTGCTGATTCTTTTGCCACATTCTTATCAAGCAATCTGTCTCGTGAATATCTGCATCTAAATAATTTTAATCTATTGCATGTTCTGGTGCACACTGTACACTTAGAAAATTTAGGGGGTTGACTTAAAAGCATTAAATTAAACCTCACAACACATTTGTTTCATCCTGAATTTTTTGCAAGTCCTGCTCGATTTATCAAAGTTTTTGCTGTAAATAGTTTGTAAGCGTGCACATGCGTGCAGTTACCTGTGATTATAAACCTGTGATTATAACAATAGGTATACATATAAATACACTGGTGTGCAAAAATTAAGGACGAAAAGGAGAAATGAGCATAACAGCGTAACGAGCAGGCAGAACGGACCGGAAGACCACTCAGGAGATAGACTAGGGTCCGGTAAGGTAGGGCATGCTCATATATGCGGCATGACGTAGGGGGTGGGGGTGGGGGTGTCGGAAGGGTATAAAGCACAAGGGCGGTGTACGCTCAGCAATTCGGGGAAAGCTATTGCACGGTGTACATCAGTTTGAACGACGTGGAGTTGCTGCCACCGTGTGATATGGTCAACAGGCAATCCAGTAGACGACATCTGGATGACTTTACCCGAGGTTGCGTCATTGGGAAGTTGGAAGGTCGAAGTGTGACTAGTGTGGACGAGGAGTTCAGGATCGCTCAGAGCATCGTTTCACGAGCTTGGGGAGCATTTCAAACGACAGGAACAGCTGTCCGAGAGTATAGCAGTGGTCGTCCACGAGCAACCACGGCGGCGGACGACCGGTATATTGTCCTACAGGCGAGAAGTGACAGACGGTAGACAGTGGGAGAAATCGTAAGGCAATGCAACAGACAACTGGACGTCCGTTATCGCGTTTTACCGTGGCCAGGAGGCTGCACAAAGGTGGTCTATTTGCACGACGACCAGTACGGTGTGTGCCATTAACGCCTGCTCATCGGAGACGGCGGTTTCTGTGGTGCCAGGAACACAAGAACTGGGCACATCAGTAACGAGGTCGAGTTTTCTTTACGGATGAGAGCCGATTTAGTCTGACGAGCGATTCTGGACGTATACACATCTGGAGAGAGCAGGGAACACGCAATCACACCTCCAACATAATCGAAAGGGACCAGTTTAGAGGTGGCGGAGTTCTCGTTTGGGGCGGTATCATGCTTGGTAGCCGTACTGACCTCCACATCTTCCAAGGAGGTTCAGTCACTGGTGTCAGCTATTTTACCGAGATTACCTGCCTCACGCGCGTCTCTGTAGAGGTGCTGTGGGTCCTGAGTTCCTCTTCATGAACGACAACGCTGCACCTCATCGTACAGTGGCTGTCGCAGAGCTGTAGGAGAGGGAAGATATTAAACGCATGGATTGGCCCGCAAGGTCCCTGGACCTAAATCCAATCGAACACGTGTGGGACTTTCTCGGGAGACGCTTGGCAGCACGTCACCAGCTGCCAGCAACGATTGGCGCTACAAGAGGAATGGGCCGCGATGCCTCAACAGCACCTTGACAACATCGTCCTCAGCATAGACAGACGTTGTAAATCCTGCAACGCAGTCAGGGGTGATCATATCCCTTACTAAAGACTGGATTTTTTCTTGGCAGCCGCCTGTCACATAGACGTTTCTGCCTTCTGTCCTGTTGTGCTCGAAACTGCCTTTTGAATAAAGTGCCTTTGTATCCTTTGGATGCCTTGCTTGGACGGTTTTGCTCACTTGTCCTTTATTCTTACATCTTGGGAATCTTATGGTATGATTTGAGTCGATGTGGAGCACTTTTGCACGACGTTACATTCGAAAAACCGTCTTGTCCTTAATTTTTGCACGCCAGTGTAAATATGATTTTGATGCAGATAATGTTTGTATACAGGTATTACGCAATATATTAGCCTCTCTTTCTCTCTCTCCTCACACACACACATCCCACATAATACACACATATATACATACTAATCATTCTCAATACACTGCTGGATGAAGGTCTCCCAAAGTCTCTTTCACAACTCCGTGTCTTAAGCAATTCTCTTCAATGCCATACCACCACCCTTTCGAATTTCATCCCCCCATCTACTATTCGGTCTCTTTCTCGGTCTTTTTCTCTCTATTGGTATATAGTGTAGTATTACAATTGTCCAATTGTGATCAGTTCTTCTAGCACCATGTGCAGCCCATTGACATTTCGGGAAATTTACTTTGATCATGATGTCATCAACTCCCGTCAGTTTTCTGATCCATGAGTTCCTCTTCCTATCGCTACTGGTTATATCAAACATGCATCTCTCCATGCTTTTTCAGTAGTTTGCAGCATCTAGATGTCTTTATTTTAGTCAAGGTTCATGTATCTGGTCCATAAGTAAGAAATGGAAGGATGCCTTTTGATTAAACATTTTTCTTTTAAGACGTATTAATAAATTGTTCCCCAACCAAGTTTTATACGCCTATTAATTTCTTCTTCGATGTGGCCCTCGCTTGATATCTGTTGCTAAAAGTAATCAGTCACTTCTGAATCTTCTGTATCAATCTCTAAAACTTTGGTTCTTATAAAGAATTGTACATCAGTTTTGTTTTCTGTAAGTTCATCTTTAATTCCTTTCTCTTGCCACCAAATTCCTGGATCATAATCTGCAGCTCTGAGGGAAAATAAATATTTGCAAAAATGGTATGTGTGCGCGCGTGTGTGTATTTATTTATTTATTTATTTATTTATTTATTTATGTTTTCAATGAAGCACAGTTTTTCGAAACAGAACAGTCAATTTGTTCGGTGAAAATATCCTACTCCTGTTGTATTATCTGGGAAAGTTCAGCAAAGGGCAGGAGGACAAAACTCTCCTCCTCTTCCTAAAAAAGCAGAAACTATTCTTTCTGTACAGCTTGATGGGGAAACCTATCGATGATGTTAGAAATGGTGTCAAAGCATAAAAACCGTCGTTCTGACGTTTGGCATGAACTGTATTCGTAACAAATAATGATAAGCAATTACACTCTTGATAAAGCAGCTGACCGCTTAATTGTTAGTGTATATTTATGTGAAGGAAGACAATTATTTAAATGGCTGTCTGCTGTAAGCTAACTTTGCTTTCTTGTAGAGTAGTCAGCCTAAGCTGATAGTGATTTGCAAATGGGTACGACACTTGGCTTCACGACTAATTTTCACCTAAAGCAATTAAAAGTTTTTTTTTTTTTTGTGGAACACGTTTCGTATGTTAAGGAGGTTACAGTTTACTCCACAATACACAATAATAAAAAAAGTAATAGTAATGAAATGAAAAAAAAAAACGAACTCTTATAATAAACGTCATGCTTTCGTATGTCGAGCACGTGAACGAAAGAAAGTAACTTTCAGGAGATTTAAATTTGACCCGACTTTGACCCGTAACTTTTCTTTTCTGTCCTTTCCGATTTTCTTTTTTCCCCTTCCTATTTTGTTTTTCATTTGAGTTGCTTGCTGCAACTCAAACTGAAACCAAGAGACAACAGAAAACGTCCTCTTAGCCTTTCTGCGCATTGAATTACTAAAAATATAGAACGGAAGAACACGTGTGCATAAACGTATGAGCTTCCAAATAACTCGAAAGGCAACAAAATACAAGTATGATCAACAAAAAATAAGAGACTCACCGTGTTTTGTGTGCAGCAAGATATACCGATTAATATTTGACATTTAAACACTAAGTTTTCAGATTTTTACTTCAGTAATTTTGTTAAGAGCAAACGTAATTGTTTGTTTCATTGTCTTCACTAGAGGAAACTAATTTATTGTACTTTCTGGCCATTTTTATGAAAATGCAGAACTGTTGCTGAAGGGCAACATAAATTTATTTTTTCACAAATGCATTTCTAAAATATAAATTATTATCACCGTTTTAATTTATATTTTAGAAATACAGTGTCGTGAAAAAAAACAAAACTTTACGTTGTACGCTTACTAAGAAATTTTTTTAGCCCAAGTGGCGGAAGGAAAGGCAGAGGAAGGCCAAGGAAGACATGAAAGGATCAAATTCCGAAGTGTCTGTATGAGAAAAAGATTATGAGTATGAAGTATAGAAGGTCTTGTGTACATCGTGTGATGGATATAGTGAAGCCCGAGTTGTGTGTCAAGATCGCTGTAAACGGAGAAGTTTGATACAGCAACAGTAAGTAAATAATCAGTTAAAAATTTATTTGGTAGTTGTATTTCTTTGTGGAGCCAATCTTTGAATATCAGAGAACAGCTTAGTGATATGATGATGATTACCATTGTATTTTGTAGCAAACATTTTATCATACACATTTCATATCCTGATCAACGAAAATTTCATTTATTAACACATCCACACCAGTGATAGTATGTCGAGCATTCAGAGTGTTGACTGCGCAGCAATATTCTCAAGAGTAATTTTAGAACAAAAGGGGGCAAGTGTAGTAATCGAACTACTTTGATTCATCCCATGGCCAATTTAGCCCGTGGAAATACCACAACCCAAAAAACTGATGTGAACCACACCCGTTCCTGATGGGTTACATGTGAAAATTGAAATGGTTTGCTGTTCCAGTGTTTGACAAGTAAGTGAAAAATCATACATTCCCATGAAACTCTATATTAAACTCAAAATTTATGGACTTGTAAAAAATAGCCATGTTACCTTTTATTAATAAAATAAAAGAAGCATTATGGATGTAAAGATGTGAAATGTACTATTAGAACTGATAAACTCAGCGTATGGGGAAAGTCAACCAGGTGTGGAACAAATTTGGACGGTGAAAAAAAATAGGAAAACAAATTTATGAGAAATACATTTTTTTGGATCGAGAGGAAAACTTACGTGATTCCTTTTTCAAACAAAAAAATTCCCTTTTCTCAAATTTACCTTTGAGAAAATGGAATTTTGCTGAAAATCTAAATTTATCTCAGAGAAAGATGGAAAATGTAAAATATATTTTAAGTGAAAGAAAGAAAGAAATTAAAAAATACATGGTAAAGCGAAACGATGATTAAGGTGAAGTCAAGTCATAATAAAGGAAAATGCTTTACTGATTACAGTTTATTGAGGGGGAGAAGAATAAATTATGTGTACAGACAGGCCTTTTAAACACTATTATACTTGTAGCGTGACAAGTGATGATGGTGATGATGTGTGTGAAAAAATATCATTTTGGCCGAAGGATTTGCCGTAGCTAACGCTATGTTGAAATTACCGCAAGGCGAGGTGTCGTGTTTGTTCGGTTGTTTACATTTTCCTCCTTCGTTGTAACCATTACCTTGATTTATGGGCGGGCTATTCCAACCAGTCTTATACGATCTTGACAGCCGGTTACTCTCTAACCACGGATTTAACACTTTTGTGTTTCATAACATTTATACAATCTTGTGGGTCGGTAACTCTCTAACCAGGGATTTAACACCTTTATTCGTCATGACATTTCCATCTGTTCATTCACGAACGATTTTTTCCCACCGTAAGAAGCAAATAACTGAAAGGTAGATGAGATGGTGGTTTTTTGTATGAAATCGGAAACCCTAAAATTTTTAAAATTAAAATGATTATTTGGATATTTTAATATCTATCTTCTCAATGTAAAATATATTTCAAAATCTAGTACGTTAATTAGGATTGTTAACTGTTTTTTTTTTCATTTTAACAGGAAAACTACAAATGCTTTGGGGAAGATGTTTACATTCTGGGAGAAAAAAGAAATCTTTTGCATTTTCAAAACTGAAGTTGCAATTTGGCTTCTTTTGAAAATTAGCACAATGGGGTAATGGCATTGAATATACAGTTATAGTGCAATGTAAAGTTGAATATCTACATTACCCTCAATGAATTTTCATCTACACTTTTACATAATTTTTGAGACAACTTCTTCACTGGTTCTTAACTTCAAGGGATAGAGAAACTCTGCGAACGTTACTTGCCGGTCTATTCGTCTTGATATTACCGTTGGTAAGAATTTAATTCCAGCATGCATATCTACAATATAGTGATATTTTTCTGTGTTGAAAATGTCTTTTACGAATTTGTGAGAGATGGAGCAACCTAAAATCGAAAGTTCTCTCACTATACCGCGGCACCGTTTTCTTCAAATATTTTCAGACCTCACTTTCTGAAGGCTTTTGAAGTAAATTATCTAATGATCTTACAGCTTAATGGCTTACTCGTAGGTGTCCAGATGCAATAATGAAATCTGAGTTTCTGATAAAACTCCAGTCGTCGTTATACAAAACGAGAATCTTTTGTTCGAGTTCCTTATTCATAAAGTATTGTTTCGGAATTCTGCCATGCATTTTTTATTTTTGTGTTTTTTTTTGGCAATGATTTTGTTGTTTTTGAAAAGAACTTGGCACCTTCAATAATATGTGACGACCAAATTGCATTTGAAAAGTATTTATGAACCTGTTTGTTTCCTTTTCCTTTTTATTTAGTACAAGAGGGGAGAATAAAAAGCAAGGAAGAACGAACGAAAACAAAGCAGCTATTACTACGTCTCTGCTTGAGCCTAAAACTTCGACATTTGATGCATAAAATCACGTAGGTGAAAGAGAAAAATATTCGAATCGCGCGTCATGTATTATTTTCATATCCCGAGCATTGTTTTGAAGTCCATCTTTGATACCCAGGGATTCTAGTTAAAGAAAATGCAAAGCTACAAGTTGAAGGAAATGCTTTCAGGTAATATCAAATTAGGTAGGAGTAAGTTAGTCAAATGCCTTAATTATGGTAAAATATTATAATCATGATTCAAATTGTAATTCGGTCATTAAAAACAGGCTTCTTATTTTGATCTAAGAAGTCAACAGGGTTCATAATATTTTTAATAAGCATTAAAATCCAGTTTTAGGTTTGCAAAGCGAGGGATGTAGGACTGTAGGAGTTATAAAGTTACAGAGGTTTATCCAATAATTTCGAATTGGGAGGGTGCTAAAGAAGTTTGGAAGATGTTAAAAAAAACTTTGTGTGTGGGTGTACGGGGGGGAGTCAAATGTGAAGGCAAATACACTCGCGGACAATGAAATTTGCGCACTAAGAAGGAAGCTTCGAATTGAACTGAAATTTTATAGACGTAATGATACAGATGAAGTGTACACATGATGGCAAAAACTGAGCAGCAGGACAATTACAGAGGGATCTGTGGCACGCAGTCCGGTCATCTTCAATACCGCGTCGCGCAGCCTCGTGCGGTGATACATGTTGCAATACGATCCGGCATGGAGGCGAACAGACGCCTGATGTTGTCCTGCGGAAGATTGGCCAACACGTGTTGGATGGTGTGCTCCAAATTCCGGATAGTGTGGCACGGCGGCAGCCGGCGCTTCAACTGGTCCCACACATGCTCGATAGGGGACATGTCCAGGGAACGGGCATGTCATGGAAGTGTCTGGACATGACGTAGGCAGTCCTGGGCAACTCGAGCCGTGTACGGGCGGGCATTATCCTGCTTGTATAGAGCACCTGGAATCCCGGCCAGGAATGGGAGCACATGGGACCGTAGGATCTCATCCACATACCGCCGGCCTGTCAATGATCCACGTACCACTACTAGAGCTTATCGGCTGTCGTAGGCAATGTCTCCCCAGTCCATAATGTCTGCAGTGGGGGAGGTGTGGAGCTCGATAGCGAGGTTGGGACTGTGCCGTTGACCCGGGGACCTCCACACCCGGGCACGATGATCATCTGTCCCCAAAATGGAGCGTCACTCATCGATAAACACCACACGTTGCCAGTCTGTGGCGTTCCACGTCACTCTGGCCTGGTACCACTGCACATGGAGCAGGCGATGTTCCGGTATTAATGGCAGAACACGTAAGGGAAGCTGGAATCGCAGATTCGCTTCCGCGAGGCGTCGGGAAATGGTTCATGGGCCCACAGGAACCGCTACACACACACACACAGGAGCCCTGTATTGTGGATCGGGCCCCCGTGGGATCCGTTCGTGCCTGGAGCACGATCCGTCGATCCTCTCTACCGGTGGTCTTCCTGGTCCGTCCGGAGCTGCTCCGCCCTGTGGCAGTGCCGTCACGTGTTCACTGCTCCTAACACAGTCGGACGGTACGGTCAGAATGATCCACGTGGCGGGCTTTACGGGGCTCCGACCACCCTGCGGTTTTCAGCCCGATGATCAGGCCTCTCTCAAAGTCGGTAAAATGCGTAAATCAACGTCTCTGGCGTCTACCCGGCATTCTTGTCACTCTGTACTCTTGCTTGCGTCGGCAGGTGCTTTTCACCTTCATGGGGCATCGACTACACGCCGGTTTATAAGGCAGTCGGTTCGTGCTTGCAGCGCTCAAACAAGGTGTGCGGTCATGCGCACTCGCTCCAAACGTGGATCATTTGCATATCAGCAAGCACTCTAGCTATTTGCAAAGTTTCGCGGTTGTAGCATGTTTTCTTCTAAGTGGGCAGATTTCATTGTCCGTGAGTGTATTTTGAAGGATGAAAAGTTTTAAAGTGAAACTTTAGGCTGTAAACCTAGGTTAAGAATGGGCAAAACTTAAAAAAATGGAAAACTATGGAATCTTTTCTGTAGTTAGGAATGGCTATAATGGAGACCCCCCCCCCCAAAAAAAAAATGCACGCGGTTATTTTGCTTTTGTGTTTTCTTTATCTCTCAAGGTAAAAGCAAAGAAGTATCAAAAATGTATTGCTGAAATAATAGATACTGATAGTTTCACAAGCCTTGCGCATGCTGAAATGATTCAGAAGTATATATTACAAAATTTGTAACAAACTGAAATCAAGAGATACGTGCATATATTTGTGGTTGTTATGACTGACTTTAAACGAATGCTTTAAACAAGAAAAACATACGTAGACTTCAAATTAAAAAACGAAAATTACGGCATTATGATTGAAGATATCTTAAGGTAAAGCAGAGGAATTTATGTAAATGTTAACTGCTTTTGACAACCTTGCTATATGATAATAAAAAGGACAAATATTTGAAAATGAAAAAGTACATGTACGCTCAATGGAGAAAAACAGTGATACCCACCTAGCGCGAATAACAGCCTGTATACCCAGAGGCATCGACTCCACCGCATGTCGCAGGATTTCCGGAGGCAATTTCGGCCATGCCCATTGCAGCATATGTTGTCAACAACTCCGCCCGAGACGTCGGTCCAGGATCATGGGTCTGATGTTCTGCTTGAACATAAAGAAACGGAGTAGGTCCATATTTATGATAACTGGTAAAACTTTTCACTGGTTCTTCGAAAATTTGCCACGGTTTAAATTTACTCGCATGCATTACTGAAACAAGTGCGAGTGTAACCTAAAACCAATTTCAATAAGCTGGACATTTTATTTAGAGCCATTCACTCTTTCTACAAAACAAATGCAAAGTAGGGGGAAAAAATGTTATAAATTATTTAGTTTGCTGAATTAGCGAGAAATTAGAAACCGAGGGAAAAAAAAATACAAATTGATGGAAACATGTTGGGATCATCACCTGCAAAACAATTTCTATCTTAACGCTTGGCCTTCTCATAATGTGTTTCCATCAACGTGAGAAAACCACCTTTCCTGAAAAGTTCCTTTTAAAGCTGTGTTCCCCCAGGTGAACCATAAATTAATCTATTAACTTTTTACAACTTTGTACTCTCTGACGTAGAACTTAGAACTGCAGCCCAGAAGGTATTCTTTCCGACTTCTCAAGCTGACCTGTAGGAAAAACAGTCTTCTTTTGAAACCTTTCTCATCGATTATGTTAGCCAGGGAAACAGAAAGAATAGTGTCTCGTAACAGGAGTATATCTTATAATTTGCTACACGAGGAAAATTTTAGAAGCTATTAGAAACAAGGCTGTTTCAGTTTTGCTTCTGTAAAATACTTTGGATTTATTTATCATTCAAATATAACTATCTGTAACACCTTGTATAGTCGTATTTTCAAAGCTTGTCTCGAAATACGCTGTGTTAATAATATTGTCAGATTATTCATATCATATAATAAAAGTGTACTTGTCTTACAGTCAACAAGAAACAAGTTAGCCATTTAATATTACATAAAAGCACACCAATTCTTACTTATACAATACGTGATTGCCCTCTTATGCTAACAGTTTTAAACAAACAACTGCCACCTAAAATGCAGAAATGGAAATATGAGGTACGCATCCAGAAAGATAAACGAATACATAAAATATATATGAAAATACTTCTAGAAGTGGAGATATCGTGCACATAGAGGGGCAAAAGGATGACTTAAGCACTTCTTCGTACATGTTGAATAGCGTGTTTAAAAGTAGCAAAGCACACAAAAAATTTACTTTATGTGCTCTTGTTCTTTACACTTTCCAACCGTAGATTGAAGAAGCGCATATGCTCCAGCTTTGTCTGTCCGTCCGTCCGTCCGTCCGTCTGTCGGCACGATAACTCGCGTAAAAATGGTTCGATTTCAATGAAATTTTATTATGTGGTAGGGGACCACCTGGGGACGAACCCTGTTGAAAATGGACGAAATGGGGTCAAAGGTCACGGCATAGGAGCGGGATTCATTCCATTGCCCTTATGCGTCATAACTTGCGTAAATATGGTTCGATGTCCATGAAAGTTTACCCTATTGAAAATAGGTGAAGTGGGGTCAAAGGCCAGGAAATAGAGGCGGGATGCATTCCATTGCCCTTATGCGTCATAACGTGCGTACAAAAGTTTCGATTTCGATGAAATTTTAGTATGTGGTAGGGGACCACCTGGAGACGAACCCTATTGAAAATGGACGAAATGGGGTCAAAGGTCAGGACATAGGATCGGGATCCACTCCATCGCTCTTATCCCATACTATTAAGGTGGACGTCAAGTAATTTTGCTTCCTATACTTCCAATGGAAAAACTTTTGTAAACATTTCCTTCACAATTATTGTGTTCCCAAGGATGAAAATTTGAACATCGATTAAAATAACTTCATATTGTAACTTGGAATATTTAATATTTCTTAAAACATAACCATAATTATATAGCAAATCAATAACTTTTCTTTTGGTGGTGTTGGAACCAGAAAAAAGGTGGCGCAACCAACATTTGTTTGTCTATAGACAAACAAATGTTGGATTTCATAATTATGGTCATGTTTTAGAAAATATTAAGTATTCCAAGTTATAAAATGAAGCTATTTTAATCGATGTTCAAATTGTCATCCTTGGGAACGCATTAATTGTCCAGAAAAATGATGGCGCGACCTATACTTTGATGACGTCAGTAGACAAACAGATGTTGGATTGCAGAATTATAGTTATGTTTTAGAAAATATTAAGTAATCCAAGTTATAAAATGAAGCTATTTTAATAGATGTTCAAATTTTCATCTTTGGGAACGCATTAATTGTCCAGAAAAAAGATGGCGCCACCTGTACTTTGATGACGTCAGTAGACAAACAAATGTTGGATTTCATAATTATGGTTATGTTTTAGAAAATATTAAGTAATCCAAGTTATAAAATGAAGCTATTTTAATCGATGTTCAAATTTTCATCCTTGGGAACGCATTAATCGTGAAGAAAATGTGTACAGACGTTTTTCCGTTGGAAGTATAGGAAGCAAAATTACTGTATGTATGTAAATTTTATTTTGAAAACGGCTCTAAGGATTTTGATGAAAGTTGTTAACCTACCGTTTTCTGGTGCTAGAAATCGATTTAGCTTGATTTCGACTTTAGAAAAATTCGTTTATCGCGTTAAATAACCACCCCGAATTAACACGTTTTTAATGTCATGGCGTCGTCCCATTGATGTTATACATGCTTAGAAATCTCATGACGTCACAATTTCGCAATTGATATGTCGGCGCGCGGTCACGCCATCTGTCTCATTATGTCACGCATTATGTGTGGTTCCTATTAAAGTTTAATGACGTCACACACTTGCTAGGAGATGGTCGCGATTCCCATCTGCCTCATTACGTCACACGTTGTGCGTATGTCCGTCCGCACGATAATTCGCATAAAAATCGTTCGATTTCGACGACATTTTAGTATGTGGAAGGGAAACACCTGAGAAGGAACCCTATTGAAAGTGAACGAAATGAGGTCAAAGGTTAGGACATAGGAGCGGGATCCATTCCACTGCTCTTATGTGTCATAACTAACGTAAAAAAGGTTCGATTTCGATTAAATTTTAGTATCTGGTAGGGGACCACCTGGGGACAAACCCTATTGAAAATGGGCGAAATGGAGTCAAAGGTCAGGACATAGAAGCGGAATCACTTCCATCGCCATTATGCGTCATAACTTACGTAAACATTCTTCGATTTAGATGAAATGTTAGTATGTTGTAGGCGCCTGCTTGGGGATGAATCCTATTGAAAATGGGCGAATAGGGTCAAGGGTTAGGAAACAAAAGCCAGATTTATTCCACAGCCATTATTCTCATAACTTGCGTAAAACTGCTTCTATTGCGACAAAACTTTACGATGTTATTTCTGAGGTATACTGAACCGGTTCGGTTGAATATCATCGATATGGGATCAAAGGTCAGGGCACAGGACCGAGATTTATTCCACAGGCATTATCCTCATAACTTGAGTAATGATTTCTGGTATCTTGGAAAGCGTATTATAATCAATGCATTGCAGGATTTTGCTAACTTGTTTTCAATAACTGAGGAGATTCTGCTGCAGTTCATCAGAATTCAACACAAAGCTATTAGCAAAAACTGTAACTAGTTTTTTCTTTTGTTTCTGTACTGATACTATTCTGAATGATAAACTCTTCTTTACTGTTCTTATTTCTATATAACTGTAAGTCATGTTGTACTTTTAGTCTATGCTATTTTCAATAGGTTTTTTAATATTTTCCTTAAGCTTTTCCTGAGCGTAATGTTTTGAATCCTAAATGCTCTCACATCTTTAAGTATTTGTTATTTACACAAAGATGTGCTTCTAACAAAATCAATTGACACAATGAGTGATTAAAATACTCAGATATTTTGTACACGAATACAAGGAAAATCTGATCGGCAAAACACCATAAATTATATTTTGAGTTATAATTATAGCTTTTTTAAGAATTTTGCATAAGACGAGGATATACACCCAAGATATACTGGAAATGATTGCCGTTGGTAATCCTTCAAAAATCGATTGCGAGCAGAGATCCGAAACGGAAAATTTAAATCTCTAAAAATAAAATTGTATTCTCAAGTGGTTTCATGCATCAGATTACGGAAGTAAAAATAGTACTAAGCTTCAGATGCATTATGATAATTAAACGATTACAACTTAAAAGCCGGACGTAATAAAAAGCTCAATTATATTACAAATATAAATATTTCATCGCATGATTTTCTTCCTTTTTACATCATTATTGAATGTGGAAGAATAGAGTTAATATTGATGGCTCATAATGAGTAAACAAATTCTGAACGTTCCAGTCTGCACATTGTTTTGATAGCGTAAAGGGCATTGCGTTCTATATGAAGTTATGAACCATTCAGTTCTTAGAAAAATAAAAATGTTTTTCAATTACAGCACCTGTAGACCAGTTAATACATACCTGTCAGGGTGAAAGTTTAGATTCGATTAGCTGTGTCCGTGAATACAACACTAAATACATCAAAATAGATGTCACGGGCTGGTAGAAATTTTATTTTCGTGCGTAACAAATTAGTCCAGAAGTACATAAATGCTGCTTTGAGTTGATAGTACAGTCAGATTTCAAATTATTTATTCCCCAGAAACCATGAATAACAACATCATTTACATTATACAAATTATTTGTTTTGGAGTACTCAGATATTAAAGTAACAGGCAAACGAATTTCGTTGTTGACGACGAGTACATATTGAAAAATTTCTGTAGGAAATGGGCTATATTTATCTTACATGATGCTGGTTTTCAAACATAGACGGCACGAATTTCTTTTTCTTTGGCTTTAGAATAATAGTGTTTTTGTTACTTTACACAGAAAGAGCAATAGAAAGAGTGAGAGAGAATCATAATGAGGAGATAGAGCGATACTGAATGAAAGGGATGAAAGGGATAGGGAGTGCGTGAGAGAGAGAGAGAGAGAGAGAGAGAGAGAGAGATCGGTTTTTCCAGTATGGAGCCTAAATGTGTTCTGTGTTCACAGGTTTCACAAATCTGACTGTGAGTGAAAAGTAAAATGTTACAAAATGTTGAAGTTAATAACCATACTTGCGATGAGTCCGTTATAAATATCTGTAAGTCAATAGCTTCACAGGGTGACACGCGGGGAAGTTAAAATCCGTGAGCATTAAACCGAATGATAAAATCCTTATCAAGATGAATTCCTAAGCAGCCTTAATAGGTAAGCATCCCCCCACATGACCTGAATTTCAGACTGAGATAAGCAATTATGTTTTCACGTAATCTCATGTTTTCTAGAAGTTTGTGCAGCGTCACAAAAATCAGTACAATACGTCTACAAGCATACAAGATTTATTGATTGGGTTAATAATGACGCTTTCATTATATCTGTTTTTTTTTCTGCTACAAAATTTCCATTTAGATTAAGAAGGAAGTTCCTGTTACATTGATATTTTCAAAAATGACAAACCACAAGGTCGTATCTTTGATAAAACACGTCTTTATTTTCCAGAATATCTGCTTATTCTTATTGAGTGTTTTCTCATTCGATCGTTTGCTTCGTTGATTGAGAACCGAAACGAAATCATTACATCTTTCATGAAATATTACGAAGTTCTTTCATCTTACACAAAGAATTTATGTTTTACATATGCTATGTATGTATACCACAGTCATTATCTGAGAAGCATTGGGAACTTATATACGTATTTTACGGAATTCTTTGCAAATGGCAGATAATGCAGCTACTAACTAATGAAGCATGATTCTTAGGAAAGTGCATTTCTTTATAATCAGAGATGAGACTCAGTTGTACACTTTCAAAGATAGAAAGAGCTCTCATTCTTGTGCAGTTCACACAGTCCAACAACTAATGTGTTTGCCGCTTGACTGTTATTATTCTCAGAGGGTGTATGTATTTGGGGGGGGGCAATAGGTGTGGTTAACGTCTTTCAGTTGTATAAAAATTAAAAAAAAATGGGAGTGTTCTTTTCCGTTCCTTGCATATTTCTGCACTTTTTTTATTCAGAGTACTTTTTTTTTCAGGGTGTTAAGGTCGTCTTATGCTGGGTAGTCAAACAGTGTGCAACGATTTTTTTAACATGTATGTCTGTCAATATTGCTAACATGCAGCTTACTCTCCGAGTTTACAGTACATGTTCTCGAGTTCGAGCGGTTTGAATTCAGTGATGTATTGTACACCGTATATCACATTCGTGTGACTTAAAAGAACAACAACAAAGAAAAAAAAAGAAGCGAAAGAAAGAACCTGTACAATTCACACTTCTGTTAAATAACGCTAAACGACTCATAACGCTAAAATACTTTTGAGTCCTACCCCATTATTGGTAAATACTATGTTAAGTGCCTGAAGATGATGTGAAAATGCATTTTGTAATAATTTACTCTTTCTTCAAGTTCATCCCGTAACAATGGTATAAAAGATAATGTGTAGAAACTTCAATGGTGAACCAAAGGAATTCTGCGAGCATCGATCGAACACAAAATAATCTGTGGGTTTAGGATGGGTTGTTTGGAGGTCAGAAATCTTCGCGAATGCCTTTCCTACCTCTGTAGATAGTGTCTCTTATCCTAGTTTAGATCGTTGGTTTCTGATACGGGAACAAACCTGTACAGGTGGAAGTACTGACTTCCATATTAACCTTTAAGAAACTGAAGAAAAAGAAATGCTGTCGATTGTGAAGCTGAGCCAGTGCGTGAAGCTTCTGTCTTCCGCATCACAGTAGCATAGAATGCCTAACCTTGCACATTGAGTTACGCAGGTAATGCATTATGATAACTTTCCTCAACTCCAAATTGAGCACCGGCAGAACAGATGTAATAACACATTCACTTCTACGCATTGCGACTAATGTATACTGCTTCCTTAGCTTTCCATTTTTGTTGATGTTTTAAATTATATAGGCAGGATTACTTGACAGAAGTCAATAATTTGTGTGACCTCGATGTTTTGCAATACAGTCGAGCATATGGTGCGGCATGGAGTGATACAGCCTCTAATGGTGTCCTGAGACCACGTGAAGTTTATCAGCTCCCATAACTCAGCTGCATTCTGGAATGGCCAACGAGAGGCTTGTAAGTATTGTTCAATGAAGTCCCATACAAGTTTCATGATCTTATACAAGCTACACGGAGGCCTACTCTACGGATACCACACTGGCCATGGAAGCATATGGATCCCATGTATGCACACCCATGAGAGTAGTTGCGTATGGTCGAGAGTTTTTTATTTTTGGAAAACGGCATCCGGGATACCACTCAAAAACAGCAACAACACGGAATGTAAAACATCACTCACGTACAACCGGGATGCCATTGTGCCCATTATGCGCATCAGAGGAGACTGGCTATCGTAACTAATAACCAGTGTACTGATCTTAGAAAACAGCTGGATCCACCTTGTGGCCTCGTTATCGCCATACGCGGACTCAACGATCGTCGGCACCGAAGCAAAATCCGGACTAATCATTGAACATGACATGGCCATATTCCTGTCGCCATGAAGCTCTACTACAACACCAATCCAGCCGAGATAGGTGATGCTCTACGGGCAGTAGCAGTCATCACAATGGCTACCTGTGACGCAGAGCCTCAACCAGTCTTCGGTTCTGAGTGATGGAGATGTTCATATATTCGCCGCTGCAGCCCATCGAATGTTCTCTGAGGTTGCCTGTCATTCCGCAATTGGCTGGCGCTGAATACGCCGACTAATGCGTGTTTACGTCCACCTGACTGCATCGCTCCTGCTACGGTATCAGCTGTGCCGTTTTGCAAACATTGTTCCGAACAACGTCCAACATTTCTGGCATCCCGACACACATGGAGCGCGATTCGGGGACTCGACCATCCACCTTTACGGAGGCCTACCTTCTTACTCTCTCAAACGTATTGAACTAGTGACAAGGTTGGAGACGAGGTCTATGAAGGATTTTCGGCCATTTTTCTTCCTGTAGCAGCACTCAACAATCCGTTGCTTTGTGTGGTGCTAACTGGAGCACCGGACACTATATGGCTTTAGCTGCCCGTGTTTGCCCATTTATCTCTAGCACATCGTAAGCGATTGGTAGCACATTCGAATGATTTGCACATCTTACCTGCCTACACACACCTACAATTTGCATGCTGACATGCATGACTACTTCTTGGTGTGTGTGCTACTTTCTGACGTCAAAGATAGTGGTGTTCAACGTTAATTCGTTCAAGAAAGAATAAACAATTTCTCAGAGGATTTGGCTGTGAGTGAATTTTTCTTCGTTGTTGTACTACTACAGACGTAGTAGTTAACCCGTCGTTGGTCGCGCTATGAGCATTTTTCTAACGCTTCGCATATAAAGAGCGCCATTTCTTGAAAGTGACCCTGGGGGGCAGCACCCCTGCTCTAGCTGACTTTTAGAATCTTCTCAACAGTCTGTTATCAGTTCCGAAAAGGATTGACGCTATGAGCATTTCTCTCACGCTTCGCATCCCAGCAAAAACACAAGTGCTGGGAAACTGCTGGCCACCAACTGGCAGTGATGGGTCACCACTGGCTGAAATCTGCCGCTCACGGCCCTGTAGCGGTCCGTTGGTGGCAGCGCTATCAGTTGGCGAGCCATTGATGGCCCTGCAGCATCGCTGTGAATTGTGGGCCTCCAAGCAAGTGTTACTAGTGGCCCGTTGCTGGCAACCAATGCAACCCCAATAGCAGGTGGAAGCAACGGGACTGCGCATGCCCAAAAGGAACACTTGCTGTGTCTCTCATGGTACCAGTTAGTTGAAGACGCCATCGTGTTATTTTAGTGGATGTTAAGAAAAAAATCCATATGTAGAGAGGCGAATTAATTTCCTAATGAAATTCTACGTCAACGAAGATATCAGATTAAGCCATGAAACACCAGATTACAGCCATGAAATACACCCACTCCATTCACATGAATAACAATTCATGGAATGGAGTAGGTGAATAACAAGAAAAAATTTGAAACCGCTTGAAACAAATGTCCTGGAAAACCATTAAAAAAACATTTGTTGGAAAAAAAAGAATTATACGCGTACAAAATTTATTAATTATTTGAAAGAAAAAAAAAGCAACGCTTTGTGGATACAATGTACTCATCCATGGGTTGAATACACAAGACTGGGAGGAATTCGCTTCTAAAAATAATGAGAAGTAAAATAAAATATCTTTCCTCTTTAAAACAAATGTAGCTTTGGACAACGGAAAAGAAAGATACAACGTTAAAAATGTAACAGAATGTGACATAAATCCGGGTAAATATATATTAATTCAACAATCTCTTTTCAAGACTACAAGGACATTATAAAACTTTGGAAAGCGACTCTAAGTATGCACACTCCTTGAAAATGAGTGAAGTTCCCTTAAGGTAAAAAAAATAAAAAATAAAAAACTATTGTTACGTTGACATTTTTTTTTTTATGAATTATATGAAACTGACTTTTATGAAAAATACCTCGCAATATTGAAAGAGGGAACCATTCTATTACGCACTCTCGGAGGTGGCAAATTAGTCCGGTTGGTAGAGAACTCAGCTACCACGCCAACGGCCCTGGTTCAGATCCAAACGGGCGTTTTTCCGGTCTGTTGAGAAACTTTCCCCAGCGTAGTCTTAAATTTAGAAGTTTCGTAAGGGTAGAAAAAAAAATGTAGCTTTGAGAAACTGCGGTTTTCCTTGAATTTTTTTTTTTATGGCTACTAGTGGGAAATTGGCGGACAAGTTTCGGCAAGCCACCAGTTGCATCACGTGGTTGCCGGCTGCCACTACTGGCAAACTAGCGGACCACATTAGGCTAGCCATCATTTCTGGCACGTGCTTGCAGGGCCATTGAAGGGCCATTTGTGTCAGCTATTGCCTGTGATGGACAACTGATGGCCCTGTTGAGGCATATGACAACTGATGGGGTGCCAACTGTTGGCCTACACTGCTGGCCCTACTGTTGGCCACCCGGACATTTTATTGACGGTTCGGCAGCGGCAACATAGTGCTGGGCCATTTGCTGGCAGTGCTGGCCCAGCAAGACTGTTTTTGCTGGGATATAAAGGGCGCCATTTAGTTGGAAGTGACCCCAGGGGCCCCACCCCAGCTCTAGCTGACTTTTAGAATCTTTTCAACAATCTGTTATCAGTTCCGATAAGGATGGGCGCTGTGAGCATTTCTTTCACGCTTCGCATACAAAGAGCGCCATTTATTTGGAAGTGACCCTGGGGGAACCACCCCCTGCTCTATCTGAATTTCAAGCAGTCTGTTTTTTTCTCCCGTGTACTTCGTTTGAACATTTCTCTCATCAAGCAGCCGCTGGCGTTGGCGTCACGTGTGAAATTTACTCATCGAGCGACCACTGATGTTTGCATTTTGTATTTTTATTTGTTATGCGATGATACAGAGTGCGTTTTTGTCTAATTTGATTTGTAACTTTTGGTTTGTTAGCAGCGCGTTTTGAACATCTGTGCTTCTGTTCACTTTTAGGTAAAAATATCGGGAAAAGGTAGTGTGAGAAAAACTCTCACGCGCTACCACTGGCGTTGTTTAACGTGTAGCAACCACCGATTGGTAAAAGGAACTAAGAAACCTCAAAGCATTTTGCTGCTAACGGTGTGAAAAACTTTCCTTTCAAAATACCAGTTACCCGTATAAATTTAGAAAGAGTCTGACTTATCCCAGATAGTGGGAATTTTACTAAAATACTAGGAAATCTCCGAATTTAAGTTTTGTAAGAGCCAATTATAAACAAACGTAGTTTTGGGAAACTTGTTTAAGAAAAAATTTCATATTAGCTGGACGAAAAGGTACCTAATATTTTCCTCTTGACATATCCAAAAGCGAGGATGTGATACTCCACAAGTTGAATGATGACTTGATGACTCTCTCAAATGAATTGGGTTGTTCCAGTAGAAATAACGATTTTTAAGCTTTAAAAATTCTCACATTCAAAAGTTGTTAGCGGGTTATGAAGCGATCATATTGCAAATTATGTCATATCCTTCTGCTGAATTTGTGACTCATAGAGATTCCAGCATCTTAGAAATCTTAGAATTTAAAATGCGCGTTATAGCTACTAGATAACGTAGAATCCTCAGACGTTATTACTTTGATGTTCACTCTTTTTGTGGTGACGTTGTGTTATTCTTGTGAAATCCTATGTAAATGAAAAGGATTCAGCGAATTTATCCCCATTGTTTGTAATCATTAGTCCTGAATTTAGGAAGGACGACTGCACTTAACTATGGAGCAGTTACTGCCTTTCGTCCAACTTAAAAAAATAATTGTAAATCCAGTAGCTATCTCACTCAAAGCAAGGAATTTCAAGATTTTCGAAGGTTTTCGAAAGTAAAAAGTAGGGAGAATTGGCTTCAGAGCCTCCATTTCTTCGACCACATGGCAAACTAAATCTGCTAAATTTACAGGCTTGACAAGTTTGTTTTACTAAATGTTCTTGATACCTCTTAGCTCAGTTCCCAAATCGAAAGCATGTTTTTTTCAATTCCTCTTTTGCAGGGCTGGCCCGTGATATTGTTCATGCGTGGGCTAGTTGCAGATCTGGCCGCTTTTAGATGAAATTAAGATGTTTTGTTACACACATGCCCCCCCCTCCAAACTTTTCTTGAGGCACGCAGTCCACATAGTGATAGCATTATTTATGGAACTATCTTCCAAAAAATTCAATGAAAACCTGCACAAATTGTCAGTTTGTATTTCGAGGGAGAATCCTGTAAGAGTACACATAAGGAAAAAATACTTCCTATGAGAATACTTCCAGAAACTTTCAGAACAGGCAACAGAAAAATGAAATATTGAAAACCGACTGGGGAATGTATATCATAAATGACGACGGGGCATGTTTCTTCTTTCATACAGCCGTGGTGGTGGTGGTGGTTGTGGTGGTGGTGGCGGTTGTGGGGGGGGGGGGTCAAACTAACTTACATGGACAACTTCCAAGTACTGATTTTATACTTTAAAGTTCTCGGGAAATTTCTTTTTTTCTTTTGATTAAAACATTAAGTCGGAGTCCCTTGATTAATGCGAGGCTCGAGACCAACCCATTAAGACAGCACTGTTTGTCCGAAAGTATCTAAAGAAAAACAGGGACAGGCAGGGCCCGATTTAGGTCAGCGGTGGGCCTGTGCACATCCTATGTCTGGGGCCACCTCGATTAAAATTATCAGCTATCAGTTGAGAAGAATATTTGCTGGTAAATATTTTTTTGCAAGCAATTTTTCTAGTAGTAAAACAATAAAATACATCCCACATGCTAGTCATCTTTACAGCCAATGTGGATTGTAATAGACGAGCATTCACACCGCTTGTACTTCTCCGCATCCACAGAGCTTACAGCTGTAACATTAATTACTCTGGAATTCTTTCTTTGTTTTATGGTACCATTTACAAAACAAATAACTATCCTCCCAGAGATATAATTTAAAACCTCTAGTCTATCATAAATTTAATGGAAATGATGAACCGATGGTTGTTTAAGCTGTAAGAAGTAATCCCTCACAAAATGTTACAGCTGACAAGTGACAACACACATTGTGGGATAAATTATTGAAACAGTCCATGTAAATTATTACAAGTCTTTACATAAAGTAATGTCATTTGAACTTTTCCTGTATTTTCATTTATATGAAAACCTACATAATTATGAATATTGATTCACAAATTTTGTTCTCACAAAACTAATATTAATAAAGATATTTTTAGTAAATTCTACATGTTTTGCTGAAATGCTTTTCATATATAATATATCGTATTGCTCCAAATGTAAGCTTCACCCGTGATATGAGACCTCAAGGAAAAACAAATCTCACCTACAGGTTATTACAGGAGCGTGATTATAAGTCACACCTCATTTTTAAACAAACCATTAAAAATGTATGAATAAAAATATTTAAAAAATACTTGATAATTTTTAAATGTTGAATTGGCAGCAGGACATCAAAAATTGGCTTTCTTCTACCTTTTGTGGCTGCAAAATTATCAAATATATCGTCAAAACTTAAATCTGCTGTTCCATCACTTTTAATGGACAGTATATGAAGAGCATCGATTGACTCTTCTTTTAAACTTTATGATTTATTCTTTTCAGAACCGCAAACGAGCGTTTATTTGAATAGTTGGAAATTGGTATTGGTAAAAAAATCCTCAGGCATGTGTCAACAATGGGAAAAATATGAACTAAATTCAAGTCCCTTAACTTCCCAAAGCAAGTGACGGAATCTGTGCTCTCAGTGAATGAATTGTTTCGTCAGGATTCGAAACTGAAGAAACTCTTCAGCAAAGTCTTCTGCAAGTTCATTTGAATACTGCTTTTGCAACAATTCAGCTGCTTCCATCACATCACTTAGGTCATTCTTGTAGACAAATCCAAATCTAGAGTCCAATTCCTCATATGACTTCTTTCTGGTTTGCAACTGTGAAACAAGATTGTCACATATTAACTAAAAAGTCTGAGTGATGAAGGAATCTCTATTATTAAAAACATCTGGAGTTGATGAATCATATAGAAGTCGGTTCTTGGGTATTTTCTTCCTTCTTGAGGATTCATAAACCGTTTCTCTCCTTAACAACTGGTTGGATTCTTTCTCGAAGAGTTAAAAAAAAATTTCTCACGAAATTCAGGATGAAGTCAGTAACTGACTCATATAATGGTAAAACTAACGACAAATTGCCCATGGAAGATTGAAAGGGAAGTACTCACATTGTTAATTCGTTGCAATATTGTCTCCGATAATCATTAACAACGCAGTCTCTTTTTTCATTAATTTGGCATGAATAGACTTAAAATTATATTTGGTTTTTAGAGGTAGTTTGGAGGCCCCCAAATTCTGAGGCCCTGTGCACGTGCAGAAATCAGGCCCTGGGGACAGGGGTTGAGGAATTACCTGAATTCTGCAGTGTGCGCATTTTTATTTAGTTTCTCTTTTTTATTATATTAGCAATCTGGATTTCATTAGCAATTAGGTTATAACAAATAATTCAAAATCCTTCGAAAAAAAAAAAGCATTTCCTTCCCCCTTGAAATCCCAATATTCTTTTTTCTTCTTCCGTATTCAGTCTTTTCAGAGTATTTTTCTCGTATTCAGTCTTTGCAGCTCATGCGTGTAAAATGAGAATTGTTAAATTACATGTTGTACCAACCAAACATGCAGATTTTCTACTCGGTCCTAGAAGACAAATATTCACTCTGAAAAAAAATATTCCCATCAGAGCGGTCATACTTTCCTTCCTTTTATGGTGTAATTAGTTTAAATTGCGGATGCGGTCACTTTGAAAATGATACCGTGCTATAGTGGTAAGGTAACGGGGAGAGCGCCTAGGGTTGTTTCCGCCCTGCTCCTGACCTCCTGCTTTGCAAATCAAGTGGTTGGTCAAGAAGCGAGTGACAATCGTACTGACATTTTCATGACTGTAGCCTCAAGGCTAGTAATGTTGTCTCAAGTCCAAGAAGAGACATAAAGATACAGACTTCAAAAATAGAAAGGCTAAATTTAAACAAAGGTGATTAATTCACAAAGAAACAAGGGCAAATAATATGTATTTTATGAAACAATATATTTCAGATCATTATCATATTAAACAATATATATATTTATATGAAAAAGCTAAAGCAAAATAATGGCAGTCTACCGGCCAGCCGCCCTCCATATGACCGCCGACGTGGGCGCATGCCCACGTCGCCCACGCCTAGGGCCGGCCCTGCTCTTTAGGAACATGTTGAAATTTACTCAAAAACCCAAGTACTGCTGAAACCGTGACTCCAAAGAGTAAACAGCCTTGTATAAGACGCAGTTGAAGCAGTGTGCTTAGTAGCCTTCCTTAGGATCAGTAATGAAATCATCATCAGTTTCTTAAAAAAGTGTCTCTTCCTCTGACACACTTGCTTCGTTTGGAATTCTTGAGCCACCTCCATGTCATTTGAAAGCTCATTTGCATCAGCTGAAATTTGTTCAAAGCTAATTTACACTTAATTAACCAACGCAAGAGTATTTCCAAAGAAAAAAAGCCCTGTTGTAAGATCTATATCATTTTCAGCTTTTTGCTGACAAAATTTAATTAAAACAACAAATCGTGCCGAGAAACAATGAAAGTGATCCATTTTCAATTCTTACCTCAAATTCCTATAAAAACTGCCCATTTTTTTGTTGATGCTGAAAAAAACACGCAAAGACTGCGGTGAAACACAAATTTGCCGGTGGTGAAGCTCGAACTAACATCCTTTCGCGCCGGAACCGAATGCTTTCCCAGTTAAGCTACACCAATAAGTTCCTATCACTGTTACTTGCCGTGTCTTCTCGTCGTAATGCGACGAGAAGACATGGCAACTCGGTAATGCGCCACATACCGTCGATCTCCCCTTGAGAAAAGGGTGGGACCGAATCGTAGGTTATCGGATCGGCCGCAAAACATGCTTCAAGTAACTCTCTGTAGAAGAAGGAATTTTCACTAATTCCAAACGATGCATGGAAGAAACATAACACATCTTTCAAAGAACCCAACTGGCCGTTGGGTTCTTATGTCTAATCCTAGATCCATTTTTACATTCGGGCGTCAATGTGAAACCCGAATTTGCCGGTGGCAGAACTCGAACACACATCCTTCTGATCCGGAACCGAACGCTTTCCCAATTAAGCTACATCGAAAAGTGTTTACCATCTCTACTTGCCGTCTTGACAGGTGCGTCACTTCTGTAATACCTCACAAGACGTTGCGTTATTTTTAAAAAATCATTGCATCAGGACAGGTTTTGGCAATATTTCCTGGAAGTGGATTGAAATTGTGACAAGCACACGGTGTGAAAAATGCTCTTGGATTTTCTTGTGAAAGTCAATCATGAATATCTGATTCCTTTCCTCTGAATTCAGCTTCATTGTATTATCCTGGACCTCGGCTATTACTTATGTCTAATCCTAATCTTTCTAGTTCCTGCTTAAACAAACTGTAAAAATGTTTTCCATTACTGCTCTCCACATTTACAAGCTGTATAAACTATTCGTACAAACCGGGGAATAATATTAGGTAATGTACCATCGGGTACGTATCTAATGGTTCATGGACGTTTGCTACTGATGCCTGATTGTGGAATGTAACATTGAATAACAGCGAAATACTTTGCCACTTTTATTCGACGAATGACATTCTTATGAACTGCATCTCTCTTCAAACTGATGAGGGAAGGTTAAATTCGTTTACCGAGGTAGTGATAATGAATTTCTTTACTGGAAATTCATTCAAGATGCTCTTGAATTACTGGGTCAAATGTTCCCAATACTTCTAAAATGCCAAGAAAGTTGGCACTATATGAAGTTCCTAACTATTCAACAGAGCCATGAAATGCCGAATTACGCTCGGATAAAAATTTAACTACAGCAAGTAGACTTTCAAAAACTTGATGCCATCGCTTTGCTTATTGATTGATCAGTTCCTGTTGAGCCTTTTAGATTGTTTATCTCTCTTTCTTCAGCAGAGAGTCTTCTCCGAAGTTCAAAATAATTTATCACAGCCACTAAATGAACTTCAGAAATCATTTCATGCTCTGTCAATTTAGTATGAGCACTGGACCAGTTGTTGAATCGGTTAGTAGCCAAGACATTTTTCACATCATTACCAAGTAGACGATAACTAAAACAAAATATTCTATCAGCTGACACAGAGCTCATACTAGTCTACTATTCGGAAGCTTTCTTTTCCAGTGAACGTTTTTGAAACGTATTCAATTTTCATTACGAAGCAAATATTTTTTGATTGAAGGTTCAACGACCACCGTGAGCACCTCTATAAGCAGTCGCCTGTCCCTAATTTAGGGCCACTGGTTTCAGGAAAGGGTGAGCCAATGCCGTAAGACAAACACATCATCCATGTCTCACCTGGATCCGATCCAGGATCCTTCTCGGACAAATGGTCATAAACCAGCGCTTAGACCACTACACCACCGGGGCGGCGGAAAATCTTCAGAAAGAATTTTGGGTGGTCCGTTTTTCAGTAAATAGTTTCTTACATGTAAGTCAATTTTTTCTGGCAGAGTGGCTGGATCATCTATTATGTTTAGCTGCTGTTCAAAGCTTACATTGTGTTGATCTTTTCCAACTGAAATGCTCGAAACTTTACTTTCCAGAGAGTGTTCTTGTTCTGGAATATCTTTTGGATTAATAATAAGGAACTAGACATCATCTATACTTAAAATAGTTTCCAAGCTTTCGCACGTCAACCAGATGGCTTTATAAAGAAAGGTAGGCAGTCTACCTTCCTTGAAAAAGGTTGATGTGCGAAAGCTTGGAAACTTTAATTTCTATTCTACGCCAAGAAAATTGGATTACTAGTATAGGTATGCTATTTTAAGCATCCCTTGGATACTTGATGTCAGTATATTCCGTGGTCTCTCTGCTCTGACTGGTACTTTCATCAGACTGAGTTATATAACCACCTGTTTCTTAGGATTCTCTGTTGCTTTTTGTCAACTCTAAAGTTTCTGGCGAAATAGTTTCTTCTCTATCAACACTTCCATTTCCAACCTGCCTGTTTAGATGACTGTGAATTAGTTGTCCTCAAATACTTAGTCACAGCACAGTTTATTCTGTTTTTGGAAGCTATTTTTTATTTTCTCTCAGATATTACCTACCAGCGTCTTAAGCTCGCTTTGGTTTAGTCATTTTGATGAATACTGAAAGTGAATACAATAATTTTAAAAGTAAAAACTTAGTTGCGTTAAATAAACATTTTAAAACATAATTTGCACTGTTATAAAGTTTAGATATTTCATTTTCATTGAACATAAAAGAATCACAACAAAAGCCTTAACAACATATAAATAATGCTTTTTTAAAAATAATAACTACCAGTTTTATGTTCCCTTCATTCATTTTTCATTTATGTTTACGTAGAAGACACTTCACCGAAATGTAATATTCTATGCCGATTTAAGCATGAATATTATTCATTATCTTACAGATAATTACTGAATCAGAAATTTAAAAAGAAATATACGTAACATGAAACACTAGTTTTCCATTTACCTAAAAAGTAATTGATTTCAACAAGAAATTTAATAGAAATGAGCACATACATATACAATCGTGGTGTAAATATTGTTGAAATACTGAAATCTCATGTTTGGAAAATACTAGGTCACATCTACCTACAAAAGCACCCGTTTGAATCACGCATTACAAATATCGCAAAAATAGAGTCGATAGAAATAAGAGAAAGAAACAACAACAAAAAAAAAAAAAAAGAAGAGCTACTAATTTAAAGACAAGGACAGGATCATGATACAACACTCTTGCAATGTAAGGGAAAACAGGATTACTTTAATTAGGCCCAATTATCAGATTCCTACTTTCTTAAAGTTGTGCCATTACAAAAGAAAAGAAAAATCATCGTTAGCTTTTTAATCAAAGAGAAGTTGCGTGCGCACTCACCAAACACCTACTTAGTTACGTGTACGCAGCTGTCTCGGTGTATGAACTTGGAAAGGGTTTTCCAACCACTACTGTAGGGTGTTTCTTATATTCCAAAGCTGGAAGATGGAGGAGGCCCCTTGTGGGCACGCGGTCCCACTGGATAAAATAGGTTCAATGAGCTAAAGGCCGGCCCTGCTTACACCCTTAGTGACAAAACGGTTCGTTATGAAAAAGCAGGAAGGGTGCAAAATATTTTTCATAGTGGTAATTATGTGACGCAAAAAATAATCTTTTAAATCGCACTTTTAGAAGAAGATATAACGTAAAAAAGAAATATACATTTACTCCTCCCAGTGGGAAAACTGAACATTAGTTGAAACAAACTGTGCGCAAAATCTTTTTTATTGTGAAAGAGATTTAATGAGAAAGCGATTTGTTCAATTGGATTTTTAGAAGCAATGAATCAGAATAAAATATAATCTGATACAACAGCATTTGCACTTACACCCCCTAGCGACAAAATTATGCAGACGCAAAAGATCAACGCGTGGATAATCGTGCCCACAGTTTAAGCTTTCTAACGGAAAAACAACTTTAAAAAACATACTGACCACCTCACAGGTAAGACAGACAGACCGATAAAATAATAACAGTATAAGGGCGTACTTTTCTTCCAAAACGCGTGCTAAAAATGTTTAGCCAGAACCATGGTGCCCCCATAAGAACACAGGACTTCGTTCAGCTGAACTCTCGTGAGAGCTACCTCTGATAGCATTGAAGTTTCTTAGAATTTGTGGTTTTCTGGGTTTTTTGGGAACTGAATATGACTTTAAACGCGTCTTTATGAACTGCAAGCACTAATAGTGAATCGATAAACACAAAAGTAACGGGTGTGCTCGTTTGGTTATCCGCCCACTTTCTCCTTTCACACGACCCATTCGAATCTACACCTGCCAGTCTTTACGCGCCCGAAACAATGTTGTGTTTCACTTCCGCATTGGCGTGACTCAGCCCGGGGGATGGGCGGTAGTCCATTTCGGCGTAACCCGCTTATTGGTATTCAGTAAAACCTCCTTGAGGTTTATTTACTTATTTTTCATTTCTTTTCCTTTTTGGCTTTGTCGCATCGGGGTCGGTTTACTGACCTCTAACCCCTCAGATCACGAAGCCATCTTTACTGTTGCTGGCTCACTTTGGGCTGAGTCTTGATTAAGTGTGACAAATGTCCCACCATTGCATTGTCGTCTGATTTAGCGCAGTCAACTATCTTTTCTTTCTTTCATTAACTCACAAATCCCTGAGACTATGTGGTGGGCATATTTCCAGACAATAAGGGTGAGTCAGAAGCGAATTTGGATTTGGAAATAACATTCGGAACTTGTTGTCAACAGGGTCACTTGAAAACAAGGCTCGTTTGCTCTGAATTGATATGGTGAACCTCGTTTCAAAGCAGTGTTTTTTCTTCTCTTGCGTACCACTTAACCTAAGATAATATAACTTATTTTTTATCTTTCTTCTAATGAAAATTTTAAACGCATCTTTTTTGTGTTATATACTATTTCCTTAAATCAACCCTTTTTCAGTGCATTCCTTGAAAGAAAATTAAGGCATTGTGCACTTACAGTGGAGGTTCAGTTAACCGAGAAAATAGCATCAAGTTCAGTTCGGATACCAGAAAAAATTCAAAATATGGGATAGTAAAGAAAACTTTGGGGAAAAGAAACGGCGTACAGACTTGTTGAAATACAGGGTGCCCCAAAAGGTGTCCCATTGTTTCACCCGAATGCTGAAGCATAAAAATCTCATTCAAACACCATTCCGATCAGCAGATCAGGTCTTTTTATATTACCATGCGTTTACGGTTTTCGCCTTAATTTTGAAGATTGTTCTCAATCCCTTACGAATGCTCGCTACCATAGGTTGGAGGGCATCGTGATTTCCATCTTAGGACGTCTATTATTTACGAATGCTCACTACCTGCAGAGCCGATTGGAAACAAAACACTATTCGGAGTGAAAGGATCCTTTATTTTCACGATGGTTTTCTTTCACCTTCTTAAACTTACTTTTGTATTATACATACTATAATGAATTCCGCTTCCTTCTAACAAATTATAATGAATTCAGCTTCTACTAATACTTCTTCTAATGCTTGTTGTTTGTTAATTATATCATGAATAAACTTTCCTGCTAGTAGTGTAGTAATAATAATGAACAAGCTTTTAACTGCTAGTAATGTTGTAGTAGTAATTAAGATGAATAAAGTCTTATGCTGGTTGTTAATAATAATCAACTAATGAAATAAACCTAACAGCCAGACAGAGGTCTGACAAAACCATGAACTGAGAAAAACGTACCTACAACAAAAGCTTTATTCAGGTAATGTCCTGGTATCCTCCAACACACACACACTAGTCACATTAATCGTATCACAATAATGAAGAAAAACCTAATCACATAGAACGAAGCTCTTGGCACAAAATAACGTAGCTCTACTCACATAAACGAAGCTCTCCCTACGCACATCAACAAAAAGCTCTCTCGCACTGTAACGTACCAGGAGATGTGACGTACCTGCCAGAAGGACGCACACGACATAAAGGCAGATAGGAATCAGAATAAAACGTCCGCGTAGCTCAATTGGTAGAGCAACTTGTTCCGGAATAAGCGGACTCGGGTTCGAATCCTGGCGTGGATAAAAATGATGGAGAAATTTACTTCGTTATAGCACATAAACAACCGCTCTCTTAGGAATCGTTGAACGCGCCTATTTATACTGGCTACCACCACGTCATGACTTACACTCATTGCCAGATCTCATTCAGCGGGAGAAATAATATCTCGTTCAGTAAGAAGATAATTTACATAGTAAAATAAAATAACCAGAGATAGTAAAAATCAAAAGGAAAGTGAATCTAGAGTATACGTTACATCATCTCCCCTTAATTTTTTTTTCTCAAAACCTATCAATTTTGGAGTGTAAGTCTTACACTTCGTTGATTGACGTTTATCGACCTCTTTTTTGTTTTGTTGTTTTGGTGGCAGCAGTATGTACAATCTCAAACTTGGTATGACAAAATCAAGAAATCTGTATTCGTCTGTGAAACACTTTGTATACTTGAACAAAACAAACCTGCATCGACATACCTTCCTTTTATTCTGCCTAGCAGGAATCACTTTTTTAATTTCAAATTACGTTCTCATATTATCGTTGAATACACACCAACTGTATCAGCAGCGAAGATTGCCTGGAGCTGCCTAACAGTAACAATTTTATTATTTTACCCCTAAGCACATAGATATATATAAAAAAATTTGGATTAGTAGATGGACATAGAAGAAATATAAAAAAAAACACATATATACACAAAAAGAATGCATAGGCCCACACGAAAAAAAGAAATTCTGACACGCCAACTGGTCGTGCAGGAAAAACAACAAACGGAGAAAAGAACCTGTCCACGAGAACTTACTTATCTCGAGGACGCATAAAAAACTCTAGTACGATAACGTTTTCCAGGCCTAATCGGACTGGTAAATTCAGGTGGCGTAGATCTCTTTAAGGACGTGACTGGATCATCTGTAGTCTGTCTGTCAAGAAATCCCGGCGGCTGACAGGAACGGTCAGGAACGGCTGAAGTCTGTCTGTCCGGAAATCCCTGCGGCTGACAGGAACGGCTGAAGTCTGTCGGTCCGGAAATCCCTGCGGCTGACAGGAACGGTCAGGAACGGCTGAAGTCCGTCGGTCCGGAAATCCCTGCGGCTGACAGGAACGGTCAGGAACGGTTGAAGTCCGTCGATCAGGAACGGCCGAAGTCTGTCGGTCAGGAAATCCCTGCGGCTGACAGGAACGGTCTCCCCCAGGCTTTTGATATGTAGTCCCTTTATGCTGGGGCCCGTGGTGTCCTTCCAGCATTCTTTTGGACGGAAGTGGCTCCAGCCACATCGTTTGTTTTCGCTTTCTCCCTCGTGGCATGAGAGTAGAAGCAGGCATCGGCCCTGTTTGCCCTGAGCGTAGGATCCAGGGGCGAAACCCGTGCGGATGCAAGGATCTCTGCCTTCGTCGCTGTTGCGGCGAAGCAGATTGGGGAGACAAGTTACGCTTTCGACCAGCTTTTGGTGTTGCTGGACTGTTTGTAATTGGTGTTTGACGTTTAGGAACAGTCAAATTATTGTCCATAACTGATAAATCAGAAATATCTGAAGACTCTGAGTCGCTGCTGTAATTTAGTGGTCGTGCAGGGCGATGTTTATTTCTGCCTATAGGAATACTCTCTGACGAGGTATTCAAGGAAGTAGGAGCTTGTGTTGGTGCAGAGTTATCAGGAAACGGTGCAGCAATAGTCTTGGCAATGGTTGGAGGGAAAGGAACGATATTAGTATTTGAAGAACTTGATTCGAGCCTTCGTCTCATGGGAGAATCAGGTTGCGTGTTTGGAAACCCGTCTTGAGGAGGGGAGGGTGAAGAAAAAATCACTGGAGATTCTTCAAAAATGTTTGTTGGTTCGTCCAAAATTTCTGGAGGTTGATCGTGAGATATAGACTCTTGAGTCTGTGGAACAGAAGGTTGAGTAGGGTTGATTATAAAATCGATATTTCGTTCAGGATACTTGCGACACTGAGCAACGTGTACGTATTGAAATTGATTGTCAGGTTTTTCAAGAACAATGTTATGTGTTTTCAAACACATTTGCCACCCGATATGGACCTTCGTGGCTGGGTGCAAATTTCTTCACTAAAGTATGAGAAACAGAAGACTGGAAGTGAGTTTCCACGAGAGTGAGATCTCCAACGACAAGATCTGGTTCCCTACGCCTAGTATTATAGTATCTTGCTTGAGCCGCTTGTGCCCCTATCATTGCAACACGAGCTTTTTCTGCCATGATTCGTACTGATTGCGGAGTTGGTCGCTGGTTTAGTTCGTCGATAATCCCCGTTAAAATTTCAAAAGGGGTTTTAATTTTGCGACCCAGAAAAAGTTCTGCAGGAGTAATTTTAGTAGATTCGTGAACAGACGAGCGGAGGGCAAACGAAAAAAGCTTAAGATGTTCATCCCATCGCTCGTGATGATCCATGACAAATGTAGCAATCATTTTAACAAGCGTACGGTTTACTCGTTCCGCAGGATTACTCTGGGGATGATATAGGGAAATGAATTTATGCTCAATGTGTAGTCTCGCACACATTCTTTCAAAAATGTCAGAAATAAATTGGGGACCATTATCCGAAACTACTTTATTAGGTACACCATATCTAGAGAATACTTCATTAATTAATACATTACAAATAACTTCTGCCGTAGCGGCTTTAATGGGAAAAACTTCAACCCATTTAGAAAAATTATCAGTTAATACTAGAACGCATCGAGCTTTGTTTTTAACAGATAAAGGATAAGGTCCCAATAAATCTATTGAAATAATGTCAAAAACATGAGAACTTGAACTAGATTTCAAGTGACCGGCCGGTCTCACATTACGGTAATTATGAATTTGACACAAATGACATGATTGAATGTATGCGAGCACACTTTCGTACATGCCAGGCCAATAGGCAACATCCCGCAATTTACAACGGGTCTTGCGAATACCTAAATGGCCTGCAAGAGGTTTGTCATAAAATTCGTTTAAAAGGGCCATTCTAAGGGTTCGCGGAATACATGGGCGAAACTCTGCCCTAGTAGTCCTAGATTTCGTATAGTAAAGAAGACCCTCTATGACTTCAAAATGCTGTGACCTCCCAGCCAGAGAAGGATCACTTTGTGGGGGCGAACCCGCAAGCAAAAAATTATAGATATCCCCGAAATCTGGATCATTTATTAATTCTGCCATTATCTGCTCTCTGGATGTTATATCAGCTATTAAAAGTAAAGGCTGACATCCAGGAGTAGTTTCTGTGGGGACCCCACTAACCGGGATGCGAGACAATGCGTCCGGCAATTGATTCTTATGACCTGGCTGATACGAAATTTTGATATTGCTCTCTTGTAACTTCAGAGCCCACTTCATAAGTCTTTGAGATAGGTGCTTAGCAGAATTCAAATACTGAAGGGCAGAATGATCCGTAATTATGTTAACTGTCAATTCGTTAAGATAACATTGAAATTTCTCAAGAGCATACACAACAGCAAGACATTCACGTTCCGTAGCTGAATAATTGCATTCAGCTTTGGCTAAAGTACGAGACGCAAAAGCTATTGGATGCCCAGCTTGTGACAAAACGCAACCAAGACCAACTCCGGATGCGTCAGTATAAATATCAAATTCCTTAGTATGATCCGGGAAAGCCAACACAGGAGGCTGAGTCAACGCAGACTTTAGTGTTTCAAATGCAGCGTTAGCCTCAGGTGGCCAAACAAACTTCTTGTATTTACGTTTCAAAGCATACAATGGCTCACAGATTGTAGCATAAGCGGGGACGAACTGCTGATACCATCCGGTCATTCCCAGAAAGCGTGATAGTTCTTTTGCTGTTTTAGGCCGAGGAAAGTCAACAATAGGCCTAATTTTTTCATTATCCGTAAATAAGCCGTGGGGAGTGATTTTCAACCCCAGATATACAATCTCGTCAATCGCTATCTGGCATTTACTAGGTTTTAACGTCAAGCCAGCATTGTATATGAGTTGGAACACCTGTTTGAGCAGAGAAAGGTGCTCGTCAAAAGTCTCGGATGTAATAATAATGTCATCCAAATATACATGCACATGGAGACCCAGAACAGGTCTGAGAACCGTATCCATAAGCTTTTGGAAAGTAGCAGGTGCAGAAGCTAGTCCAAAGGGCATACGCATGTATTCATAAGCCCCAAAAGGAGTTACAAAGCCTGTTTTATCGACGGAGTCCGGATGTACTGCCACCTGCCAATATCCACTCGCCAAATCCAAAGTTGACATCCATTTAGTTGATGACAGGTCATGCAAAATATGCGACATGACAGGTAGTGGATAATTGATCGTTCTCGTGACTTGGTTGAGCTTGCGGAAATCTGTCACGAAACGAAATTCATTGGGTTGTTTCTTTGGAACCAAAAAGGCAGGAGCAGCCTAGGCGCTTGTTGATTCCCTTATTATGCCCTGTTTAATCATCTCAGAAATTTGACGTTGCATTTCCTGTTTCTTATGGGGAGCACAAGGGTAAGGCTTCGTCGCTATCGGTTTCGAACCCTCAGTGTCAATGACATGATAAACCACCTGTGTGAAACCAGGTTGATCAGAAAATAAACCAGGGTTTTCCTGCAAAAGTAGAGAAAGCTGGTTTCGTTGCCTCTCATTCAATTGATTACTCAATAACAAACTCGTTATATCTATAGGAACCGTAGGAATCACTTCGATAGGTTCCGGAAAGGAAATCACATGTTGTACGAAATTCAGAGTAACTTGAAACGTATTAATAAAGTCCATTCCCATTAGACATTTAACAGGTAGTTCGTCTATGAGCAGGAAAGAATGCGTAAAACGAGCCTTTCCCAGCCCTAGAGATAATGTGACAGTTCCTGTGATACTGAAGATTTCGTTATTTGCACCTCGCAAATACTGCGTCGCAGGCTGAACGTGTATTGCAGGAAAATTGTCAGCGCAAAACTTCGTATTTAGGGCTGATATTTCAGAACCAGTGTCGAACTTTGTTTCGACAATAATATCTTCAATTGTCAAGAACACATTAGGCAACTGAGGAGTTTGGACAGTCACTAATACTGTTTTAGGGTCAGAATGCTTGGTATCAGGAAGCAGGACCGACCCTTGGTCTACTTCCTTTGGAAGTTTAAAGGATTCCTGGTTGGATTATCATGTGGTCTGAAACCTCGACCCTGCCGGGTATCGGGAAAATTTCCACGATGAGGAAAACTGCGTGAAAACTGCTGCGGGAACTCCGCATATCTGTTGAAATTTTCATTTCTATTACTTCCCTCAGCACGGGCAGAAAAATCATCATTGCCCTGAGCATGAAAACGTTCCGAATGCTGCGGATTGGAACGGGGTCGAGCATACTGTGCATTTGTACGATATCCCGAAGATTGTTCAGAAACTCGCGGTTGGTTTGCCACTCCTCTGTGCGGTGGAACGTATGAAGCTTGGGCGTGCACTTGTGTATGCTCGCGCTGAAAGTTATTATGCCTATTATGCCGCTGAGGGTTTTCGTAATAAGCCTCGCTGGGTGCCCGAGCATGGTGAGTTGAATCATGTTTGCCGTGTCGCTGTTCATACGTTCGTATGAGGCGAAGGCATTGATGAATTGTAGCAGGGTGTCGAACCTCAAGAAAATCCTGTAGAAATGGATCGAGCTGCTGCAATAGGGTGTCCAACATGTCGACATGACTGGCATGTGGATCCCATAAGTTATACAAGCGTGTTGTTTCCAACGCAAATGCAACAGGGCTATCGTTGGGTCCTTGCTGACGAGAAAAAAGTTGTTGTGCAAGGCTAGCTCGACTGAGGCCGAAAGGAAAGACTTCCAAAAATTCTGCTCGGAAATCCTCATAATGAGAATCCGGGTTCGACACTCTCCACTGCCGATACCAGGTCTTAGCGGTATCCTTCAAGCAAGTGTCTGCGATTTGCACTTTGCAGTCTTGAGGAATATTGTAGAGATCAAAATGATCTTCCAAATCTTCGAGGAACTTTAAGGATCCCTCCAAACCATTGAAATTAATTGTTCCTGCATGCGGCACGAAATGGGAAAGCATTCTGCTTCGCTGAGAGGATTGAACTCCCTCAGGTACGACCAGCGACTCAGAGTGATAGGAAGCTGGTGCATTACTAAATTGTGAAGAATGCCTGGGTACGTGTAGATCACTTATATCAAATTGAGCCCCACAGGCTTCTTGCAGATGGTCGAAATTAATCCCATCACCATCGAAATTTGATTTAATGTGAAAAATTGAAGTTGTCACAGGTAAGGAAGACATGGGTAATAATTGTCAAGACCTCGTGTTCGAGAAAAGTTCGGGCGCCAATTATAATGAATTCCGCTTCCTTCTAACAAATTATAATGAATTCAGCTTGTACTAATACTTCTTCTAATGCTTGTTGTTTGTTAATTATATCATGAATAAACTTTCCTACTAGTAGTGTAGTAATAATAATGAACAAGCTTTTAACTGCTAGTAATGTTGTAGTAGTAATTAAGATGAATAAAGTCTTATGCTGGTTGTTAATAATAATCAACTAATGAAATAAACCTAACAGCCAGACAGAGGTCTGACAAAACCATCAACTGAGAAAAACGTACTTACAACAAAAGCTTTATTCAGGTAAAGTCCTGGTATCCTCCAACACACACACACTAGTCACATTAATCGTATCACAATAATGAAGAAAAAATCTAATCACATAGAACGAAGCTCTTGGCACAAAATAACGTAGCTCTACTCACATAAACGAAGCTCTCCCTACGCACATCAACAAAAAGCTCTCTCGCACATAAACAACCGCTCTCTTAGGAATCGTTGAACGCGCCTATTTATACTGGCTACCACCACGTCATGACTTACACTCATTGCCAGATCTCATTCAGCGGGAGAAATAACATCTCGTTCAGTAAGAAGATAATTTACATAGTAAAATAAAATAACCAGAGATAGTAAAAATCAAAAGGAAAGTGAATCTAGAGTATACGTTACAATACGTGTAGTTAATAATACAACTGTTAATGCTATATTTTTTGTTCTTATGCAGAACGTAGATGTACATTTAAATAAAAACTCACATAGATATAAATAAATACATCGCTCTTTCCACGTTCCAGAAACACATAGCAACCAAAAAATTGTTTTCAGCCGCCGCCGTGAAAATGAACCACGGAACTCTCAAAATCTAGCCGAGCGCGTTAACTTTACACAGCGGTGGCCAACAATCCACGGTGCATGTGTATTTTTAAGTCAGTTTCTGACATCATAAATCCGTAAGATGGGCTCAGCTACTGAGACGTTTCCATCTGGTGGGCATTAACGGCACTGGCTATATATATTATAGCAGTTAAATCCAAAGGGCGAGATCCAAGGTGAAAATCATCCAAATACTACGTCAGTAATTAAATAAATACATCGCTCTTTCCACGTTCCAGATACACATAGCAACCGAAAAATTGTTTTCAGCCGCCGCCGTGGAAATGAACCACGGAACTCTCGATATCTAGCCACTGACATAAAAATACACATAGCACCGTGGATTGTTGGCCACCGCTGTGTAAAGTTAACGGGCTCGGCTAGATATCGAGAGTTCCGTGGTTCATTTCCACGGCGGCGGCTGTAAACAATTTTTCGGTTGCTATGTGTTTCTGGAACGTGGAAAGAGCGATGTATTTATTTATTTACTGACGCCACGTATTTGGAGGATTTTCACATAGATATGTTTGAGAAATTAATTGTTTTTCTTGGTAGCTGAATTTTTGTACTTCAGTGCATTTTTCTTTTATTTCCTTTTTTTACGATTGAAATGACCGCTACTGTACTAATTTATTCCAAGGACTGTGACTTTAGTTCACATAACTTTACCATGTAAAAGGGTTTTTTTTACCATAGAGAATTACGGTTTCTTACCAAATTTACTAAGCAAGGGAAATAATCAGCAAGCTAACTGCTAATTATGAAAATCTTTCTTTGTGCATCGGACAACGGTTCATATTATAGGCACCGCATGACTTACCTTTCTCATTCTATGTGATGAGAAATGTTGCTTTTTAACCACTGAGGATATTTTTTGCAATGTTTGGGCGATTGAGTTACTATTTCTTGTTAGGGTCATCTACCGAATCAAAAGACGAACAGCTTGCTTTCATAAAAACATTACTATTTTGATGACAAAGGTAAAAAAAAATGTAAGAGAAGGGAAATTCAGGATAGGAGTTACCAATAGTCTATAAAATGGCTAACGTAATTACCATAAATAACATTTTGCAATTTTTTTGATTTTACAGGAATGTTATTATTCCACCTTACCTAATGTAAACGTGTTGGAAAGGACCCTTCGGCTGGGAGATTTATAAGCGTTGATTACCCTTGAACTTAAAATACAATGAAGGGCAGGGGATAATTAAGCAGTGTGCCCAGTAGCAGCTGAGGCTGGCTATGAACTGTTATTAATTACTCAGTAAATCCAGAAACAGCAGTGATAATAACTCAGTCACATTTTTGAACCTTATATTGGCCCGCAGACCAGTCGAAGGACATTATGTAGATGTCCTATAACAGCCTTTCGGTGTTGGTTGGCAAGGCATCCACAACTCATGGTTATTCTACTGCGATAAAGTAGAAAAATGAAAAAATTCTCATCCACAACTGATGGTTATTCTACTGCGATAAAGTAAAAAAAGGAAAAAATTCTCATCCACATCTTACCAAGAACCCGAACCCAGTTCTTTGGAGTGTAAAATGAGCTACTTAATTCCTTGACAACCAGATCATCCTTCCAGGCACGATCAAAATAACGTGTGCAATCACAGAACGAAAACAAAAGAATAGTTTCTGAATCGTAATGCGTTGAGATTACAGGTTTCGGGTTCTTTATGTAGGCTACAGGTTTCGGGCTCTGCTTGTTTAAGCTTGAATCCTAGGCAATACATCATTGTCATATTTGTCTTAACTATTCGTTGAGCAGCAATTCTGACTTTGTAAACCTGTGATCCACACCATTAGCAGAAGAAGATGGTTGTGGCGGGCTTATTATGGTGTACAACAGGTCGCAAGAAACACATCCACCGAAAACTGTGAAACCAATTATTTTGCAGTTTATAATTTCGTGTTGTGTTCTTTTGATTCTGTACATAAAAAATCCTTTCACATATGAAATTAAACAGACGTTGTTGATGCGCTTGGCAACAAACACAGCAGGTTAATATTGTTTATCATACTCACACCATTATTAACAGAAAAAGTTACAAAAGGTATTTTTATAAAGAAAACTGCAGTAACTTACGTGATGTAGTGAGACGGAGTGATGACAACTCTTTTCTGAAATGTGACGCGGTAACTTTGTCAGAGAGTTTCTTCGTAATCATCCACAGCAGGACACTGTATGATAAAAATATCCGGAGCACCAAACACTTAAGGCCATCGTGGAAGCAAAAAGAACATTCCGGGAAGTATTAGCCGTCTTTGTGATTGTGACCCGCTTTTCAATCTTTTCTGAGGAATAAATGCAAAATGCTACTGAGACTGTCAACAGAACTGTTTAAAAATGCCGCACGGCTTACTATTCAATCTTGCTGTCGTTGCGTGATCTATTTGTCTGTCACGATTGCAAAAATAACACGTACGACAAAAATAAACCTCACGTCGAGAACGACTTAAAACAATGGCAAGCACGTCTCAGTGTGTTTACGTTCGGAAAAGAAGGTTATTATGTCTCATTAGAAGTGTATTAATCAGTTCAACATCATGCTAGTTGACATGATCGATTCTTTTGCTCTTAAAGATTGATTGATTATTATGTCTTGTTGTCCGTAACTCTGGTAGGTGATGATACCTTTTGCCAAACGGTTGGCTGCTCTTCTCAAATGAGAGGATACATCTGGAAAATATCAAAATTATATTTATTCCTTAAAGGCTAACAGAACTCAGAGAGAGAGAGAGAGAGAGAGAGAGAGAGACAGAGACAGAGAGGGAGTGTGAGAGAGAGAGAGAGAGTGAGAGAGAGAGAGTGAGTGAGAGAGAGAGAGAGAGAGAGAGAGAGAGAGAGAGAGAGAAAGAACTGAATGATAATAAAAAAATAGTCGTTTTTTCCCCCGGTAATATAAATTTATAAAAATAAATTTACATTACCGGGGGAAAAGAAAACGACTTTCTTTTAAGGTTGATTTAGAAAAGCGGCGAAATTTGAACTAGGAATTTTACAGATGACTACCGTTCTCTCTCTCTCTCTCTCTCTCTCTCTCTTTCTTTTGCACTGAAAGAAAGAATTGCGAAGAAATTGCTCCAGTATCAGTAATTTGTTATTAAAGGAGCATTCTGAGTGGTGCTGGCAAAAAAAAAAAAAAAAAACCTGCTCACTCAAAATGAACCGCAGTCTAACAAGCGAAGACTGCACCAATCTTTAAGTTGATATGCTCTCCCTGGTAAGTATGTATGCTGTGGCGTTGTATTAATGCTTGCGTATGATTATTTTGAATTATGCCAAATTTATAACTCCGATGCAAATTATGAGAAATAATATAATCTTGTTCTTAGATAAGTAATAAGACGTATAAACTGATTTCTGTAAGAAAAAAGTAAACTCTGTGACATACTAATACCATTAGTTGGGTTGTCTGTGGTCTTCGCATCGACATCACCTGCATTGGTTGTGTGACAAGTAATCGCTCTTTGAATTCAAACTAACTTTTACTTATTATTGTAGGTACATATTAGGGATAGTCCCTGGACAAAGAAGAGATAGAAGAGATAAGGAATGGAGAGTGACTTAGAGTTTGCTCTGTTAAGAATCTCCGACACACGTACAGCAAAATTAGGCCATTAATCATGATGCTGCCCAACATCATGACTCCGGCACCGCCGTATTTCACCCTTTCCTGGAAATTCTTGCTCTGGTACGCAGTAATACTTTCACGCCACATCATCTGACTTCTAAATTCCGAGGACAGGCTGAAACGATTCTCATCTGTGAAACGTACATTGGCCCATTGATGACGTGTCCAATTTCTGTGGATACGACACCCCTGAAAACGTGCACTACGTTGAGCTCTAGATAGAGGGACGCAGATTAGAGGTCTTCGGCATATATAGCCCTATATGACGCAGACGTCTTGCCACAATTTGTTGGGATATCGGCGTTCCCGTGCTGGAATGGAGGCGTATCGCAAGCTGACCAGCCGCGGGGAAGCTATTAACTTTTGCTGTAACAACTAAAAATATGTCTTCGTGCCTCGTAGTTAAGAGAGTGCGACCTCCTAGCATGCGTCTGGAATACTTTCCATAGGTCTGAAACGTTGCTCAGAGCCTAGATAGCACACTATGCACGATTCCAAACGTCTTGTCAACATCATTCACTCGGCGGCCTTCTTCCAGCTTCCCTATATTTCTTCCCTCGTGAAATCATCTAGATGATGTCTTTGAGACATAACGTAAATTACACGTTCGTACCTTTATGCCCTCACGCCCAGATTTTCCTTCAAGCACATGTGGCCAACCGCAATCATTTCTTTTTATCCGTTTAAGTGATACCACGTGACTCTTGTGGGCACGATTCGACATCTTTCGTGTGCATCGGCTTCTTATTGAACTTCTCCAGTTATGCAAATTGCCACAAGATGTTGTGTCTGTTTTTGTGGTTGTAACCTTTCGAAATATTGTTCGTCCTTAGGTTTTGGACACCAGTGTACTTTTCCTTATTTATTCGTATATTAAACGTTTAGGTTTAACTGTTGACCACGTTAGGAAGAGTCTATCTCCGAGCACAAGCAAAGGGGAATACGTGATTGAAGATGGAGAAGAAAGCTTCAAAATTCGGCATCAATAACTATACTTGATGTCATTGCGTTGATCCACTGAGAAAGGAAGTGAAATAGTGAACTAAAAAAGGTAAATAGCGTTTTCATGCTATTTTAAAATTGGCTTTCCTCCAGTGACAACGACCCTGCTACTCAGTCATCGTCAAAGAAACTCTGTTAATGAGATTTATTTTTTACATTTCTAGAGAGATATTCTTTTCCCTGCCCTTTTTGATATTTTGAATATTTTAATTTTCACTTTTCCGCATGAAAAAATTATTCACTAGTGAAATAAATTAGCAAAAGGAACGAAAATACAAAACAAAGCTTGCACCCGTGTTCGTGGATGAATGAAGTTTGTCGTTGGACACCGAATTCCCAGATGAGTGTTCAGCCCCTCTGGTTCCGAGCTCTAGTTATCGCCCTATATATAGAGAGAAATATACACTAGCTTTTCTGAGTGTATTACCAGACCTTCATAAGGCGGAAACCGAAAGGTTTCCGCACAGAGAGACTTCATAAGGAATGATTGAAAAGCAGTGTCCTGGCGTGGAATAAACAGAGCACTATTTCTCCACGCAAATGGGAATTGTTTCTTAATAGGTATTTACGAGAGAAACGCATTGTTCTTCGTGGTACTTTATCCAGAGATACCAAAGCGAAAAGCTGCATTCTTTCCTAGGCAGTAAATGAATTATCCATTACCTGTGCAACTCTATCACTTCAACCTATGAAAATCCGGAAGTGGTACATTCATTTTCGGATTTCCGGATGGGTTTTTTCGCTTCAGTTGTTGATTTTGCAGTTATGTAAGAGACAGTTACTATTGCTTCTATTATCAGTTTCGATGTATCCTTAGCTGAGGGTACAACAGCTAAAATGGTTCTAGACCCACTAAGTACTGTAAGTAGCCAGAACCGAACGGTAACCCTTGAGAAACCTGCTGCATCGAATGGTGTATAATAACGCTGCATCTACTAATTAGTTGCTTCTGGAAGGGATCCGATTATTGATGCGTGATAATAGCGGTGAGAGGGACACCGTCCACTCATGGTTTTCGTGAACGAAAGACCCATGAACACGATTAGTAAAGTGGAAGTTTTCCTACCTCATATTTTTCAACTCTTTAGTTATCTGTCTTTCCCGCGGTACTTTTGAAAAACAATACCTGACCTAGCACAATGGCTCACATTATTTCCAATCAAAGTTTTTGAATTCACTTAATTAAAATTCGTGAATCAGATGCTAATGGGAGTGCCGTCTATCAAACAACACACTATCCCACACATGTGTTTCCTCCCAAAAACACAATTTTCCACTTTCCTCAATGCAGTGCATCTCCTATTACAATAGTCACCTACTTCACCACAATTTTCCTCATGAAAGAAGGGCATTTATTTATTCATTAAGTATTTTCACTCCATGTCGTCGAATTAATGCGTGGGAATACAATTCCTTGGATCTAATGTGACTTAAAGTCTCCTTACCCTATTGTATGAAATACATCTGCAACTTTTATTCCCCTTGCAGGGTTGATGATTACACCCACATATTTGAATCCCTCCCCCTTCCTCTCTCAAATCATAGGTGTGATAAAATTTGATTTTTCAGCTGAAGAAGTAATTATTTTCGGTGTATTGAATGTGTATACGATAGACAAACATTCATCAGTGCTGATACGGTTACAGAAGGAAAAGAAGCAGAATTTTTCCATGTTCTGTAATTAAGCTTAATTTGTTAATATTAGAATAAGGATTCCCGATGTGAGTAATCTCTTTCTGACTATGAATATCTGTTATTTAATCCTTCGAATCATCTGATCATTACTTCGCCAAAAGTTTCTCTCATTTCTGATAACATACTATGCTATGGAAGTTACATTCTGATGTCCAGCGTCGAGCACAATATCACAGATCTTACCAGCTGGATAGTTTCAGTAATTTTTATGCAGATTATTATTTGTATTGCTAATTCATCCAGTTGAGTCCAAAAACTACTGATAGCACGTGATATAACGGACTTTCATTTCCTTCTCTGATTGTTCTTAGACTCTTATAAGTCTCTTAGTACAGTAAATTTGTGTGTGCCCCCCAATTACACGATTCGTTTTAAAATAAAGGAAATTGCCGTACAGAGGAGCCAGCTGCGAGGAAGTTCATTGCAATTTTCCTTCACCATTAGTGCACACTCAAGAGTTTTGATAACTCAATATCTCCGCTCCTTGAACTGATGCTGGAATATTTTTTTTTAGTCTAATATGTACGAGAACGACAAACTTTTTCAGTTTTTTGAGATTTTTTTTATAATACCAAATTTCCCCAGGTGACCAATATATACATGCATCTGCATTTGTTACGGTATTTTTGTTTTTTAAACAGATCAGCAAAAATTTCTTATTGCATCAAATAAGGTTAAACAGGAACATTATCTCCAGTGTACGCATTTTTCATCTTTCCTCTCATAAATTTCCAAGTGATTGGTTTCGTTTTCTAAGAAACAGGGTGTTTCACTACTAGGTTGACCCTGCAAATTAAATATTACAGAATGATATTTATTGTAGGAAGATTAAACTGCGATACAACGTACCTGAATCAATTGGAAAGCGAATGCCATCAGGTGCCGTGTTGTCGCACTCTCCAGACGGATGACGTCACGTCTAGCGCCGAGCCAACTACACGCGCACTTTCGTGCTGCCTCAGTTGCCGCTCGTCAGTTGAGACAATGCTGAGGATAGAGCAACGTGTTTTTCTCTTGCGCTCCTACGGGGTACCAAGATCGCTTAAGTCGTGTTGGAAAGCGTTTCAAATAAGTGTTGGAAAGCGTTTCAAGAAAAGTGTGGCGAAACAGCACCTTCAAAACAGGCGATCCACAAAATGGTGAAAAAGTTGGAGAACACGGGTACGTTGCGCGTTGGTGCCGATTAATACAGGAGGTCGACCGAAAATATATCTTTGTTCTAAAATACTGTCTGGCAAAAATTAGTTTCTGAATCTGACATGCTTTCCTTTTTTCCTGGTGCACAGCTTTTCCTATAATTGGTAAAAACGCATATTCGCATCTTTCACGTTGTCTCTGTTTTTAGAAGGCACTGAAGTAGTTCTTCCTGAATCACATAGATGGCCAAAATGTGGAAACTTGTCTTAGTTTAGAATTTATCTTCTAGTGGAGAAGTTGAGAAAATTGAAAATTTGAGGAAGTGAAATACACTGCACGACATACAAAATACGACACCATGAAGGAATGCACGAAATGAGACGAAACTTACCACACATGCAGTCAAGTAGGTGGAAAAGAAGTGATTTATTTTCTAAGAGATTTGGTGAATGCAATGAGCAAGGAAACAATATAATGTGGCATGAGTCAGTAGGTCGTGCGACCACCATGCTGGGCTATACATTCGGCAACACGGCGTGGTATCGAGTGGGATAGTACCAGGATGGTGTCCTGAGGTTTCGTTGACCCCTATCAAAATCCATCGACATTGCAAGAGTCGTGTAAAGGAGTTAAGTCGTCTTCCAATGACGTCCTACACATCTGTACTGTGGAGAAGTCTGGAAATCGTGCTGGCAAAGGGAGCACATGGAAACCTTATAGGCACTGTCTGCGGATGTTGGCAGTACAACGGCAGGCGTAAATTTGGCTGCAAAATGAGCTGCAGCGCCTAATCGACGTATCATCGTGCTGCCATTGTACCCACTATGCGTACGAGCGGTGAACGGCTTTTGAAATTGATAGCGCCCCAACCATGACACCAGGCCGAGGAGCCGTCTGACGCTCAAAAATGTCAGTAAGATCATCCCAGTAATCACGTTGTCTCCAGACTCTCAATAGGCAATTGTCGGCGCTGAGATAGAAGTGAGATACGTTCCATTGGTTCCGCCACGCATGTCTGGTACGGCACAACTGCAACCCTGTGCGTTGATGTTCGGTGAGTGAAGGTCGTCGCAATGGCTGGCCAGAACGCAAATCTTCCTAAGCGATTCACAGTCAAAGTCAATACGGGATGTCCAGCTGTCTGTACACCTCTTCCAATGCCGTCCGCTGCAGATTGTGTGGTTGCTACGGCTTGCCGTCTATTGCGGCGGTAGACGCGTCCGTCTATGTGCATCACTTCGGCGACGCACTTAACGGGTGAAAACGCATCGGGAAGCTGTTGCTTTCGAATGCATTTCCCCTCGCGATGCTACGCAGGCACCAACCAGTCGTACGTAGCGTGTGATGAAGCATCTGGTAAAGGTGTCCGTGGGATAGTAGCATTGCCCATGACGTTTCCCAAGCAGTCTTACTTTTTACACGTGCTTTGGTCACCGCAGTCACTACGATGTAATGGTCACACGCTCAGGTGAGAACGACTAAACTTAGCTTCGCCTAGCCGTTTCACCTTTTTTCTCCCTCACTTATTGCATGATTGGTTAGCAACTGCAATCATTTAAATAACAAAACTGTCGACACATACCACCCGACAAATACTTCCTGGTGTGGGCATTTCTTATGCCGATCAATGTATTTTATCATCAGACCGACGAACTGGCCATGAGCACGAAATTTCGCAGACGATTCGCGGCGCTAAACATTTTTAGATATAAATTTGTATTTGTCCAATGCCATGCTCGTTTTTCTCCATATTTGGATTACTTCTTGAAGTTAGTGTACGGCCAAATCGTTTGTCGTTTTCAACGTTTTTTCTTCCTTCTTGAAAATCTTTTAAACAATAAGGCGAATTGTGCGCTACACTGTTTTATTTACATGAATTTATTGAGGATGAAAACACTTCAATTCAGAAGTTTTAGTGCAGCCTAGATTGTAAAATATCGGCAGTACTTCACCTGAGTATAACTTAAAATTTAATGGTGTTCTGTCCTAATTTTTGGTTAAAGGGTGAAAACACTATGATAAAATACATACTACTATCTCAAAACATACTTGGATCCAGACGGCTGCAATACAGAGTAAAAATACTTCTACTCCGGTATCTTCTCCAATATCCATTGCCCACCGTTAACTATGACATACAAGAAAGCAAATCCATGAAAAATCTTCCTGATTACTTTATTCTAGGTAGATATACGAATGTTTAATATACATGCCTAGGTGCACATAAAGGTAATTCCTCGTCAAATCGGTAGGTGCTACTCAACAATTCATCACGGATTCATGACCTTTTTCACAAGTAAGTTGTGATACTTCTTTTGTTTCTATCTTTCATGCAAATCTTGTTTATCTCTAGCCTACATTTGCTGAACTTATCGACATTTCTGAGCTTCCAAACAGTGGCAGCGGGTCAAAGGTAAACATGACTGACAAAATCACGTAGCTCTATGACTATGCGTGATAGGTCAGGAGATATTTCTCAGAGTAAACTTCATTCGCTTGTTCAAAAATAATATGTTCTGCTTGTAATAAGTTGATATTAGTAATTAATACTAGCTAAAGTCTTCTTGAATTTTGATCATTAGTGTGTAGTGCCAGCTATACATCATGATTTTGTAACCCGTGTTCATTCATGCAAGAAATAGAAATGAAGAATGGATGTCCATCAACTAAAACTGTAAGTTCATTTCCATTTGCTAGGATTAGAAACTTTGGGGTGATAAGTTAGGTGTAAGTGTTGAAGAGTGGAAGCTAGGTTTAAGCTTCCTAGTGCTTATTATTTAGCTGTAAAACACCACAAGATACAACTAATACATATATGGAAATCCTCAAACTTAATTTTTTTATTCCTGATAGATCAGCCGATATGAATTTTAGAAGTCACGGAAGTTTTCGTGCACAACGGAACTATTTTTGCGTAAAAATGACAAAACATTTCTCCGTTATTAAAAATAACAGAAATACAAAAACAGAAATAAATACAAAAATGCAATAAATAAATATTTTAAAGTAATATTTTGTGAGGAATCCATTGATGTAAAGCAAAAGCTTCCATCTGCTTTAGGTTTAGAGCTACATGCAATGAGAGAACCTTTTCTAAAAACTAAAAAAGTAATGTTGTGCATCATTTAGAAAGTCGTGTAATTGTTATCGGGCATGAACAAAAAAGGTTGAACACAAATAAAGAAAAATAATTCTAGACTTTTACTTGTATGAGGAAAAATGAATTTTTAAATTCGGTGCATGGCCCGTGTATTGCTATTGAAAACACAATAGTATTAATGCCCTGTACAGAACCATTAGCTGGAGAACACCGTGGCGATTTAGACGTGATGCCGATAGAGGTATCTGATTATCCTGTGTAAGTACAATTTATATCGTATTTGAAGGATAGAAGATTCATAGTTGTGATCAGTGGCATTTGAAATTACAAAAGCCTGAAGTTCCGCTGAACACGTATAGCAATGTCTCAGAAAAAGAATTTCTCGAATTCATAGGACCGTTCTCAACGAAGAAAGTAAAAATTCATTAAGCTATTACACCATGTTGCTTACCAATCAATCCAAATAATTGGAATTATACAACGGACTTGAATTTCTTGATGCTTGAATTTAAAGTTTGCACGTTGTATGACAAAACATTCTCAAACGCTGTGCCGAAAGTGTAGGCTGAATTATTGCGGTAACGGAAGTTTTGGTACACGTGGAACCTTTTTGCCTCGAAACACAAAAATCTCCGCTATTTACAGTAAGATAAATATCAAATCCATTCTTCCATTTTCTCTCAGAAACCCATTGATGCTGTGCGCAAACTTCGATCTACCTTCCCCTTGGCAATAAATTTACGCGCACCCCATGCGTGGTTGTTACAACGGTAAGAGCGTTTGTAAGGGAGCCTATTTAATAAACAGTCTTCCACTTGAGCTACGGTTTACAACAAAAATTGGTACAAATACTATAACAGCTATAACAGGCATTTCGATATATGTCTGGATATTACTCCTCCCAAAACACGGAGGCAATAAATTTACGTGTACCTAGCTCTCGCGTACAATCACCACTTCGTGGGTCTTTCTTTTGCATCATACACGTCGGCAACCAGCCTAGGTATCGATTTGAAGTAGGAACGACAAAGGTCTTGTGTAATGTTGGCCCACGCTTCTTGAAGAATCGTATTCAGCTGATCTTTTGCTCGGGGCTTACGTTTCCGCACCTCTTTCTTGAGGACACGCCACAAGTCCTCCATTGAGTTCAGATCGAGCGAATTTCGGACCCAGTCCAAGACTTGGACCCCATTTTGGCGAAGCCAAGCAGTGGTGGAGCGTGAAGCTTTCGGCTTGGCGAGGTCTTGCTGGAAGATTGCATAGCCGCCCCGGTGGCGCAGTGGTCTAAGCGATGGCCTCTGATCATTCGTCCGAAAGGGGTCCGGGTTCGAATCCCGGTCGGCATGGATGTTGTGTGTGTCTTAAGGCACTGACCTCTCTCCCTTCCCTGGAACCAGTGACCCTAAATTAGGGACGGGCGACTGCTTATAGCCCATTGAGTTGCTCATGGTGGTCGTTAAACCTCCAATCAAAAAAAAAAAAAGATCGCATATCCTGCGAAGGAGGGTCATGGAAGGCAGGAAATATTGTTGCAAAACTTCCTGGTAGCGTTGCGCATTGACAATACCATCACACGGGACTGAATCACCAATGCCAGAATACTCAACACACCCCACCCTCACACTTGCTCAGTGCCTGGGAACTGTAAATGTGGGAACCACTCTTGACATCTTGCTTCACACAGTTTAGGCGAGTCCTTCATTTGGCCAAGGATGACTCTCCTTCCTATATTTCCGTAGGAGAAGTGCGACTCGTCAGACCAAATCACCCTCCGTCATTGAGCCTCCGTCCAGGACAGGTGGTCTCTGGCCCATGAGCACCATTTCTTTCGCTGAACTGGCGTCAACATGCACTTTCTCTCTTTCTCTTGTTCGGCCATAGTACATGTCATGTAGCCTGTTGTTCGCAGTTCGTCGAGATACCGGTCAGTCTATGCCGTCGCTCCACAATTCTGCAACCTTCACTCACGTACCAGATCGGTATTTCATGACAAGGCGACGCAAAATTAGATCTTCCCTGGCAGCAGTCGTTGACGGTCTATCTAGGCTCGATGGAACCGGTTTCTTTGTCGTGTCTAAGGAAAGTTCTGTTAGCAGACTCCTTCAAGCACAATTCCCGATCAATATGCCAGATAGCTGATCCATTTCGTCATTTTTGGAGGATCTTTTCGCGTACCTGCAATCCTAACCTCTATCTCGCCATTTTTCCCGAGTTTTTAACAATGTAGAGACTGCACCAGACTTTATACTGCCCTTCATTTGCGTATTGTCGACTGCGCAAGACACACAGAGGAAAACTTTGCCTGTCCTGCCGAGAAACGTCTGGCGAGTGCTGGGTGCACGTAAATTAATTCCTTCCGAGTTTTGGGAGGAGTAATGCTTCCAGACATATATAGAGATGCCTGTTACAGTGTTTGTACCGATTTTTGTTGCAAACCGTAGCTCAAAGTGGAGTATTTTAAGATTTATAAAAACTTCGTGCTAAATGAGACAAATTAAAACTAAGGTGAAACTCTTATACACGATTTAACTTTTCCTTAAAAACTTGTAAAGTAAAATGATGTTTATTTACAAGTTAAAAACATACATGAAGAGCAAGAACTTTCGAAGCTGCCCTAGCTCCATCATCAGGCCGAGTGCACGAAGGGAACAATCAGTAGTTAATGTACGCAGTCATAGTAAACTACAAACATTGTAACTGGAACAAAACAATGTCGCCACCAAAAGAATACATGGGCACAAATAATGAAAAATAGAAGTAACGTGTCAGAAATATTGTCAGAGGTTGGGAACAAAACTTTAAGTAACAGAATCCAGGGGCAAGGAATATTTATAGGAAAGTCATCATTGCAACAACCAGTGGATGTCTTGAAAATACATAGACTTTCAAGAAAAAGAAGAGATTGTTTTTCTGGTGCAGTAGCTATAATCGAAACATGGTTCCAATCCGGGGTATGTCCAACGTCAGCAATAGTACGTGTAACGCAGCAGAAGTCAAACCTGCCCGTATTGCATATTTATGTTCAGAAACACGTACTTTCAAGGTGAGGATAGTTGAACCTATGTAGACCGTATTAGTTGCACTTGAAAATGTTGCAATAAGTGGCATGCTGTACACACCGTGTAGGGGATCGACAGTCTCGGTCGTTGCGCACCAAACTAAAAATGTTAGCTGTGTGAAATCCAAACCAAAAGAGAGATGAAACTTGGCACAAGAGTTCTTGAGAATGTTAGCGATAGATGGATGAAGGTCAATGGCGCCCACGTAGCGGGCAGCATGTGTCTCTTGCTGTAAGGTAGTAAAACGTAGGCGGTTCATTCTACGTACCAAGCTAAAGATGGTTTCCGATGAATAACCAAACTGCTGGGTAATGTCCAAGATCCAGCGTAGTTTCAAACGCTGAAATAGAATTAAACGTGGATACATGGATTATCTAAATCGCAAGACTTATGTTGCCTACCTGATATTTGCAAAACGTACGAATCCAGTGCTGTTTAGTAGGTCGATGATTCTGTTTACTACCATAATTACTACTTTTGTTCAACGCGTACAGCTGTCTCACATTCATAAATTGCGTATGTTGGTTTCTGCTGATGAACGCTGGGGATCACATGGCAGTACTTTTGGGATTCAAGCCCCCCCCGCCCTCTCTCATTTCTTAATTTCAGCTCGGTTCCATTGTCTCACGTTCAGCATACGGCTTTGGCCCATGGCTTTGTGTTTAGTTATCGATTTCATCCAAATTCCCACATTAATACAATTTCTCAGGTTTAAAGAGTGGTTTGTAGTTTACCGGATAATTGCCAGGATTTTGTTAGATATTATATTGCTAAGGTTTTGTCTAAGGTTTTCTCTCATCCATCTCAGCCTCCTCGTTCTCCTTTCCGATATGAGAGCAGTCAGCTTCTAGCTCTCTCTCTCGGAACCCTGCTATCGCGGTTATCTCAGCTGATTGTTCAACGCGTACAGCTCAACAGACTGTTATTTTGGATTCAACCGATTATAGGTCTAAAATATAATCGACCTTTCTAAAGATCCCCATAAAGTTGTTACTTCTGGTCCTACTGCGTCTTTGATCTCAGCCAAAAGTAAACTAAAGAACCAAGGTTTTCACCCATGATGTAGTTATCAGAATATGCACCTCCCCCTGGCACTCGCATTTCCGAGGCCTTTGGTAAACTTAAGATACATAAACCTGATTTGCCAATTAGACCTTTGGTTTCTAGCGCAAAACGCCCCTCTAGACGTCTTGAATCAGCCCTTGCAAAATTTCTGGCCCCTCTGACCCGTTCTTCTGCATATTCAATTCGCAGTTCAACTCAGGCTATGGATATTATTAAAGCTTTCTCCTTCTCGGGTAGTTTCCTTATGGCCTCCCTGGACGTGAAATCCCTGTTCCCTAGCGTTCCGGTTTCTATCGTGCGTAATATAATCGAAAAGAAATTTGCTGTTTATCCTGGTCTTTCACCTTTAGAAGTTGAGGCCATTATGTCAGTTTTCAAACTGGTGGCCTCACGTTCATACTTTATACTTATTAATTTCGTCTACAAACAACAGGGCGGGACACCCATGGGTTCCCCCTTTCGTCTGTCCTAGCCGAGTTTCTTTTACAGGGGTTGGAGGACCATGTTCTTTCCGTCTACCCTTTCCTAGACCTTTGCTATACCTTCGTTATGTAGATGACATTCTTCTGTTTTGGTCCTTTTCTATTGAGCAGCTCTAACCTTTTACTGATTTTTTATCTTCTCAATATGTAACGATAAATTTCACGATTGAACTTGAGCAACAGGGTTCCCTTCCTTTTATGGATTTTTTGCTTTCTCGCACTGCTAATGGCCTTCAATTTTCGGTATATAGAAAACCGGCTTTTTTCCCCTCTGTTATGCTTAACGATTCCAGCAAATCCTAGAGCATTAAACTTGCTGCCTTTGGATTCCTATTCATATTGTAACGGTACCGGGCCGAGCTAGGTTATGCATTCACCGCTCGCCACCAAAATGTTACGACAGTGGGTCATTATCCCACCGCTGTCAACAAAAAAAATGTTACGACCTCGGCCGCTAATTCCCCGCGGTCAATCAATTTAACAACCGTAGCCGAGCAATTAGTATATTTCTTCCCTGAGGTCCTTCGACGTAGTTCTTGGCGCGAAAACTGTATTATATGGGTATATATTTAAACAATTTGAACCAATCACATGCATACACATAAATAATGTGTTCTATGACTGCGCTGACTGCCTAAACAAATATTTAATTGGCTATAAAAACATAACAATGGCACACCTATTAATAAAATTTAGCTGTCTTCTGAACATAAGTATTGGGTGAACTTTGACCTAAATCAGTTCCAGCTGATAGCTTTAATGATCATAAATTCTCAGTTCAGTTCTTGCAATAGTTCAGTTCCTCAACTAATTGCGTAGCAGATGTAACAATAAAAACAAAACGTTTCTACTTACATGGATGCTGCCAAGAATAAATCCAAATTGTGATTTAACTTTTCACCTGTATATTTCTTAGGTATCCAAGCCATCGCTCTTACGCTATCAATTTTCCTTGAGCCGGCTTTATCTCGTCGCACTTACACGTAGTGGCTGCGCTGCTTACGTAGCCACCACCACACACACACATGGGGCCTCGCTTCGCCCCGCAGGACCAGCTCACTTCCTTCGCCGCTTCAGGGAGGGGATGGTGATTCTACACTGCCGTAGTTGGACTCGAACCCGATTTTCAGCTTGGCTTCGCTTCGGCCAACGTCCACTCGCCAACTTCAGAATTTCTCCATAATGTCACTCCTATGGGCCAATCGCTGATTTTCATTAGGCTCCCAGCCTAGAAATTGCTGCTTTATGACGCGGATTTAGGCATTCCGCTGTCTTTATGGCAAACTGGCATCTCCAGCTGCCCTGAGTTGTCGTCTCCGTTTCTTACCAAATGCGGGGGGGGGGGTTCGCTGCAAAAATATCGGACCTTTTCTGGTGATTGGAGAAATTACTTTTTTTAAACATGGCACATCAGCTATGGATAGTGATGTTACAGCTTAAAAGTCATGTAAATTAACTATAAATTGTTATTTCAGTTTTGCGAAATCCCAAAATTTTTATGAATTCTTCATTTTTTAATGCTTCGAAATCGCCGCTGAAAGTACAGTTTGTGACGTACCTGCCAGCAGGACGCACACGACATAAAGGCAGATAGGAATCAGAATAATCGTCTGCGTTAGCTCAGTTGGTAGAGCGACTTGTTCCGGAATAAGCGGCCTCGGGTTCGAATCCCGGCATAGACCAAAAATGACGGAGAAATTTACTTCGTTATAATAGCGCCCGAACTATCCGGATGACCCGGCCGTTCAAAATCTCGCATTGGCGTGATGTTATTTCCACACCGCGAGACAGGAAAAATCAGAGAATTCCTTCTCCAGCGCTTCGAAAAATAAAAATGTGTGATTTTGCATTCCACACAGCAGATTGACTGGGAGTTCTCAAGTGTACGTTCTACAGTGGATGGCTGCCTGCAACGATTCATGGTCACGGCTGACCCGTGGGCCATGCCCCCGGCCCTCTTTCGGGGGGGGAGATGTGACGTACCTGCCAGCAGGACGCACACGACATAAAGGCAGATAGGAATCAGAATAATCGTCTGCGTAGCTCAGTTGGTAGAGCGACTTGTTCCGGAATAAGCGGCCTCGGGTTCGAATCCCGGCGTAGACCAAAAGTGACGGAGGAATTTACTTCGTTATAAGTTCTGCTTTCAGGAGCGTGCCATTTTAATGATATTTCTTGTTACGGCTGAAAATCTGCCTTATTTTGCCGAATGTATTAACCAACCCCCTCCACACACATACGCAGTGATTTATTTTTCGTAGTCTAATAGATTGCCAACAATCCACCTTGGGAAAACAAACACCATGCAGAAAGGGTATCGACTGTACATGCATTCCCTCAAAAGAAAATCATTATAGCACTGACATATCCCTTTTCGTCTGAGTCAGTCCTACAAAATCTCTGGATGGAATTTCAGATGAGGGAATTGATACCCTTCCAAAGTTATCAACTCAAGAGGCACTGAAGAAAGTTGATTGTTTAATGTGATCTTATGACTGTCCTGATGGGAGGAAAATTAAGAAACTTTTCTGTGAGCTGAGTACAGTAAGAGAAGCAGGGATGGAAAGAATGAATCACGGAATAAAAAAATAAATAGATAAGCAAACATTAAAAAAAATGTAAAAAAAGGATAGATACACAGAGAGAGGTTTTACATATGCCAAGACAGTGATCGTCGCGCTTCGTAATGTCACGTGACTTAACAAAACCATAGATTCAAGCAAAATAAGAGAGAAATTACAAATAGATGTAAAAACAAATGCAGTGGTATACTGTTTTGTATGAAATATTGTTGATTCTTATTGGAGGAGGGGGGAGGAAAAATCTTGCTAAATGTGTTGAATCACTAAGTTTAATTCTAAATTCGTTATTCACTTTTTAAGCTATGCAGAGCTACGGTTCAATTAAATTCACAAAAATAAAAAAATTTATATTTTCTCAGCATTTCAAAAGCAGTCTATATCTTGTCACTAGTGACTTGCGAAAAATTTATTAATAGAATTTCTTAGAAGTAGATAGCTAAAAATTAGGGAAATTTGATTTGACGTTAGATTTCTGTAGATGAATAGTATGCAAATAAAAGTGAACTGGGCATTTTGTTGCCGGGGGAGACAAAAAAAAAAAAAAATGGTGGCGCAGTGGTCTCAGCATTGGCTTCTGATCATTCGTCCGAGATGGGTCCGGGATCGAATCTCAGTGGGGCATGGATGTTGTGTTTGTCTAACGGCAACGCCTATCTCCCCTACCTGGAACCAGGGACCTTAAATTAGGAGCGGGCAACTGATTGTAGCCTATCAAGTTGCTCATGGTTCTCGTTAAACCTCCAATCAAAAAACAAAACAAAAACACTTTGTTCTATTGAATGTCGCATTATCACTTCAGAAATCCACCTAAAAAATTCTTCACCCAGAATGATATCGTTTGTTGGAGTTAGCTGTCGAAGCACGATACTACAGGATACACATGCCTTAGTTGAAATACTTTAAAATTTAATGATTGAAATATATACAAGGCTAAAAACACACAAGATCATTCTTCACCTGTGCACCATCAGGTGACGAAAACTGGCGGAACAATGATCAATGATCATATGTAGAGGATTTTAGGAAGGGAGTGTCTGACCCCAGGTCTTAAACAACCCTTAGAAATAGGAAGCTAGGAGATTTGGGCTAGAGTGCCCGATAGGAAAGTGACACGGAAGCAAGGTAGAAAGGGGGAGGAAGACGCCCTTATTTATTACCGAGGGTCCAGTACCCAGGGTCCGACGGCTTAACGTGCCCATCCGACGCACGGCGGATATTTAGTGGATCGAGCGTTCATACCTGCCTGGAATCGAACCTAAGGTCCCTTCCGCGACAGTCACGAACGTTGCCCACTAGGACACCTGCGGCCCATCTGGCGGGACAAAGAGTCTACTTGCTTTATATATATAGGATGGATTCATGATGTGCGTTTCGAATGCAGCGATCCTGGTGGACAAGGTAACAGTCGGTATAGCTCAAGATAAGGTGTAGTACCTACATAACTAGGATCGTCCACCAGGATCGCTGCATTCGAAATGCACATCATGAATCCATCCTATATATATAAAGCAAGTAGACTCTTTGTTCCGCCAGTTTTCTTCACCTGATGATGCACAAGATCTTTCGTGTGAAAGATCTTGTGTGTTTTTAGCCTTGTATATATTTTAATCATTAAGTTTTAAAGTATTTCAACTAAGGCATGTGTATCCTGTTGTATCGTGCTTCTACAGCTAACTCCAACAAACGATATTTTTTTAGCACGAAATATTTCTTCTACCCAGAATGATATCAAGCAAACAAAGTCCAACACACTAGAGAAACGTCCAACTACATGAATTCACAAAAATCAAACGAAGCACGATACGTCAGGTAAGTTTAATAAACTCTGCCAAATCTGCACCTCCCTCTCCCGAGCCCATTGAATTCTCATTAAGCCGTTAAACATATAATTTCATCAGGATCGCTCATTTACCTCTTGAGTGTTTTAACAAAACCCGAAGAACGTTCCGCTCCCGTTTGAACAATTGTGCCCAAGCTATGATGTAACACACGGCTGCCACTTCGTCCCCGTGTAGTAAGAGGAGCTGGCTTCCGCTCATTCATCCGAAGTGGATCCATGTTCGAATTCCAGGCGAAGCATGGATGGTATGTTCATCTTACTGCACTGATCTCTCCCTTTCTTGGAACCTATGAGTCCAAATCAAGAACGGGCGCAATAAAACTTTTTGATGTAAAATTTCGTGATGATCATTCAATCACTCATGTAGTTCTTGATTTATTTGGAATACGGCGAAAAAAATATTCGAAGGTTTATTGCAAAACTCAGTTTTTCATTCTCCGATTGCAAACGAAATGTATCCAGAAAATTTGGGTACCCCTCAATATAAAATTTCATTCCAGATGCTTAACTTGCATAACAGATGCCATACTTACGAAACCCAGTTCAAATGCCTATCGTACGAAATATGAGTTCACCAATCGCATGCACGCTGCCAACTCATTGTCTACCTGTGGGGCGGACGTCGTGGGCACAGGTGCTCCGCACAGGAACATCACTGTGTTTCCTGCGGTTGATTTTCGCTGTGCACCGTCTTTAAAAAGAAATTTCTCGGTACACAGGCAAAAGCCCAATTTTTTACTTTATTTAACAGATCAAACCTTTGTCTATGCAAGATAACAACTGAGGTTTCTTAAGTGCTACACAACATCGCTTTTGTAAGATTTCAAATAAATAAATAAATAATAAATAAATAAATAAATAAAAACCTCTCATCGCCCGTAACTAAAAAACTAAACCAGATAAAAACTCCTGCATTACACTAATGGATTCTTCATGAAAAATCACTGAAGATTGCGGATTTTTGCACTTCTGTTATTTTAAATAACAGATATTTCTGAGTTTTTTCGCAAAAGAAGTCTAATTAAAATTCTGAAAAATTCAAAAATTCATATCTACCATTCTACCATTCAATAGAAAAGTCGTAAGAATCAGTAAGTGTGTGTGTGTGTGTGTGTGTGTGTGTGTGAAAAGTTATTTCAGTTCGGCCTATTTGACGTGGAATGACACATTTATAACATAATACCAAAATTGGCCCCAACCCGAACTTATGGAATCTTTATATAGTAAAACATGACTACCATACAATAAAATTTAATTTTAGATTTTATTTTCATTTATTTGCCGATTTTTGGATTCATTTGTCTATGTTAACCATTGCTAGCTTTGAATTCTTATTCCTATTTTCCTAAACAATGTAAACAATAAGAAGAAGGGAATCACATTTTTGCAAAAATCATGATAGGGAAGTAAAGATCGTTATCATTATCTTTGAGCAAATAAATTAAATAAATAACATCTGGCATTGAACCAAACGCATTAACACAGAATGGTTGCGAACATGAATTGCCAAAATTATGTTATTTTGATTGAACACTTTGAAAGCTTGCTGAAAGAATATAGCCTGAGATTAGCAGATAAAGCACAATCTCATGACGTAGTAGATCTGGAAGTAAAAAAGGTAATGTTCAATACAAAGAGGATGGAATAAGGGGAGGAAGCATAACAAGCAAGCCCTACGTAAAGCTCTGAAGCCGACGCTCTGAGCGGTAATCGGCAGGCTAACACTTTTAAAGCCTTCTTGCAAAACGATAAAAAAATATCATGTACATTTATGGATGTAGTCTATAATATCACCGCTGTTTTCTATTCTTTCCTTTTAAAGCACTGCGAAGTCACGTTTTACTTCTGCGCACGACAAAAATCCCTTTAACTCGTCACACGAAAAGTACATGCTGTTTAAGGTAATGCATGAAGCCGTACACAAACTCTAAAGTGAAAAAGAAAACCCTGATTTATTTCATGTGATCGAGTGAATGTTTCTGAAGACAGAAACGCAACGAAATGTTACCTTAGAAACAAGATTTCGTGCTAAACTTTGATAATTTACAAAATTTTAACGAAGAGTACACGGAATATGCGAATTGAAAACCGTTTGTAGCGCACAATAAAACCCGTTAGCGTTGATAGATTACTATGTACTAATAAGAAATGCGATAAGTTACGAATTTAAAATAACAAAAAAAAAAAAAAAAAAAAAAAACCACGGATTTTACTGTGCACGAGAAACGAATGCTTTTTACAAAGTTTTAATAAAATATTTTCGGGAAGGTGTTCTTTGACCAGGAGTTATTGAAAACTGGACATATTTTTAATTCGTACTAGAAATGTTTAGCTATTCCATCACAAAATTTTTGATCCGCTAATACAATCGATCTCTCTTCAGCTTTTAATGTTAGTTGAATTTCAAATGAACAATTCCATAAATCAGTCACAAGGAAACGCCCTTCTCACACGAAATAAAAAACTGAAATCTTCCTTAACTTACAAAGCAAAAATGAGCAACTGAGGGTAATGTAACATGGCGGCCACGGAACTTAGCTGGCTTCAATGGCGAGAGCACATGCTCTCTCCCCCTATTCTATACTCCTTGGTTCCATACCTTTAAGCGCATGAAAAAAATGAAGGAGCCAGGCAAAATGCCTGTACAAGTGTGAAAAGATTTAGATGCAGAGAATACACAATTACGAGTCAGTGGAAGAAAAGTGTAACAGCACCATAGTATTACATCAAATTCTAGAACGAAGTTCTTGTAATCCTGCTTAGGAACTAGGAGTTCCTTAACTTTTATACGTTTGTAGTATGCCATCAACATTCGAGAAAGAAAAATTGTATAGCTTTGAGAGAAGAAGCACAGATTAGAAGAACAATTGGAACTAATTCTGAATATTTCGTAATTCAAGGGGAAAATACAACAAATTCCATAATTGCCTTGTTGCAAATCATAAAAAAAATACAGAAAAGGAAAATTACCAGTAGAAAAACAAAGAATATGTCTGGGAAGACAAACGGCCGCCCCAGTGGAACAGTGGTCTAAGTGATGGCTTCTGACCATTTATCCCACCTTGCATTAAGTCCGGGTTTGAATCCCGGTGAGGCATGGATGTTGTCTAAATTAGGGACATGCGACTGCTTATAGCCTACTGAGTTGCTCACGGTAGTCGTTAAACCCCCAATAAAAAAAAAGTACAGTTGAAAGAGACAGACAAGGAATATCGTGATGCCAAATGTAAATGGAATAAAAAGTAGGGGTAACGGAAAAATATACATTTTCTTTGAGTCACACAGACTTAATGCAAGGTGGATTTGGTGAAATAAAGCGTCGACCAATAGATAAAGAAACAAAGGAATTAACGGATTGCGAGTTCCAGAGCATGCAGTTGAGAACATTATTAATGAAGCAAAAATATTTCGTAAGTACCACGTTGCCTGCCAGGCGAGTCGTGAATTTCTCCCAAACCGGTGCAACGTATTTAACAGGCAACGGAAGTGAAGTTGATTTGCTTGAAGAAAGTTCCCAAAGCTATCCAATTAATCACCCCAAATTGTTCTGAATCGATGCCCACAGAAAAGGACACTTACATGTCCCACTTATTCCAGAGAAAGTGTTCCCCGTCACATCCTTCCGAAGAGTGCTATTCAGAAGAAGTCGGTATGTTAAATTCGGGTGTGGTACCTAGCTGATCACGTTTCCTCTTTCTGCTGAGAAGGAAATTTCCTGTTTAACGCCTGCGGTTTCATTGCTAACACGTCTCACTGAAAAGCCGGCACGCAATCTTTTGACGGGCGGTGTCACTGAGTTCAAGAGCCACTCTGCTGGAAATTTTCCACTGCGGCGCTTGACTGTCTTCCCGTGGAGAAGTTCAGTTTGCTTTTTAATACGGCAGAATGAATAACTTGGCTGCGACATACAGTATATCAAAATAGCGTAAAGTAGTTAAAAAAACCGAACAAATGTCACATTTAAAGGAAAGACCATTCGCATAAGTACATTCAACGTTGCCCAAGTTACCGAGTGGTCTGAGGCGCTGGCTTCTGATCATCGTCTGAGATGAGCCAGGATTCGAATCCCGGATGAGGCATGCTGGCGTGTTTGTCATATGACGTTGGCTTTGGCTCTCTTCCTTTACTGAAACCAGTGATCCTAAATTATAAACGGACAACTACTTATTGCCCAAAGAGTTGCTGGTGGTGGTCATCATCCAAGGTTAATATACAGCTTTGGTCGTTAACCACACTTACTCCACCCCCTTCCTTGAAAAAAAAACCGGCCTTTCGATGATTTCGAATTCTCGAGTATCTGTTTGCATCGTGGCGCTTATTACCACCGAGGAACCGTATAGAACATGAATGAAAGCTGATACATGATTCAAAGAGAAAAATATCGCAGTTAGTCTTGGCATGCCGAACTATACCGCAATTTCCATTTCGAGAAGACCCTCGTCTATCAATGAACAGAACACAACGAAAACATTAAAAGAAGAACTGTATTTTTAGGTTGTGCAGAAACCAATACGTCTTCACCTAACGGCGTAGTAAGGAAAACATATACACTGAAGTGCCAGAAAAACCGGTTCAGACGAGCTTATGCAAAATACATAACAACGTCACCTATGTGCGTACTCGGTTGCGTCCGCCAGTGCGTATATAAAAAGCGATAGACATCCTTGCCAGCTATCAGAGCTGTTTTCGGCATGAGAATGACAAGTAATAACGATTTAAGTGATTTTCAAGGCGGTGTCATAGTTGGCGCTCGTGAGATGGGCCATAGTATTTCGGAGGTAGAAACGAAGTTCGGATTTTCACGGACGACCATTGCAAGGGTGTACCGTGACTACAAGAATTCCGGCTAAACCTCCAACCTACGATACCAGTGTGGTCGTCATTGGGTGAAAAGACATTGGGTGAACGTGACCATCGTTGGCTGTCAAGAATCGTTTCACGCGATAGGCGCGCAACACTCGCAGGTATCATGTGAATTCAATGCTGGAGCCTCAACAAGCAACAGCGACCGGACTGTGCAACGTACCCTGCACGATATGGGCTTTGGGAGCCGAATCCCAACTCGAGTCCCCTTGATCGGCGCACGACACAGAGCTATGCGCCTCGCTTGGGCACGACAACACCGCCACTGGACACTTGATGATTGGAAACAAGTAGCCTGGTCTGACGAGTCGCGTTTACAACTGTATCTTGCAGATGGAAGGATTCGTGTGTTGACCAAACCCTATGAAGCCATGGATCCCGCTTGTCAACAGGGAACTTTACCGGCTGGTGGGGGGTGTGGGGGTGGAGGGGGGTTTCGTAATGGTATGGGGTGTGTTTAGCTGGACTTCACTGGGACCCCTGGTACGTCTACAAACGTCTGTGACCGGGCAACGCTATGTGCGCATCCTTTCTGACGAGGTACACCCGTTCATGTCCTGCATTCATACTGATGGGTTGGGCCTGTTCCAACAGGACAGTGCACCTCCACACAAGTGTCGCGACGCCACATTATGGTTAGAGGAGCATTCATCTGAGGTTGGGGTGTTGCCATTCTCACCAAAGTCCCCAGATCTGAACGTGATAGAACACATTTGGGATGCCATGCAACGCGCTATCGAACATAGGAATCCGAGACCTCGGAATACACCCGAATTGTGGAACGCTCTGCAGGAAGTATGGTGTGCATTGCCTACAGCATATTTCCAGAAGCTAGTGGAGTCCACGCCCCGTCGTATTTCTGCAGTCTTTCGCTCCCGTGAGGGACCTGCCAAGTATTAGACTGGTGTATCAGTTTTTCTGGCACTTCAGTGTACATGAATCGTAGTATTGTTCCCCAAGAATCAGTAGCATTTCTAACCAATTAATTATTTGCCTATTTTTTTCCAATAAACTTTTCCGATATATCTGAGCGACAGCTTACAGATTTCCGTAAAGCGCAGTGTTTAAAGACAAATAGGCAAAATGTTCGCGAAATGATTATAAATTTTTTTCAGTTTTGTGACTTGTGTACAATTACAAAGTTGTATTCTTTACATTTCGTGAGTCACATCTTCACAGTTTTAGAACAACTACGTTATTAAGTAATTCATAAAAGACGAAGTAAAAATGAAATTCAAAAAATACTTGTTACGTCGGGCATCTTATAAATATTTTCATTTAAAAGGTAAAACCAAAAATGTGTGAAAACATAAATTCAATATTTATTTAATCCACATTTATTCTCCATTTAGGATGGTCACTTTATCGAAAAAAATATCGAAAACTCGTTCCACTTTATCAAAAAAATTCAGTTTCATTGAAATGGAAACTTTGAGTTTCATAATAATTATGAACTAAGTCAGAAAAAAAGAATAAAAGAAAAAGAAAAATGTGGTCTAAGCAACGAGTTAAAGAGTTAAAGCAAACTGTCCTGCTTGTTTTCTCAGGACTGAGTATAATATTTTATGTATTTTTTTAATAATTCGGAAAGTAACCCCGATTTCTGAGGCGAATAATTTGAATACAAAGAAGTCATGAAACACTGATATAGAGAAAGTTAAACTTTCTCTCTGCTGTGCTGTACTGCTACAAAACACGAGTTCTTTTTGCAAAAAATTTAAACCTCCGGATACTCTTTACCCTTGCTTTCGACATTTCTCCTATGAATTGGTTAATAGCCCAAGAAATCAATTTCAAACTCCTGGGGGTTTCAAATTGGTTTCTCGAGAAGAATTATCTAAAAATGTCCAATAACACTCACTTGTTTCAAAATATTCTGAAATCCGATATAAATAGCAGCGGGTCTTTGACAGAAGAAAATTTTGACACTGATTAATGCTGATGTCAAGGGAAATATTTTCTTTTTTTTGTGTGGTAAGAAAAACAAGAACAAAACAAAGTGATGCCATTCCTTGTTGATGTAGTTGTACGCATTTTCATTTAATCTTTTCAGTTTTACTTATAAAACAGTTCGTTTACTTTTACACAATAATTTAGTAAAGAGGCTTTCAAGGATTTTCTTCTCTCAGTTTCTGTTATCAAATATGTCGTCATGTGCTTGAGTCTCTCCACATCACATATTAATTCAAATGCTTTCAAAAATTTCCCAAGTTCTTTCAATGTCACTCGCGAGGGAATACAATACACCTATTCCGGAGCACATGTGAGTACTTCTCATTTCAGAATAATGAAGGTGAAGGATTTATTTTACTTTGTTTAAATTCTTTGGTGCAGAAGAATTGTTCGTGTTTCTGATTCCATCTTCTGATTGTTTATCCCTCCTCTTTTTAGCTTGATTTGATCCACTGCTGGATGAAGGCCTCCCATATTTCTCCCCAGTTGCCTGTCTTTGGTTCTATTTATCTCATCCAACCAGTACTGCCAAGGTCTCTCTCTTTCTGCGGTTTCATATAATCATTCTCTTAGTCCCTCACCTGCACTCCTTTCCCGCTGGGCGACCTGCCGATTTCTGTTCGTTAGTCTGACAGCTTTTCAATGCTTCTGCTTCAGTTTGTTGCCTTACTCAGTACTTCCTTTCCTAGCCATTAAAGTTATACTAACATCATTCTTTTAATCTTTCGTTGTGTGACTTAGAATTTTTGCAATGGTTTCGCAATTGATGTTCATGTATTTCCAATGTATGTTAAGACTTGAAATACACACGCAATGCGCAAAACATTAGAGATACTTACCTAATAGCGTGTTGGTCCTCCTCTAGTGAGAATAACAGCATGTACACTCCGAGACATCGACTCCACCAGATGCCGGAAGATTTCTTCATGCTGTCGGTTCTATTGAGACCTTCGGGGCCAGCTGGTTTCCATGAGCCTCCAGAGGAGACTTTCTCTGTGCCTAAAGCAACTCAGAAATTTTGAACTATCCGTTCTATCTCTTTTTCCAGTTTTCCGTTACTTTCAGTTATTTGCCCCAGGTAAATGAACGAAATTTGTCCTGTGTAAAGGGCACCAGTTGTAGTGCATCTGTCTCTCACTGGCTGTGTTATTTTTCATCCATTGATTTTTAAATTCATATTTATACTTTTTTTATCTATGCCCCTAAACATTTAATTGACATTTTTTTTATCTCATTTATCTTCTTTGGGATCAACAAAATCTCGCCGGCATATCTTCTCAGTGGTCAATCTCCTGTCACCTATTTGAACAACCTCATCGTCCCAGTTAATGTCTTGCATGACGTATAATTCGATCACTGTGATAAAGAGTGCAGTTGATGAGGAGTCATCGTCTTATTCCTGTTACTCCGCTTTTCCGATTTTTTGTTAATACTACAACTGCATTAACCCTTTAATCGGCTGGAATGCATTAATGATCGGTTGGCGAATTAATTGGCCGGTTGTTGAATGGGATAGGATCAACTCGAACGAATGCATTCGCTGTCTAAAAAGTGGGCCCAAGGCGGCTGGAACGAGTGAACCTACGCATCAGAAAGCTTTAGTTGGTTGTTAATTTTTTATCAATCATTCCTCTTAGCTTTGTTAATCGAATTAGTAATTTAGGGAATGATTGATACTTTCTGACTGTTTACTTTCTAAAAGCGTTATAACGATGGCGACGAACCTGAGAAAAGAGAGAGAAGACGTTTGTTTGAGCAACTTGTTTTTTCCCCAGAGGCATGATGTCCGTATCAGGGGAGACTAACATTTCCCTTTCTTGCCTTGGGGCATGGAGTAGATCAGAAAGGATCAAGTGGGAGCGCCCATCACTAGTAACAGGGTACTACTAAGATGAGAGGGGAAAGACATTGTTTTGTAATAGCTTCCGTTAAACCCGGCCGCTATGTGAGCATTTCCGATTTTTTTATTGATTGGGGTTTAACGAGCACCGTGAGCAACTCAATGGGCTATAAGCAGTCGCCCGTCCCTAATTTAGGGCCACTGACTCCAGGGAAGGGAGGGAGCCAGTGATATAAGACAAACACAACATCCATGCCTCACCGGGATTCGAACGTGGACCCATCTCGGACGAATGATCAGAAGCCATCGCTTAGACCACTGCGCCACCGGGACGGCGCATTTTTGTTTGAGGAGGACAGAATACTTTGGGCACCATTTAGTTAAGGAACATCGGCCACTTAACTGGTTAATATATATGATTTTTTTTTGTAAAGTGCAGCTTGTGGTACCAATAATTTTTATGTAAGACGTTGTATGTTGATATGTTTCAATAATCTGTAAATATGGTATTATTCAGCAGTGGCTTTAGTTGTTGCTTTAATCAAATAAAAAACATAGACTTTAGTTTTATGTCACTTGATTATTTCTTCAGTGTTTGAGTCGTGCAGTTATCTTTAACCCTCTGTATAAAAGTACAATTTTTGTGTCTACGTGCCACACCTTCCTGCGTTTGAGCAGCTATGCCAAGAAAAGTTGAAATAGTTGCATAATTCCCAAAGGATGAATATGTGCTTTTAAAGTTGATACATTACTGGTCTTGTATTTCTATACTGTATCTTGATATTTGGTTTTCCTTCTAAAATTCTCTCTGGACCTAAGATGAAGATCTGTAGTTTCTCAAGTTTTATGTTTTGTGTTCTTGTGTTAGTAGTTTTCACACAGTTCTTTTCCTCTCTCTCTCTCTCTCTGTGATTTTTTCATGATCAGTACTATCAGATTTTTGTGCTGGTGTATGCTTTGGCACTGACTTGGGTGCTGGTGTTTCAGTGGTATTGAATTTGCATATGTCGTATACCTCGTTATGTTACTTTATGTCCATCACAACTACCTTAGCATCTCTCGTCTCGGACTCATCTCTAGAATTATAATCTCTTCTAAAATGCAGAAATTATTTTCATTCCTTGGGAACCATTTCCAGATTTTCTGTTTTCTTTAGAAAAGTTATATTTTTCTGGTGTTAATGATTACTAAATTTTACACTAAAAGCTGTTTTTCTGGCATCATTAAATGGAATCAGTAATCTGGACCAGTGACATCAGAAGTTATAGCTCCTCATTGTTTTGCTACGTTTCACTTATGCTTTTAATCCGAATATTTTGAGATTCCATGTAAACGTTCGAATATTTTTTGATGATCTATCCGTAACTGAAGTGTATGTCCTCTCAAAGCTCTTTCACACGATTTTAATGTAAGTAGTAGTTATAATTTCTTCATCTCAATGAACTGCATCCAGATTCTATTAGTAGCGTTACTTTTTTTTTCTATTAACCGAACGAAGTGGTACTTCATCTGTCACTATTGCACTTAAGTGAGAACGTTTGTTTGATACTGGGCGCCATATGAGCAAGAAAAAAAATCCCAGACTGGTATTTATCAACGTTTTTTACCTGATTATGTTCGACTTTCTTCCCAATTTGTTATTAATAGAGTTATATATTTTAAGTTTATTTAGTTTTACTTTTGTCACTTAAGATATATGTGTGATAAAATCTAAAAACATTACATTTGAAGTTTAATAATGTTTCTATTTTTTTCCTTCAAGAGTTAATTATAATACTATGAGGGCTAGGTATAACACTATTTACTGAGCCAAGAGGTTTTTGGATTTACATTTGCCCTCTTCCTGATGTAGAGTTGTCCCTTTTATACATTCCGTCTCATTTCTTCTTCCTTAAAATTTTTTAATTTCAGCCGTCTTTCAAGCTCAGTTTTTCAACACTTTTTTTTTTACCAATTATTTCATGGTTCTTGGGTCCAAGACGTCACTACTATGAATCTGTGCAGAATACGAGTATATCATTACACCCGGTTTCTGTTTTCGGCGTCTCTTTCCTCTTTCTTTTATTTCTCTGTACCTTTCTTCAAATTTTCTTGCTGTTTTGAAAATAAATTGATAGATAACTTGTACCAAATATGGTTATAGAAGTTACGGTTTCATTGCGTTTTATTGTGTTGCTATTGTTTCGAAAACCACGTAAAATCCGTTATGTAATATCCCACGCACAGCAATAACATCTTGTTTCAATTCAAAAATGAAAACGATGCTTGCAATTTTAATTTTGTGTACTTCTGTTTCGTACATTACCCATTACAGATGGAATTTGCCGGTTCCATTTGGTTGAATCTTGGCTCCGTTTATAGAGACTGTCTTTCAGAATTTGCGTGTAACAGTGTGAAAAATTCGATTTCATCAGTCGTATGAGTTGTGGCATTTCTGTCGATGAACCATCCCTTAGTTGCTTGCCCATCAGCTGTTTTTCCGGAAATACATTTATCTCCTTTATTTGTTTTATAATATCTTTTGTTGTTGTCCCTGGTCAACTTTAGTCGTTCGTCTGCCATATTGTGTACAAATGTGACAGAATAACGATCAAAGTTGATTTTGTGACAAAATTTCTGTAAAATTCCTTTTTTGTATCACATTGGAATTTTATTTTGTGGTGGTCTCAACATATTATTAGTTAAATATAATTTATGACTACAGAATTTGTGGTGTTCAGATCAACTAAAAATACCAACGTTTGCCACAATCAAAGGTTTATTATACATCGACTATAGTTTCGCAGAGCGTTTGTCTCGGCATCATCAGGAGCCGAGAAAAACGCTCTGCGAAACTATAGTCGATGTATAATAAGCCTTTGATTGTGACAAACGTTGATATTTTTATTTGATATTATAGTTTGTTGTAAGTTCTCCTCTTCTGATGGGAGCGAAATTTTTCTTTTATATCTTTTTGTAATTTGTGCTAAACTATGATGTAATAGCTGTAAAGACACACGTGTTGTTTTTTCTTTTTGTAACACTCATCTGCGATAACGTGTTTTATAAATTAAAGTGTGAGATTGTTTGTTTGTTTTGGGATTTAACGACCACCGTGAGAAACTCGATGGGATATAAGCAATAACCTGTGCCTAATTTGGAGCCACTGGTAACATGCAGGCGACAGAACCAGCGCCGTAAGGCAAGCGACTTCAGGACTCGAACCAGTGCCCATCTCCGAAGAATGGTCAGAAACGAGCGCCTCAGACAACTCGGCTTCCGGGGCGCCGTCTGGATTTCAAAGCTCGGACAAGTGTGTCATATGAAATTCAGAGCTGCACATGAATTTAATAATTTCCTCCAACAGCTCCTAAGTTTTCACTAGTTCTAACACTTTATTAATGCGTTAATACTAAAGCCCGGATGTTAAAGCGTTAAAAACTTTCCAGATAAGCAAGCATTTGTGCATTAAAAATTCAAGAAACATGCATTTAATATACCTAAGAGTTTTACTGTAGGATTCATGTATTTCCATGATGTAGATGTATGCTCACTTTACCCTAGAATATTTCTTCGATTGCACACCCAGCAAAAACACATGTGTTGGGAAACTGCTTGCCACCAACTGGCAGTGATGGGTCACTACTGTCTGATGGGCCACTCACGGTACGGTAGCAATCTGTTGATGGCAGCCAATGATGGCCGTGCAGCATCGCCGTGAACTACGAGTCTCACCGCAAGTACCATTAGTGTCCCGTAGCTGGCAACCGAAGCAAGCTCAACAGTAGATGGAAGCAGCGGGACTGCGCATGCGCTGAAGAAACACGTGTACAGTCTTTCGCGGTACCAGTAAGTTGAAGACGACGCAGTGTTGCTTTAGTGGATGTTAAAAAAAGCCATATATAGAGAGACAGATTAATCTCATAACGAAATGCCTCGTCGACCAAAATTACCGTCCGAGGAAAATTATATAAATAATTAATGAACTGTTAGAAATAATAAATTAATCTCATGTATTTATAGAAACTCATTTCGTAGCAAAATTTCGGCACTAACACACGATGAATCGATAATACAAACAGCCATGTAACACACTCAGTCCATTCCCGTGAATAACAAAAAAGAATTTCTGTATAATCTTCATTACACTAAACCGCTTCGACCAGAAGTCCCGAAAAGACATTAAAAAATCTTTGTGTTCGAAAAAAAAAATAAGAATTATACGAGTACAAAATGGATATTTTCGTTACAAAATGATCAAGTATTTGAAAAAAAAAAAAGCAACGCTATGTGAATATGATGTACTCATCCGTACGTTGAACACACATAACTGGAATAATTCGCTGCTAAAAATAAAAAAATGATTCCTATTTAGAACAAATGTACTTCAGACCGTGGAGAAAAAGATACAACATTAAAAATGTAACAGAACGTGACATGAATGTGTAAATATATTAATTAAAGGGCCTTTCGAGACCTGAAGGACAGCACAAGACTTTGGAAAACGTCTTTAAGTTGGTACACTCGTTGAAATTGATTGAAGTTCCCTTAAAGTAAATAAAAAAAAACGTTAGGTTGAAATAATGAATTTAGGAATTATGTGAAACGTACATTTACGAAAACAAACTCTCAATATTGCCAAATTAAAGAGAAATCTTAGTTTCACATCGCGCAGGAGAGAGGCTCACATCAAGCGGACGGTTGCGCGTGGCAAACTAGTGTAGTGCTTTGAGCATTCGTTTCACGCACAAGCAGTCCTTGGTTCAAAGCCAGTCAGATCCATTGGAAGCGTTTGTTGCGAGCTCTCGTGCAATGCTTTAGATTTGTTGTTTTCCTGCGGATTTTTTGTCTTCGTTAGTGGTTCGTGTTGACTGTGTTGCGTTTTGTTCGTTTTACCTCACTTGAAGGGAGCGTGTGTGCCTCCTGTTACGTTATTTTGTTTTTTTGTGTGTTGCAAGTTGCAGCGCACTGTTTTGTGCTCCTCGGGTCTGCGGCCATGTTGGCTGCTTCCCAAATGAAAATGCAAGCTCCTACTGCTGATGTTATCTCCGCTGGATTATCTGTGGCCACGTCGACCGCTTCTGTGACAATTATGACCTCTTCAAGTGTGAATTTGTCTACTGCAAATTGTGTTTCTGCTTCTAATGTGCTTCGTCCAAATGTTTCTGCCTCGATTATGCTACGTCCTAATTCGCATGTCCTGAGTGCTGAGTCAAGTTCTGATGGCGTACCTGCAACCCCTCCACGCTCGTATGCTGCGACTGCTCGTCCTTCAAACCAATTTTCTGAAGCACCTGTTTCAATGCAACCAGAATTTTCAAGAGAAGATAAGGTTCTTAAGATTCGGATTACTGATGACTCACCAGCAGGTAAAGAAGTTCCTTCAGCCTTATTATTAAGAGCATTTTTCCCGTTTCTTCGCGACACCCCCCACCCCTCTCCCTCTACTTAGAAGCCTTAGTTAAAGTTGTTCCCAAAGAGAGCATTGTTTCAATAATTCTTTTAGGAGGGGTGTCGTCGTTCATTTTGTTCACCGAAAGGCCACCGACGCCATACTTGCTACTGGCATTGATATTCGCTCCATTCACTTGCAGCGTGTTGCTTCTGCACAGCGCCCGGTCACAGTGACATTATTTACAGTGCACACAGCTATTCCTGACAACTTGCTTGTTGCTTCAGTTGGCACCCTTAGTCGAGTGGTGGGAGAGACAAAATTTCTTCCAGCTGCTGCCAGAGATTCGCCATCAAACTTTGTGCAAGGTGGCCGTCGTCAATATCGTTTTATTTCCCCCACTGACCTAACCATTTCTAACCACCCCACTACTCTGCAACTTGTTACGGACACACAAACATATATTTTCAACTTATTTGTTGAGTCCAGTGTTTTCGGTGTTGTGCTGTGAAACATCTGGCTTCTGAGTGTCCTCACCGCACATCTGCACCTGGTGCTGTCCCTTCGATGAAGATCCCTGACGCACCTCCATCATCCACTTCTTCCTCGCCTACTACTGAACAAACCTTTGCTCTTATGTCAACTTCGTCTCCATCTCTGCTCATTGCTCCTTCCATGACTGCAGATACTTCGTTGACGTCACCTGTTTCAGTGGCGCCACTACCGTGCAACTCCGAGCAGCCGCTACCTTTCGAAACTGCTGCGTCATCATTGTCTAGCACTAAAGCGCCAACACCGTTTAACAAGTGGATCCCGTTTCACAGCCTGTTTCGCACGTGCAAACACCTGCTTCTGAACTGTTCACAACTACTCTCATTGATGACATCTAATTTCCACCTCTTCCTACTTCTGTGAGTTCCTCTGGACTCACAACTTCTGGGAAACGCCCAAATTCTTCTGAGTCTTCTCCACGACGTTCGCATCGCACTAGGCGTTCTCGGACCAGGGTTTCTGCCACTTCCTCTGAACCTCTCCAGGCGTTAATAGTATTTCTTCTGCACTTCGTACAACAAACGGATTCGCTTGCCTCCCTACCAATGATGATGATAAATGTTGCTGCTAATTCAAATGATTATGGTTCGATTGCCTCTGTTGATGATCAAGTTGATTATCCTCTTCCCACCTTGCCCACCCTATCAGCTCTTTTCAAAGACTGCTCACATACACCGCAACCGCTCACACACACCGATCTTCTTGGACTAATTCAACGCCCTAGAAAACACAAATTGCTAACTATCCCGTGTATTCAATCCAAGTAAAATAGGTTACCTGAAATGCTTCAACAACTTCAATTTCTTAATGAATTTTTGATTAATATTACCCTTCCTCCTGAAACTGCCCAGTTTCAACGTCGCCTGTCGTACCTATTGAAATTACTCTCAGCTGAGCTCGAAAACCATCTACAGCCAACTGCCGAGGCTTCGCGGCGTCGGCAGCTAATGCTCTTGTCTTCGAAGATATTCGTTACCTTAAAGCTAACATTATTCTCCTTCAAGAGACAAGCTGTGCTCCATTGACAGATATTTCCCGCTGGCCTTTTGCCTTTTTTCACAATTACCGTGCCCATTTGGGGTCCGGCACAGCTATTGGCATTCATAATCGTTTTCTTCCGTTATTGTCCGACGTTTTTGAGTCACAGAGCCTGTTTGGGGTCTTTAAATACCTATCTTTTTGCTACCTTTCTACCCATTCTTATTTGTTAAATTTGCACGTTCCTCAAACTGATTCAGAAGCTACATCCTTCATTCTTCATGTTACTACAATTCTCGTAGATATTCCACCGTCTGAAGTTGTGTTCTTGGCTAGTAACTTTAACTATACGCTGCAACCAAATTACGATCGTGATGGATCTTAAGAATACCTCTCTTCTCTGGTTTCGCATCTCACTCAACTGGTCTTCAATTTTGATCTCCAAGACGCATTTCGCTTTCTCTATCCTGTGACCCGTGATTTTGCCTGGTTTCCTCTCGCTGGATCCTCTTTTGCTGCAACAATTTTGGACCGATTTTATGTTTCAAGTTTTTTACGTTCTTGTCTTGTTTCGGTTTCACATGTTCCAGCTGTTTCCTCCGACTATTGTCCAGTCGTCCTGCATTTTCATCTTCTTTTCCACTGGCGTCCCTCACCCAATGGTTTGGACTGTTGATTTCTGCCCGCAAGATCCAACTCTTATTTTTCACGTCAACTCTATTATTGCGCAATCAGTCAATCAGCTTTCTTCCACTGTTGACCGGCAGCTCTGTGGCTCTCCACCAAGCGTTCCATTGCTGCAATAGAATAAAAATACCAACGTGTACCACAATAAAAGGTTTATTATACATCTACTATAGTTTCGCAGAGCTTCTGACTCAGCATCATCAGGACGAATGAAGCGTAAACATTCAACTCATTGTGACATCATTAGAGTTCTGACGGTCATGGTTCCAGTATATGTGGAAAGCTTCTAATACATTAAGCTTAATGGTCGAATCAGGTTTATCAATAAGCGTAGCGTTTCCAAACAAAAATGTATGGTTATTTTCGTGACAATGTTGAACTATAGACGACTTCTTCAGTTCACAGTTCCGTACGTAAGCCTTGTGTTCCTTCACACGGAAATTTAAAGCCCTGCGGGTCTGTTCTATATATGAAAGTCCACATTCACAAGGTATCCGATAAATTCCCCAGGAATTTATATCTTCGACGTAGTCTTTTGATTCGTAAAAATTTATCTTGTTAATGGATTTAAAAACGACTTTGGAATTAAAACTTTTGATAATTTTTGAAATTCCGAAGCAAATCTGAGGAGCAAAAGGGATAACCGCCCAATTCTCTCGTATTGGAAATTCTATTGGCATGAGTGAGCAAACTGGTTTCGGTTTTCTAAATATTTGGACAGCTTTGTCTGTAACGGAAGGGCTATATTCTCTGTGTACTGCAATTCGTTTAAGTAAATCAAGCTCTTTCTGCAAGGAATCCTCAGTTGAGCATATATTTATTGCCCGATATGCGTATGTGTAGAAGGAGGAGATTTTTTGTTTCTATGGGTGATGGATGATTTGATTTTGCATGTGGGGGTAAAGAAACAGCAAATGGTTTTCGATAAACTGTTGTACTAAAGGATCCTCCAGAGCGTGAAACAAGGATGTCAAGGAAGGGTAAGCAGCCATTATTTTCAGTCTCAAATGTAAACTGTATACGAAGATCAATTGAATTGATAAGTTCAACTAATTTAGGTATTTCCGAGTTCACGCCATTCCAGAGAACAAAAGTATCATCTACATATCGAATCCACAGGTCAAATGTGACAAGCTGAAAGAGTTTGTCCTCAAAGTAACGCATATAGACTTTGCATAAAATAGTCGACAGTGAGCTGCCCATTGCAAGGCCTTCCGTCTGTTGGAAACATTTTCCACGAAAAAGGAAACTGTTTTGTTTGATACAAATTTCTACTAGTCTCAAAATATCTTCTACTTCCGGTTGGTTGAAATGATGTTCATTAAGTTTTCGTGTGAAGGAACACAAGGCTTACGTACGGAACTGTGAACTGAAGAAGTCGTCTATAGCCCAAAATTGTCACGAAAAGAACCATAAATTTTTGTTTGGAAACGCTACGCTTAATGATAAACCAGATTCGACATTCAAGCTTAATGTATTAGAAGCTTTCCACATATACTGGAACTCTTCACGCTTGTCAACGACAGGACGTCGACTTCATTTCTTTCAAGCGCGTGGAAACAACTCATGAAAAACCGTGACCGTCAGAACTCTAATGATGTCACAATAATTTGAATGTTTACTCTCCATTCGTCCTGATGATGCCGAACCAGAAGCTCTGCGAAACTATAGTAGATGTATAATAAACATAAACCTTTTACTGTGGTAAACGTTGGTATTTTCATTCTATCTCAACACCACAAGTCTGTAGTCATGAATTACATTCTATTGCTGCGTTTGCGAAACGCTTTTGTTTTTCTATACGCACTAAACGTCTTATGGACTTAGATTCTATCCGCCGTTCTCTTCAGTCTATCTCGCACACCGATCCTAACTTTGAAATCCTGCAAACCCGGCTTCATCATCGTCTCCAATCATTAGCTAAATCTGTTCTGACTCGCCTAAAATTCACCTTTCTTCGCTTTCATGATGATCCCTTACAGAGTCTTCTTTACCTTGAAGAACGTCGAACTAAATACAATACCATCGCTCATTTTTCTTTACCGGACGGATCTACCACAACAGATCCCTCCCTCATCTGCCAACATACTCATTTATACTTCTCTGGCCGTTTTCAACTGTCTTCGATGCTTCCAGCTGATTCCTTACCACTTCTTCAAGATCTTCTTCAAGTTCCTCATTGTTATTTTTCATCGCTCAGCGCTCCCATCTCCCATGAGGAAAAGCTGATAGAATACGAGCCGAAATAAAATTAACTCTTAATTAATAAAATTAAAGCTTTTCATCTTCAAAATTTCCTCCGGTACTTACCCCTCCAACCTTTTTCTTCTCAAACCATTATCGACATTTTTCTCTTTCCGCGCATTCCCCACCTCACTGTCTCAACCTTTCTCCGCACGGACCTCTTCTCTCTCGTTCCGAACCATTTCCTTGAGACCTAAAGATCCGCTTTTAAATTCTGGCGTTCCTTAAATCCCATCCACCTTCCCTTAACCTCCACTAACGACCTCCTTTCAGAGCCTCTCTTCTTTTCTTCTGCTGTCCGCACCTCTACTTCTTCGTACTTGCACTTCTCCACCTAGTTCACTAGTGTTTGGTGCGAGCCTCTCAACTCGTTCAGCCTTCGCTGGAAATTGCTCTCCCAGATCTCTCCTCCTCTTTCGGATTCGCCCATTCATCGAGCTCAACTGCGTTTGCTTCAAATCAGTATTTGTCAACTCTACCCTCTCCTCGCAGATCAACATTGACTCATCTCTCAACCTTCAGCGCCTCATAATCTTGTGTGTCTCAATGATATTCCATTCCTTCCTCATCAGGTTACAGTCAAGCTTCTTTACCAGCATTTTTTAACCCATTTTGTTGAACCTTTGCCTATTCCCAATATGCCATCTGCAGAATTGCAAGCCACCTGGACAGACTCTCATACTGCTCTCGCCTCTCCAAAAGCCCGTAACATTCATCGGTTACATCTTCATTGCCACTTACTCACTCCTCGAACTCTTCACCGTTTCCGTCATCTGATCTCACCTCTTTGTTATTTTTGTTCAACCCTCGAAGACGTTCATCATGCATACGTCATGTGTCTGATGTTACAGCCCTTGTTCTCACTGATGTTCTCTCTCCTTCAAAATGTTTGTGCTCATCTTCACACCATGTCACATTATCTTATGTTACGTCGCTACTATCCACCGGCTCCCACGCATAATCAAGTGTACTCCTTCCTAATTCTTCAAGCAAAGTATACAACCTACCAGTACTATAATCGCAGTGTCAACCAACCTTTCCTCCGCCGTTATCACACCGCTCGTCGTTTCATCTGCCGCAGATATCGTCACTCTGTTACAGCCCTCCTACAACACGAATTTGACATTGCACGGGCAAAAAACGCTGTTCCAAACTTCATGTCTATTTGGTCAACTCTACAGCCTTGGCACCAAGTCTTCGAAAATGTCGTGGGGCTGCTGCCCTAACCCACTGCTCTCCACTACAGTGTCTCTTCTTCATCATTACTGTTCTTCATTAGTGTTCTGTGTCTACTTATCAGCCCTTGTGTTAGACTTACTTTAACTGCTTACTTTGTGCTTTGTTAATGATTTGTTTACCTTTGAACTCTTGCTGTTTTACCTATTGTTTTTTTTTTTTTTGATTGGAGGTTTTTTTTTTTTTAGTTGTTTAACGACCACCGTGAGCAACTCAATGGGCTATAAGCAGTCGCCCGTCCCTAATTTAGGGTCACTGTTTCCAGGGAAGGGAGAGAGCCAGTGCCGTAAAACAAACACAACATCCATGCCTCACCGGGATTCGAACCCGGACCCCTTACGGACGAATGATCAGAGGCCATCGCTTAGACCACTGCGCCACCGGGGCGGCGTTTTTACCTATTGTAATAATTGTTATCAACGTACTCACAGACTCATCTTATTACTATTGTTTAATTGGGCTGCCTGTGAGCGTCCTCTTTTTCACACCATTCACCTTGTTCTTATTTATATTTAAAACGCCTGCGAGCACCTTGTTCTCTCCCATTTTTTTTTTGTTTTTGTATTAATTTTTTACTTGTACATATTTTGTTCAAGAGTTTTATACCCACCATTTTGAGCAATAAAGATCTTATGAAGTTCCATCGGGCAATTTGTCGGACCTGTTGAGCAAATTATCTCCTCGCCGTGACGTCATGTAGGAGTTTCGTTGGAAAAAAAACTGTTGTGAGTGTATGTGTTTTTAGTGAACTACGATTATCTATTTTTTTACTACTACTGGGAAATTGACAGACAAGATTCGGCAAGCCATCAGTTACGTCAGGTGATTGCCGGCTGCCACTGCCGAGACACTGACGGACCACATTAGGATAGCCATCATTTATAGCACGTACTTGCAGGGCTTCTTAAGGGCCACTTGTGGCAGCCAAAGCCTGTGATGGATAACTGATGGCCCTGTTCTGACATATGACAACTGATGGGGTGCCAACTGTTAGCCAGCTGCTAGCCTGAACTGCTGGCCCATCTGGTGGCCGCCGGGACATTTTATTGACGGTTCATGTAACGGCAACACAGTGCTGGCAGCCAGCAGTGGTCCAGTACTGGCGCAACAACTGTTTTTGCTGGGCATGATAACTAAATGCAAAATAAATATAGCGTTCCAGTGTAAAGAAAATTTTCGAAAGAAAAAACGTTTCTTCTGTCAGTGAAAAAATATTTATGCATAGAAAAAGTTGTTTCCACATCCACAGGAGCTTTCAGTGTGTAGTCAAAGCACGAAATGTAAGTGGGAGATATGTTTTCATAATCAATATTTTCTCCTTGAAGAATTTTATAATTCTTAATTTTTTTTACATACTAGCATTACTACAGAGCACCTTGAAATATTTGTGTGTGTGTGTGTGTGTGCGCGCGCGCGCGTAGTTTGTCTTTGTGCGCCAGGTATATATTCAATGTTTTCTTTATGTCATCTATCACTTTAAAAGAGTTTAATTAAGTTTCACCCCTTTTTTCCAGAATAGCTATTGTTGTCAGAAGTTTGGAAAATAAACGTTAATGAATGCTAGTTCTCTGATTTTAGTCGATTTTCTTAAGAGTAGTTTTTCTTTAATGAGCATATAGGAATCTTCATCCGGAAGGATATTCACGATATCTGAAATATATTCCACGTGCGAAACTTGTTAAACTTCGTCAGAAATCCATGTTCCTCGCCTCTTTAAAACTTGCTGTGGTGGGAGATTTAATTTAAAAGCCATTTCCTTAAATAAATGAATTCGAGAGGGAGCTTTTAAGGAAAAAGTCAGGGAGTAGTTTCTTGACAGAAAGGGCAGGGCAGGAATGCAGTGTAACGCGGACTGATACTGTTCTTGCGTTCCGTGGAGAAGTAGTAATGTGGCTTCACTACCTTTAACAACAGTACACTCTTAGGGTAACTTGGAGTACAGTAACTTTTCAACGCACTGCTTTCATTATGTCTTGCAAAGTTCGGCACCTTTCTCAATAACAATTTTTCTTGCTCATGGATTTTGATGCACTGAAAAAGTTTCGTGCTAACGCTCACAAGCACAGACTCTTACGAGTAGAAAGTAAATGTGGTTTTCATAAATAAATGAACATTCACATTGCTGGTGCAGTCGTTTAGTGGAGAGTAGACTAAACTCTTTTCATTATAGGCGGTATCACCATTCTGTAATTGGGGGATCATTTTTTAACAAGTGCGTTCGTTATTGTGCCACAGTGCTGTTAAGAGTTACGTCTAGAAAACAATAATTCCGTTTTTCAAAAAAATCAGGTTATATGCAAAAATATGCACTAAATGTGAAAACATGCTGTTATTCCTCGAAGTGGCTAGATATGCAAAATTAGCATTTCGCTTGAACATCAGGGCTTTAGTTATTACACACGAAATTTCCAATCGCCGTATCTTAATCTGCGCGATTTTCTCACAAGAAACAGTTTACATGGCCTTTTATGAGTGCTTTTAGAAACATTACACCATACGTTTAGCCCATTAATAACGTTTATACGTAATTAAATAATCCGGGATCATATAATGACATGACGACTCTGATTTGTGTATCTTTCTTAAGCCAATCTTTCTTTCTTTCTTTCTTTTCCATTTTCTTTTGTATAATTTATTTTGTAATCGTGCATAATATAGAGACATTATGTCACTTTAAACATTCAAAGAAAACAGGAATCCAAAGTCTCTTTCGTTTGATGCCGCAGCGTGTAGCGGCCGTTATTGCCAGCCATGGGGGCCACACGAACTATTTATGTCTGCGTGTTCCGCAAGTCGCACGGGCCTGTAAGCTCAATTGTTTCATCTTTGTATCTGTTGTTATGTGTCCAGTAAAGCTGGCTTTGCTATCTCGTGTCCTTCTTGGTGTTGCATTTTGGGTGGCCAGCGTTGTAAATTTCAATATTTTCTCAAATTTAAAAAGAAAAATCTCGGGAATTAAGTAAACGAATTCAGGTTGTTTTTACCTGTCTAATCTTCCGTCACGTAATTTTCCTCAGTATTGCCTTTTCAAAGTCTGTGATCAGCAACTAGACGTTTAATCCAGCCAAAAAGTCTTTTACGAGAATCTTGATTTCTTCGTGCAGAGTATGACTGATGAAGCTGCTAGGGGTTTATATATTACGTTGCTAGGAATTTATTGATTGCAACATCTCGTAAAAAACAATAAGATTTCGAGACGTTATTTAGTACACGATGTAGTAACTTGTGATGCAAACCTTCATCAGGTTTTAAAAAGAGGTTTACTAAAATATAGACTAAAACATTACACAAGTTAAAACACACACACACACACACACACACACAGATAAACGAGATCTTTTGACCTGACATTCAGATCATCATCAGGTTTTGCTGAAAAATACTGTGGTTGCGCACAAATGATAAGAAATACATCACCAAGAGCAAAATAATACATGGTCCACATTAAAATATTATTTACAATGTAAGGTAGTTAGAGTTTTGTTTAAGTTCTAAGTCTGGTGTTCATTTTATGTTTATTAATACACGATTTCCATGCGGTAGGTATCACATATGGCATATCATCATTACAAATGTTTTCTTGCATGAGATGGATACAAATGTTTTCGGCAAATGATGTCATGTTTTTATTGTCCGCTGTTGTTATTATTTTAACTGCATCCCAGTTTGGATCATATGTTCCAGTTTCGACAAGATGTGCTAAAGCTGTGGTTTTCAATCCTGAACAAATATCATACATATGCTCCAACATGCGAATTTTGACACTACGCTGCGTGGAGCCTATATGTACTTTGTCGACCAGGTTTGTGTCCCGGGGTGTGAGGGGTATGGAGTATACTTCATGTTTTTGCTCCAGTGTTATAGAATCACGATCTTGCCTATTAATGGAAAACGGGTTTTTTGTTCTCACCCCAAAGTCCAAAGCAAACCTCTTACATATTTTTCATCGCGATGACACATTCATTGCACCAACAAATCTTGCAGTTCTAGTTTCTTGTTGTAATGAAGTAAAAAGTAATCTATGGTGATTCGCTAAAAGGCGTTTCATACAAACGCGTGTGTATCCGTTTGCAATATCTACACTCACGGACAATGAAGTTTTCGCATCTAAAAGAAAACATGCTACAGCCGCGAAACTTTGGAAATAGCTAGAGTTCGTGCTGGTATGCAAATGATCCACGTTTGGACTGAGTGCGCATGACCACACACCCTGTGGTGGCGCTGCAAGCACGAACCGGCTGCCTTATAAACCGGCATGTAGTCGTATAAACAGGCGTGTATTCGATGCCCCATGAAAGTGAAAAGCACCGGCCAACGCAAGCAAGAGTACAGAGTGACAAGAATGCCGGTAGACGCCAGAGACGTCGATTTACGCAACTTACTGACTTTGAGAGAGGCCTGATCATCAGGCTGAAAACCGCAGGGTGGTCGGGGATTCTCCACACCCAGACTCGTCCATCGGACTGCCAGATGAAGAAGCGTGATACATCACTACAGAGAAGATGTTTTCACTGCTCTAGAGTCCACTGGCGCTGAACTTTACAGCACTCGAACTGGCGCCGAGCTTTACACCACTCGGACCGCTCCCGAGTTTTAGACCACTCGAACCGGCGTCGAGCTTTAGACCACTGAAACCGGCGCCGAGCTTTAGACCACTCGAACCGGTGCCGAGCTTTAGACCACTCAAACCGGCACCGAGCTTTAGACCACTCGAACCGACGCCGAGCTTTAGACCACTTGAACCGGTGTCGAGCTTTAGACCATTCGAACCGGCGCCGAGCTTTACACCACTCGGACCGCCCCCGAGATTTAGACCACTCGATCCGGTGCCGAGCTTTAGACCACTCGAACCGGTGCCGAGCTTTAGACCACTCGAACCGGCGCCGAGCTTTAGATCCCTCGAATCGACGCTTGCCTCTGATCTTGCTGCGGATGTTGGGCTTGTATGAGGGTACTCGTTCATGGAAACCCATTCACTTCAGTTCTCGGTAAACCTTTTGGATGCTGGTGTTGTTTCCAGAGGCATTTTAGAATTCAGTGTTGAGTGTTACAATCGAGTACAAGCGACTTTGTCTGACCATCGGCTTCAGCACTCGGTGGCCCTTCTCTGTCATTTTACGTAGTCTATCAGGTTACATTTGCTCTGTTGTCGCTGCTAAGCGTTTACACTTTACAAACACAACACTTACAGTTGATCGGGATAGTTGCAGCAAGGAAGAAATTTCGCTGAGCTACCGCTTACTAAGATGGCATTCTAAGACAATGAAACGGTGAAAGTCACTGAGCTCCGACTTATGGCCCATTCCACTGTTCATGCATGTCTATGATGTTTACCAGGACATGAATTTTTATACCTATCTAGGCCATGGTTGTGATGTATATGGGTAAATCCACTACTCAAAAATGGTGTCAGGATACTTCTGATCACATAGTGTATGTATATATAGACCAAAAATTTTGTTTCGGCTTGTTTACTAGATGATTAGCCCAGCCTACATTTTTTCCTTTTGGTTGGTAGACTGGCTGGAAAGTTAAGGTTTATAACGAACCGGGGTTCGAACCCGGGTCCACTCATTCCGGAATAAGTTGCTCTACCAATTAAGCTACGCGGACATTTGTTCTGATTCCTATCTGCCTTTATGTCGTGTGCGTCCTTCTGGCAGGTACGTCACATCTCCTGATACGTTACAGGTTATCATGGATTTCTTTTCTCCCGTCTTTCGTTGCACATTTATTCTTAAACGTAAAACAAAAATTGTATACCTGATCTTTTTGTTTCTTTAACGTGTCAGTAATATCAGAATTTAAGTAGTTCTTGACATCACTAATATAGTGATTTTATTGCAACAAAGTTTATTTATCGTCTCTGCAGAATGTAACGTTATCCGCATAATTTAAGAAGCTTTTCATCGATTGTGTGACACAAGAATATAGTCAACTTCATGTCGCGAAGTTTTGTTAGCTGCTATTACTAGCTGTTTGAAAGATATATGGATTGCCCAGCAACTGATTGGTCAGTATCATATGCTTTTGACAAATAGCCTGAACAGACCCCTGCCCAAGCCCAGGATAAGAGAAGGACGCATCAGACGGTTCTAGGGTAAATGTCTGATTTCCAGGTCTTCTTCTTCACACATTTTATCTTGTTTTTTAAAAAGAAATATATTTTAAACAACATTCTTAATTAGATGAACTCACCGATAGAAATCATTTGTCGCGCGCTGCGCATTAGAACGAAAAATAAAAAAACCCGTGCGCACACATAGATCTCGCATAACAGCGCATTTTACAAGTGCAGTTTAATATTCACGTTCACAGGTATGATTAATAATTCCAGTTAAATATCTTAATATATATTTTTAAGGATTTCTCCACTGTGATTTACTGTGCAGAAGTGCATAGAACAATTAAAAACCAAGCCGCAAATCGAACTTCGGATTCGGAACAATCTACAATCGCTCTGCTTTCTTTTGGAGACGTGATGAAAAACGGTTCCAAGACTTTACGTGTTGTTATTGTCTCACTGTTTCGGAAACTTTAGAAAAGTTAAAGTACAAAATTATAGGTCTGACCCTGAATTTCGAACGAAGTTTTAGAGGATAAACAAAAGTGAGTTATGTGTTCTTCTGTGAGACGCCGTGTAACTTCGATTTATAATTTCATGGCTACTTCTGCGGAGATTTCGACAGTGATTTTCTCTAACAAGCCAATCGGCTCTCAGATCTGAATCAAGGTAAAAGAAAACATTCTGCACAATCTTGGAAACATTGGAGGAGGGAATGCAGCTCGTGTAGATAAATCAAAACACGTGTAATACCGAAACAACGATATTGTAAAGAACTCTTTGATTATAGTGTATTGTTAATCAGCAGTGTTCATCAGGGTGTTATTGGTCAAGGTGAGAGCAGCACTAGTACGTAAGTAATCTCCAGGGTCCTTAAGGACAAACAATTTTAATTAATCGACGGCCTATTCATTCACGTGCTGAGACATTTATCTGAGATAATGCATTCTTGACCTTAGAAATACGGATGAATTCCTTCGTAGCAAGAGTTCGAACAATATTATTTTATTAAGCCTTTTGTTTCGGATACAAAAGATGAATGGGCAAAAATGACGACATGCTTGTAGGTTCATTACTCATCGTCATGTTTTGTCGGAATTCAAAAAGACCTGCAAAGAACTAAATTTCATCATTCTGTACAAAAAGGAACATGTTTCGCAGAAATATATAAGTTGTGCTTTTTTCATTTCGAACTTATGCTTTATTTTGCCGGTTGTTTAAACAATTAAAAAATGCGATAATTAAATTTGCATTTGAGATGTGTTCTACAATAGAATTCACTATTCGCGGTTGTGTGTAGGAATAAGCCATGATGCAAATTAATCCACTGAAAGTAAAAATCCGAATAATAGCAACGTAATGCATTCCATTAAAACGCACACCAGAAAACATCAGACAATAATTACGATACGGAATTTGGTAACAGAGATACATCAGTATTATCGGATGATATGGGCAAGTCTTTTAACTCAGAACAAAATGCGCTAACGTAAAATACAGTAGAGATGAGACATCTATGTGCATTAAAATAATGTAACTAAGGGTTTACGATAACTAAAAAAATGTACTCCAAAAATGGATTCCTATGTAAAAAGAATTTTTGAAATCGGTCCATCAGAAGCCTGGATACTGTCACGAATCAAAATGAGCCTTTATGCTTTCCAGAAAAAAATATATTAAAACCAGAAAATAAGCGCAAATGTTTGTCCCAATGAAAGTAATCTGATACAAAAATAATGTTTTTAATCAGCATTTTAGGAGCGCAGATTTAGCTTCAAAGCTCTCTACCGGAAGAACTTCCAATTAAAGAAAAACAGAAAATGCATGTGAATTATTTCTCACGGTAAAGGCTACTGTGCACATAAAAAAAACTTTTCAAATCGGACTTTTAAGACCGGAGATAATCAGGAAAAATGTAATGTGCAATTTAGGCGCCCAAGTCGGGAAGCTGCGCATTAGTTCAAGGAGAAAACGAGAGCAAAACGTTTGTGTTGAATGGTATTTGGTTCAAAACAGAATTTTTTCCAGTTGGTTTTTTAGAAATAGGATAAGGTTCCAAAAATAGCAATATAATCTTATGCCCCCAGCGACAGCATTACGAAAAAAGTAGAAATTACACTGAGTGCTCATTGAATTCCGACCACCAATCTAATGTTTTGTGGGCCTCCTTTAGCCCAGAGAACTGCCGCCATCTAGCGTGGCGTCGACTTCACGACGTGTCTGTAAAGTTACGTGGGGATCTGCAATTAACCTCTTCGTATTGCGGTCCACATTTCGGGTATGGAGCGGGTCGGTGTGTCCAACTGTCTTACCTGCTGTTTCACAAGAGTTCAATTGGGTTGGGATCAGGGGAGTTTGGGAGCCATTCGGGGTGTCTCATATCAGTACTGTATTCATCGAACCATTTCTGCATACGGGCTCGATGATATGGAGTGCTATCGTCCTAAAAGAATCCTAAAAGAACCCATTCTCCTCTGATTGGAGGTACATGCACCAGGGGGGGGGTCTGAACGTATGCCATCTAAACATGCCCCATATCATACAAACACCCCCATGGACTTGAATAGTCGATGCCACTCAGGAATAGTCTATAGCTTCATGCTGCTGCTGCCAAATATTAACTCGCATCAGCAGAATGGAGTACATATTGTGATTCATAAGACCAGCACACCTACTTCCATCCTTCTTTAGTTCAACCCGGATGCTATTGGTACCAGGTGACTCGTTTACATTCATGGACTTTTGTTCGAAAAGAGTGACGTATGGGGTTTCCGCTCGAGTAGCCCATCCGTCACATCGTGCGAAGCATAGTCTCGCGGGATATTGCTCCTGGTTGATCCATATGGCATTGATCCACCAACTGCGAAACTGTTCAGTTCCGATTGCCCTGTACAAGGCAACGCACACTTCGTTCACCTCTAGAATCTACCTTTCGCCGGGCTTTCCTTTTGTTTCAGCGGTTGGACGTTTCGCCATTTCGTCACCATTTCTAGTACACTTTAACCACGAAGACCCGAAGACCTAATGTCGCCGTTTCCGAAATGGATGAACCATACCTTCGTGTTTGGGGTATCGCAAACTCCGATAAATCTTCGCTTTTTACCCATCATGTCCATAACTTTGCTCTGAACTGAACCACCAATCTCTCAACCCCCCCCCCACCATTATCGTACAGTCCATTCCCTCCTCCTGGAGTGTAACTCACTTGCATAGGGGTTTTCCACATTCAGCGAAAGCTCATCGTGCATGCACGGCGATTTCTTTTTAGAGAAAGTTATGCCACGCAAATAGAACTTTTCAAATAGAAACGGGGATAGCCTGGAAAATGAAATATACGCTAACAACTTTAGCAAGAAAACTGTACATTGCTTGCAGTAAAAAAATGCAATCAAAATGTTTGTCTTAGAGACAGATAACATAGATTTTTAGACGGATATTTGGGAAAAGAGATGTGGTATTAAACCAATCGGGTTAAACTGCCATCTGCATCTGTGCTCCCTGGCTCATACATTATGCATCAGAAAAAGATGTGAATGATTAGTTTCATAATACAAGCAACCGGAATGACAATTAATTAGAATTTGTTTTTCAAATCTGGCTAATATGTGAAAAGCAACAATGTCTGCAGACGAATGAGCACCCTTTTTTAGGGGGAGGGGGATTAGCAACTACCACCAAGAACTCATAGGGGTACAAGCAGTCATCAGTTTTTAATTTTATACCAATGGTTCCAAGAAAGAAACAGAACCAGACCCATCGGACAAGCGCACCAGACACGTCTAATCCGGGACACAAGTCCGGGATCAGCTCGGATGAATTGTCAGAATCCAGCACCTCAGACCACTCAGCCACGAGGAGGTGAACGAGCGTGAATATTAATATGCACTAACAGCATTAATGCTAGTCTACTTTGTGTCGAAAAGTAAGTGACTAAAGCAGTTTTCTTAAGATTTAAAGTGGAAACCATAACGAATTTGAAAACAGTGGGTCGATAAAATATATGTTCCGTCCGCGACTGCTAGCCAAAGATCCGGATTAGGACCATGGTTATGATTGAAACCTATATCATTAATAAAAGTGTCCTTTTTCCTTCGATGAGGGACGTTGAATGTATTCACATGAAGTATCGAAATAGATACAAATATTTCTACAACAGACACATACGCTTAATTACTGGTGCATTGTCTTACTGAAAAGAAAATCCCTCAAAACAGATGGTTACTTTGACGTTTGTTACATATTGCTGATCACTTTAAATAAGAAAATAAATTGCGAAACACAACAGCTAAAATAAATGGAATTTGAAATCACGCATGTAGGAGAATTCTTTAAATGACTTTTGTCCCATTCCCGCCTAAAACATTTTAAGTTATCATTATTAAGATTGAATAGACTTCATTTTTACGGAAAACTTTGTCTAGATTTGTCGTCAGATAAAACTTGGCCTCTGGCTATGTGTCGGGGGAGTGTTCCTTACGCAAGAAAGAACTTTTTGCCATTCAATTTTGCTACGAGTTGTTCGCGGCTTCCATCCACTGAACCGCATCGATTGCTTTAAATAAAATACGTTTGTTGTTTGTAATATTATAAATATACCGTATTTTTGCTACGATCAAGATTGCGTCACATTGTTCTTTACCCAAAATTTGCCTTTTCACTCTTGCGTTTGATTTCTTTCGTTGTGGCGTAAAGGAATATTTACAATTGCCAAAGGCTGTTTCAGTGGTAACTCACTCTTAAACAGATGTTAGAAGGAAAATCTTGGTCTTCTTCACATATAGAAGGTAAAATAAACTCATTGCTGTCTTCAAAAGAAACACAAGGAAAATTAGGTATCATTAGATGACTAGCCATAACTCTTAAAACTTGCTTGCGCTCATACGCACGCGCGTGCGCGTAAGGTATAATTAATTTTCAATTCAATATGCAGAAGAAACATCTGAGAATATTTTGGAAGAAATACTAACTGTTCAAAATAGAAAAACTGCTATTCAAAATATTTTCAAATACATTCATAAAAATGTCCATGTATTTTTACGGGCAACAGCTGGCAATTAAGAACCCGACACTCATTCGTTGAATTATGTTGCATCTAATGATCACAGCATGTTAATGTTCATTGAGTAAAATTTTTCCAGCACCATTGACCCTTAAAAAATTGCACTCGATACGTGTTTTGTTTTTTGTTTTGGGTTTAGCGACCACTGCCAGCAATTCCAAGGGCTACAAACACTAGCCAGTCCGTAATTTAGTGTCACTGGATAGGAAGAGAGCCAATGCCGTAAAACAAACGCTCCACCCATGCTAGCACTGTAGCATAGAAGCCCGCCGTATGTGGATTAACACGGTCAGTACATTAATAACGTCACCTCCCCCAAAGCGACAAAGTGAATTTTGACAATATTAATACAGGAGCAACAAGACTTATTTCACTGGAATTTCTAACCGGTGATAGATTCGTATTATGATAGAAGCATTAAAGACGAAGCGGAAAAAGTAAAATGATAACGTAAATAGCAGCTGCACCCAAACAGAAATTAACTCAGGGCCCTATCTAGGAACAGGAGCAAATAACACATGCGTAATAATGGAGCATGACGTATGATTTTCGTGACGTGAGAACAAAATGCGCTCACGGAGTTCAATCAGCTGAATGGAAGTCACTGGACGGTGTGCATGAGTGTTTCAAACGCTCGACTGTGTTTGTTGTCTGCTAGAGACGATGAAATGACCTGTAGACAACATCTTGATGATTCTACTCGTGGTCGAATAATTGGGAGGCTCGAGAAGTGGCAACTGTGATGAGTGTAGCCCAAGAATTCGGTATCGCCCACAGCATGGTATCGCGTGCGTGGTCAGCTTTCAGAATTACAGGTACAGCTGTGCAAAAGACCGGTGGAGTTCTTCACCAAAACCCATCCCATCAGTGAAGACCGCTATCTGCTCCTACGGACCAAGAGGAATCGACACCAGACAGCAAGTAAACTTCCAAAACAACTGAACATGAGCACAGAACGCATAACATTGCGGTTTACAATGACCAGGCGACTACACAAAGGTGGAGTGTTTACCCGGCAACCAGTACGCTGTGTTCTATTAACAACTGCTCACCGGAGACACCGTTTCCAGTAATCTAGAGAACATAAAGACTGAATAGCAGAACACTGGGGTACGGTACTCTTTACTAGTGAGAGCACATCTTGTCTCCCTCTCAATTCTGGACTTCATCTAATCTGACTTGAGGTAAGTATTCCATTCGAGAGTCATTATCATCTTGGGTTAGCTCGTGTAGCATTTGTAGTTAGTACGGGTGGATATTTTCTGCCTTCAAAATCTTGTAGAACATAGTCATCGACACCAGACAGCAAGTAAACTTGCAAAACAACTGAACATGAGCACAGAACGCATAACATTGCGGTTTACAATGACCAGGCGACTACACAAAGGTGGAGTGTTTACCCGGCAACCAGTACGCTGTGTTCTATTAACAACTGCTCACCGGAGACACCGTTTCCAGTAATCTAGAGAACATAAAGACTGAATAGCAGAACAGTGGGGTACGGTACTCTTTACTAGTGAGAGCACATCTTGTCTCCCTCTCAATTCTGGACTTCATCTAATCTGACTTCAGGTAAGTACTCAGTACCGCCTTGAAAACATCAATACATCACTGAAAGGGATAGATATCGGCCGCGTTGTTCTCGTATGGGGAGGTTTTGCGTTCGGTGAACGTATGGAGCTTCAGATACTGGAAGGAGTTATTGTAACCAAAGATGGAAAGCGGTCAAAAACTTTGGACCCGGACAAATCTGCTCTGTGCTATAAATTCAAAACTCAGTTTCTCATTATGCATTATCATATATATACATGTATATTATATATATATGTAGTAACTCGTTACGTCTAGGAGAAATCAGTGCTGCACTACTGATTCAGTCAGCTATCATATTCGTAACATCTTTATTAGAACACATAACACAAATAAAATAAGACGATAATTAAGAACTTAAAATGTTAACATTCCATAACGGACAACTGCCATCAACCACCTTCTTCCTTTTTCTCCCAACGAATTTCTGCTCTGTTCTACACGCACGCTCGTTAAACAGTGCTCTGCACGAGCGTTATCTCATCAGCGAAGCGCTCGCTAGACGATGCTCTGCGCGTGCGTCGTCTCATCTATGAGGTAGAACTGTCGTTACCTGTAGTTAGTCCATTTGAACAAGCAGACATCCTACAAACTCGACCATCCTGGAGGTCACTGCCCCCAGGGACATGTCATAAAACATATTACATAGTGTAAAAATACAAAATGAACATCAGATATGACCATACCATGCCTTATTGCATGATTCCACATTACAAAAAGAAGTGTTACACAAAATATAAATTCAATAAAAAGGATCGAACAAGTGCACAGGAATGCATTATGAATAATGAAAACATTTCGTAATATGAAAAATAAAATCACTGCATTAAACTGTTACACGTTTATAAAAGGGTTTCATCAGATCAGCGGAGGTGGTGGTCACAATAGGACCTGAATGATCACCGATCCTTTCAACCTCATATCTGTCTCTGGGATTCACTCTGGTCACTTTACATGAACCGAGAAACTTGGGTCTTAACTTAAGAGCAGCGCAGAATTGAGTTCTTTGGATGGTACTAAGTCACCAACTTGATATTTGGGTGCCTTCTTCCTCTTCTTGGTGTAAGTCTTCTTCTTCTTTACCAATCGCCTGATAAAACTTCTTTTGGTCCTGAAACTGTTCAATCAACTCTTCTGCTAGGAGATTCCTGAGGGTGATGTCCTCCCTGTTCTTCATTTTTACACCAGTTAAAAGTTCAAATGGTGTCCACCTTATACTACGACAGGTCGCACTATTAAGAACTCTCTGTAATTTATCCACATGTCTGAACCATCTCATCGCATCATCCAGAATCAACTTGGTAAGTACCGGGTCAAGAGTACGGTGGACTATTTCATGCAATTCTTCGAGATTCCCATTCAGTTTTTTTTCAACCACTTTCACCACTTCAGCTAAAAATTCTGAATGCTCTTCTTCAATCTGTGGAAGCATAGTGACACTAGATGATGGAGGTAAATCTGTTAGACAGCCTGGAATGGTAATTTCACTTGATATTTTTACACTCCCTGCTATGTTAGCTAAATCTAAGTCACTCGCAGAAGCAAGCATTCGTGGATTTATTACTTTCTGTTTCATTCTGTTTGCAAGAATTGCCCTTCTGATCGGATTTACTCACACTGTTTTGAACACTTAATTCACAATTTAAAGCATTAGCAGCCTTTATGATACAGAGTGATGACCTCCAATTTTCACTGCTGATAAATTCATCCCATAACAGTCAGTACTGCTATTTTCAAACTGCGAAGCATCGATTATTGAAGATGATGTCTCGAAACTGCAAGCAGAATCACAACTCGGGTTTTACCATTAATATCAACTAAAACTAAATTGCGTGCACCACTCTCATTTGTTTCCTTCAAACTAAACTACTTTCCACATCTACTGCCTCATTTTTGGTTCTAATACTTTTACTCCCTGACTGTGGCAGGGTGTTTTCCTGAGGTTCACAAACTACAGAGGCTGAAGCCTTAATTTGATCATTAACAGTAACCATAATTATTTCTTCAGATATGTTTGAAGCATGTTCTTCACTTATGACTTCACTGACTGAAGGCACTATTGATTTCACACTTAAGTTACTTATACCATGATTGATTTTATTTATGAAATCTAAATGAGCTACTTCTACATTAAAATTACCTGAAACTGAGTTATTAATTGTGGAATTTTTCATACTTTCTAATGGTATATCGCCATGGATTTTAGAATTCTTTCTATGTGTGAACTATTTGAAGTATCATCAAACTCTACTAAATTTTGGGTAATTAGTACGAAATTACTATCAACTGAAGTGAAACGTTTCTCTAATGAAGTATCCGAGGCTGTTTGGGGTGTCATATGAATTTTGAGATGCATGTTCTCTCCACCACTGACAGAATTATTTTGAATTTTACATGATGTCTTTCCCAAAGGCAAATAATCTTTCACCACAGTTTTCTTGAACACAGAAAATTCCCTTGAACAATCCTTTGACTCATTTTCAAGATTTGCTTTGTGAACGACCCAAAGAAACTTCACGTTTGTCTCTTATCTCCAACTTCAAATGCCCGTTTATTCAACTTTCTTTCCTTCTGCCTTCTTGGAGATGTGTGTTTGTTTGCACATTGAGTATCAGATGTTTCCTCTTGTAGCTTTCTAGCTCGAGGGGCATAAAATGGCATATCTGGTCCTTTCTGCTTCACCTGTGTGTCACGAATGTGACTCAGTTCAATTTCATCCTCTTGGGTCAGTTCGGATATCTGCATTAGCCACGTCTTCGTCTCGTACTTACAAAATTCAGTGTCACATTTGCTGAAGTTTATCGAAGCTTAGTCCAGAATGTCGGCACCAATTATCGCCTGAAAACGTAGCTGCGCGGTGGGCACAACATGCCACGTAAGTGAAAAATGATGTCCATCTATGGCAACCTCCCACTCAAAACATCCCTCAGTCCGAACATGCGACGCTTCAATTCCGGATAAAAGCAAGTGTTTGTTCGCCAGCTTCGGAAGACCAGCAACTTGTCTATATACATCTTCACGTAGAAGGGATACTGAACTACCTGTGACGATAACTGCAACAACAGTCAAATTATTCAATGTCATCTCTTTGGTTCGAACCTTCTCATTCACACTCTTGTTACGCGCTAGTGTAATGTGGGCGTCCAATGCCTTCTCCTTCTCACTGTTTCGTTTCGCTGACGGATCACTGTCGTTTATGGGGAGTTCAGGGCATTGAGACCTCAAATGCCAGCTGCTCGCGCACTCAAAGCATCTTATTGGACCTCGTCTTTGGAACTTCTCAGCCTGTCTGTCTACAGACATCCTTCTTCCAACAGCTTTGTTTTTGTTGAACATCTCTGGAAAACCATGAAAGGGCGCCCTTGGGAACTTTGGTCGTTCATGCTCGACACCAAATGCTGCTTTCATGGGTCTTTTGACACTTTTATAATCATCGAGCTTTTCGGGCAATTCTACGCGAAAAACAATGTTGCTCCATTCATCCAAATAATATTCTCTAAACTCCATTGGAGTTTTTTTTTAATTTGATCGGTAATGATAAAATCTCCCAATTTTTCAAAAGTTGTTATTTTTAAGGCTGAGATCCAACCATCAAAATACGTAAATAATTTATGATAAAAGTCCCGCTGTGTACCGGTCTGCTTCTTCTGATGCGAAGCAAATGATTGACGAAACCTTTCAGGAGTTAACTTGAACCTCTTTAGTAAAAACTCTTTCACATAGTCATAAATCTCGACTTTTTCCTCTGGCTCAGGAGCAATCAGCTGATTTATTTCGTGGGGGAAGAGTCCCAAAAGATGAGTGACCCATTCCTCCTGCGGTAACGACACACGACGGGCTTGCCGCTCCAAAAGAACTAGGTACAAGCTTACATCGTCTCCAATATTTCTGAATTAAGTTTTTGAACTCTTTACTTGGAGTTCTGGTATTTTCAACCTGAACCCTCTCATCTTGTCTAGATTCAGCCCCTACTCTTATTTTCGCAAGCTCAAGTTCTCTTTCGTCTTTCTTTACTGGCATTTGTGCCAGGATGACACTGTAACACTGTCGAATATTTACACTCGAGCGGGACGCTCACTATAACCGTCGAGCCTGGGTGACACCTCAGAAGAAAAGGAGCAAATTCATACGTGCCAGGGTGACACAGAACAACACTTCGAATCAAGATGACTCTTAAAAAAAAGCACAGAAGATAGGAACAAATCCGTACGTGCCAGGGCGGCGTAGAACAACATAGCTACTTAGAACTCTATACATGTCAGGGCGAAACAGAACAACGTGGCCGACTCAGAAGAACTTTTCATTTCTCCTTGGATTCAAATCCACATAGAACAACATGGCCAACTAAGAAGAACTTTTAATTTCTTCTTGGATTCAAATCTGGACAGAACAGCACGGCTGCTTTAAAACTCTATACGTGTCAGAGCGACACAGAACTTCTTATTTGTCCTTCGAATCGAATCCCGGTCGAGTCCCTATTTTTTTGTAGTAACTTGTTACGTCTAGGAGAAATCAATGCTGCACTACTAATTCAGTCAGCCATCATTTCGTAACATCTTTCTTAGGAGAACACATAACACAAATAAAATAAGACGATAATTAACAACTTAAAATGAAAACATTCCGTAACGGACAACAGCCATCAACCACCTTCTCCTTTCTTCTCCCAACGAACTTCTGCTCTCTTCTACACGCACGCTCGTTAGATAGTGCTCTGCACGTGCGTCATCTGATCTCTGAAGCTCAAAACTATATGAAAGGGATGATACATGTACTCCAGACATTACGAAAGGCACCAGTACCAGAGTTCTTCTAGTCCTCCAAGCAGTAGTTGCACATGCAGTGAAAAACATTAAACGGGGAAAAGCTCCAGGGGAAGATGGAATTGCCGTGTACATCATACAGGAAGCAAGTGGAGAAATTGAAACAGTACTCGCCTAAGTTTTTACTCGGTGCCTTAATGAAGGGAAGATTCTTGAGGATTGGAACAATGCTACAATGATCCTGCTACATAAAAAAGGTGACATTGAGGATCTCAGGAACTACAGACCTATCAGCCTCCTATCAGTGGTTTATAAAATCTTCACTAAAGTTCTTTCACACCGCTTGAAGGTGACACTGAACATGGCTCAACCGAGAGAACAAGCTGGATTCAGGAGTGGCTACAACACTATAGATCATATCCACGCACTGAGAGAACTGATTGAAAGAGCGAGGGAATATGAACTTTCGTTACGCGTGGCTTTTATCGATTATGAAAAGGCCTTTGATTCGGTGAAACCATCAGCAGCTACAATGGCTTTGAAATCGTGCGGTATTGAAGATGTATACATTAATATTATTTGTAACATCTATGAAAATGCAGTGCAAAGATTCGGCTATTTGAGAATGCATCACCCATAAAAATTGGAAAGGGAGTGAGACAAGGCAACACGATATCTCCCAAACTCTGTAGTGTCACTTTGGAAAATGTCTTTCCATCACTGAACTGGAAAAACAAAAGGATAAAGATAAATGGAGATTATCTAACTCACCTTCGTTTTGCTGATGACGTAATCATTTTTGCAACTATCCCATCAGAGCTGCAGAGTATGATCCAGGAATTTGCTGAAAAGAGTAAAGGAGTAAAGAAGTGGGATTAAAAATGAACTTTCAGAAGACAAAAGTGATGTACAATGCTTTTATAAAAAATGAAGATTTATCGATTGATGGAGTAAAGCTGGAGATAACCAATACCTACATTTATCTTTGACAGCGGATATCAAGTGAATGTCACATTGATGAAGAAATTAATCGGCGTATAAAACTTGCCTGGAGAGCTTTTTGAAGAAACACTATAAATTTCAAGAGCAATATGCCATTATGTCTTAGAAGAAAATTGTTTGATCAATGCATCCTTTCAGTGCATACGTATGGTACAGAGACGTGGACCTTAACTAAAAGAGACATGCAAAGACTGCAGACAACTCGAAGAAGCATGGAAATGTGCATGCTTGGTGTAACCAGTACAGATAAGAAGAGGAACTCGTGGATTAGAAAAATGACAAGAGTGGAAGACATCATGATCAGAATAAAATCCCTGAAATAGCAATGATTTTGGTTTTGGTAAGTGCGGGTACCAAGGTACCCAGTTTGTTGCTATCATGGAATACATTCATTGGAGATATCACTGAAAGCATCAAGTAGAAAGCATAAAGATAAAAATTATGGTTTAAAATGACGATGTACTCAATGAAGGAAAAGCAGATCAGCATATTCTACGATACAAAGTAGAACATGTACAAGGGAATTAGAACAAAGTTAACAAATTTAGTAAGAAAAAAAAATCCGCGACAAAGGAATAACATTAGGACATCTAAGACATACAATGCGAGCAACACAAAGCACTACAACAAAAACATGAAACAATATGGCAGTACGCGAGGGAAAGCAGAAGCAGTGTCTGGTAGGGAAGAAGCGCTAAATGTCATCGGCTAGAGGAAGCACGGTATCACAAAATTGTTTCTCAGCGAGGTCTTTCAAAGAGGAGAGACGGCGGGTGTATCGTCTAATGAAAACCTGGTATCTAGGATCTATGACACTCAGGGATTTGGAAAAGGACACACACGCTTTAAATTGCACCACCGCTGCACACATATCAAGATAAGGTGAATGGAGAAATTCTTCGGTACAGACAACCGCACGAGCAGATTGGAAGAGGCGTGCAAGTTGTTGTCTGGACAGTGGGCCAAGAACAAGAGGAAACCTATCAATGGCCTTTATAACCTCATCATCTGTGAGAGGATTGACAGGGCCAGAACGAAGATGCAAACTGTTCGAAAAGTCATCAGGCTGAGAAATATCTGAACTGGTAACATCGAGAACACTAGAGGAGGTCACAGAAGACGTAACAGAATGATCTTTCACCTTTTTCTGTTTCACAGAGCCTTTGGAAGTACCAGTCCGTTTCGAAGACGAAGTTGAGGTGGAGGAATCCATTGGTGGATCTGGATGAGCACCCGAATCAGGAGACGAGAACTCAATTTGAGCAGGTAAGTTTCCAATCAGCATCGGTGAACGCTAGAACATCAGCGAATGCAGCAGAAAGGTGCGGCAACAGGGAAACATCAGACACGGTGTCATAGTTGAAGTTCCGATATGCGAGAGACACAGAGGAGAGCCAGTCGGTCGGAGTGCCGAAGCACCATTCGGTACATCTGAGTCGGCACACTCCGCCGGAGACACATCAGTAGCGAATGACTTCGGCGACGGACCTTTCCAACGATTTTATAAACATGATTGAAAAGGAGAGGAAGCACAGTATCAGGCACCTCCTGTGGAATAAGATAGAACGTGATGTTCACCTGACGCTTGGAAAGAGGCGAAGGGATGAGATGATTCGTTCCAATCGAAAGCCCGTGTATAAGAAAAAAAACAGCATCCTCCTTGTGTTTGAACTGTACTGAGATACCCCGAGTTGTACGAGAAATTCCGGCAGTAGACGCAGACGACACATGGCCAGAGAGGGCCTCCATGTAGCGTGGCAAAGGAATATTTGGTAAGGTATAAAAGAGCACACCTTTATCCAGGAGGTTATGGAACTCGTGGCCAATCTGCGAATTATCATCAATCGTTACCTTCACCTTGTGGTTGGATACCTGAATAATAAGTGTTGATTGCAAAAGACCATCAGGTTGAGAAGAACCGGACGTAGAAGTAGCGCCTCGTTGCACTGTAGAGGAAAATGACATCCTCGGAAGAGAAGTCTGTGCAGAGTCGGCAGGCACAGAAGGCTGTGAGGGAAGAGAAGTACAGGAAAAAGGCAAGGCAATAGTATCAGTAGTACCCAGGGAGGGCACCGAGGCAGGCGCTGAAGCTGAAGGAGGAAGCGCAGCCAAGTCCAGTGAAGGCACCCGAGCAGGAGTACTGGGAAGCTGGGAACGCATCTGAGAAGACACATCTGAGGTCGAGAGTATGTCAACTTCCATGAACGTGGGAAGTGTGACGTGACGTGCATCCGCCACGCCTAGATGTGATAAGGAAAGACCGGAAGCCGCCATGTTGGCAGCTTCCAAACGTAAACAAACGAGCAAACTATATGAAAACGGATGAATATGAACTTATACAAGGACGATAACGCTAGAAAAGTAGCTCAAAAATTACACAGTACCTTTAGACAGGCGTGCCACGGAACAGGTGAGTGAGGGACGAGGTATTCTACCCTAAAATACATAAAATATTGGAGCCGCCAACACTATGTCTGTCAAGAACGAGCAATGGGCTGAACACATTGCCAGAAGGACAGACCATCGATGGGGAACGGAAATTTTAGACTGGATACCAAGGGACAGGAAAAGACCCAGAGGAAGACCACATGGGAGATGGGTGGATGAAATTCGAAAGTATGCGGGAGTAACATGGAGGTACCTGGCACAAAACAGACAGTTGTTTAAGAAACTTGGGAACACCTTCGTCCAGCAGTGGATTGATAATGGTTGACAATGATGATGATTGTATATATACACACTATCTACCAACAAGTAATTGGACACCTGTGATAGCAAAGGAAAACGAAGTTTACTCACCCTCAATAGTTGGTGGAGCCTCCACGAGCGGCGATTACAGCTGCGGCCCTCCGGGGCATACTCTCAACCAGGCGTTGTACGACGGCTAGCGGCATTTTCTTCCACACGGCTTGGAGAAGACAGGTTAGTTCCTCACCGATTTCAGACGGTGGGGGCGCCCCTTAATTCGACGCTCCATCTCGTCCCATAGGTGCACGATAGGGTTAAGGTCCTGGCTCTGCGCAAGCCAGTCCATTCGATTAACCCTATTGTCACCATACCAAGCCATGGTGGACCTCGCAACATGACAGGTGGCATCGTCATCCTGAAAGTAACATGGGTCCACCCCGTAAAACTGCCCCAACGTAGGAAGCGCATGGTCATCCAAAATGGTGCAGTCGGTCTCGGCGTTGAGTATACCAAGAATTGCGACCAAGGGTCCCGGGCCCTACCAGGAGAAATACCCCCATAGCATAATTCCACCGCCGCCGAACTTCACAGTTGGCACAATACATTCCGGCAGGAGGCGTTCTCCAGGCAGACACCAAACCCAGACCCTGCCATCCGAACGGTAGAGGGTGAACCTTGATTCTTCGCTCCAGAGAACCTGTTTCCACTGTTCAACGGTCCACTGTCGACGTTCTTTGCACCACGTTAGCCGAGCAGCGCTATTGGAGTTGGTGATCAAAGGCTTGCGGGCGGCAGAACGTCCATGATAACCGAGCAGATGGGCTTTCTTACGGATGGTATTAATCGAAAGAACACTCCCGGATACCTGTTGAACCTCCTCGCGGATGTGGTTCATCGTTCTAGTGTGGTTCTTCCGAATTGCTCTGGCCAGCACCCGTCTGTCTCTAATCGCAGTTTTGTGGGTCTGCCGGGTCGGGGCACATTCCGACAGTCACCTCTCATCTTTCACTTGCCAATCACGTAGGCCACTGTCGAATTTGGGCACTTGAAATAGCTGGATATGTCACGTATGAAACGGCCATTTCTGTGATATTCGACGATTACACCTTTCTCGAAATCAGAAAGCTCCGAACTGCGTGGCATCTTGCATGCGACTGGCTGCGTTGTTGTTTCCCACACGATATTTAACGGCAGCGACCGTGACGTGAATCAGGACCGCAGATATCGTCGATTGCAGGGGTGTCCAATTACTTGTTGGTAGATAGTGTATATATATATATATATACGTACAAGTTGCAACTACCCCATCAGAGCTGCAGAGTATGATCCAGGAACTTGCTGACAAGAGTAAAGAAGTGGGATTAAAAATGAACTTTCAGAAGACAAAAGTGATGTTCAATGCTTTTACAAGAAATGAAGATTTATCGATTGATGGAGAAAAGCTGGAGATAACAGACACGTACGTTTATCTTGGACAGCAGATATCAAGTGAGGGTCACATTGATGAAGAAATTAATCGGCGTACAAAACTTGCCTGGAGAGCTTTTGGAAGAAACAGCATAATTTTCAAGAGCAATATGCCATTATGTCTTAAAAGAAAAGTGTTTGATCAATGCATCCTTCCAGTGCTTACGTATGGTGCAGAGACGTGGACCTTAACTAAAAGAGACATACAAAGGCTGCAGACAACTCAAAGAAGCATGGAGAGGTGCATGCTTGGTGTAACCAGGAGAGATAAGAAGAGGAACTCGTGGATCCGAAAAATGACAAGAGTGGAAGACATCATGATCAGAGTTAAATCCCTGAAATGGCAATGGGCTGGACATACTGCCAGAAGGACAGATCATCGATGGACAGCTGAAATTTTAGATTGGATTCCAAGGGACAGGAAAAGACCCAGAAGAAGACCACATGGGAGATGGGTGGATGAAATTCGAAAGTATGCAGGGGTGACATGGAGGAGACTGGCACAAGACAGACCGTTGTGGAGGAAACTTGGGGAGACCTTCGTCCAGCAGTGGATTGATAATGGTTGACAATGATGATGATGATGATACGTACAAGGCGTGTTACCGTGAAATCCCAAAGTACAATATTTCGCGAAATTACTAGAAAAAACGTGAAGCGTCCACGAGCATTGGTAACTTCAGGTATTTACTAGTAACATCTAGAAATTATTAACATCCTCAGTAAAAAAACGCAGGATAAAAAGTTTACATCGGGTATTTACTTGATTTTTTAGTCAAAACCCGTTCTCATTAGACGCGGAACAGTAAATATCCGAACTGTTATGTTCTATACAAAAGGCGCGCTCTAATTGGTTAATGCGCACTAGAGCTGGAGCAGCTCTTGCTCTAATTGATCAAACTAAGAAGATGAAATCTATATCTGATAAAACACACCCTTTAGCTAATGTCGGAGATAACGTAATTGTACCTATTCCTGACGTCGATAAACGAAAAGGTTCATTACAAAATATTATAGCTGTTGTTTTGATGAAAACTGACGACAACATGTATCGATTAGGTACTAAAGAAGGTGTCCTAAATCATTTGCATGCTAAGATCAGAATTTGATATTTGTAAACAAAAAGTTATTGATATCACTGAGGTGAAAAAAGATAAGTTATTGTTTTTGTGTCACAGAGCTTCTTTTTGTATAACAGGTACCAGCCAAGGCTTCAGTGATGTTAAGGCTGTTCAACTTAATTTTGATGGTTGTACAGTCAAAATTTTTGAATTGAGTAACTTGTTCCATGTTTAATTTCAGTCTTTGCTATTTTCTTGATAACATATCAAGTTTCGGAATATGTTTCACTGCAACACCAATTTTCACCTGCTTCTAATAAGTTGAAAATTTCCAAAATGTGGATGTTGATTTCATCATTGCCACTCAGAAGGAAGGAACACTCATGAAATCAACATTCACATTTTGGAATTTGGAAACTTTCTATTCATCACAAGCTTGTGAAAATTGGTGTTGATGTGAAACATATTCTGGTTTCTTAATGAGACGAAACAACTTCCAGCATTCACTCTTCCCCTTTTGGTTTTCAACAAGCACGTATTTGTTGGACGTCAAACAAAAGCATCTGAATGCTCAATGCAAAAGGTGCGTTAGGAAAAGTAACTCGCAGTCTTACAAAGTGACACGCGGACTGTGAGAGAGTGAATCACCAGAGAAGCTGGCGACAGGCGTTTGCTTCCACCTTGCTATGGATAACCGCACTGAAAACAAACGCAAACGAAGTTTGTTTTTACGATATGGTATAGGTGAGTCTAGCGTCTGCGCCGTAACATCGGTGGGTTAAGATTTTCTTTGCTTTAAGAAAGAGATGTCAATATCTTTGTATGACAAATCATTTTTCACTCCGCTGGCACTAGTATCGAGCACAAAATTTTGCAGTACGCATTTTTCTTTGAAAGATTTTTTTCTTTTCAAAAATAAAACTTAAATAAAATCGGGTCGAAATCGGATCAAGGGCACCTTGACCCGACCCAATATTCCCGCAAGAAATTTTTGAGCCGTTGACCCGTGACTGACTGTAACCGGTGCATGCTGCAGTAGAGGTGAGGCAATCCTCCCTCATGTTCGTCTGTTCAGAGGTGTCATTGGCCCACAGTTCGTGGTAATGAGCTGTTGGAATGTAGGAAAGTCTCAGAGGATGGATTGGCGAGCACGTTACCCTGGCTTGACTCCCAAAGAATACGCGTGGGGCGCTCTGGGGAAACGGGTTGCGGCGTATCAACACATACAGGAAACTGTCCAACAGCTGAAGACGGCGCTGACGTAGAATGGGCAGTGTCAGCAGTGGACAGACAGTGCAAATCGACGTTAGGGGTGATAATATAACCTACTGAGGACATTCTCTTTCCTTCGTACCGTCTTTGGCAGTGATGCGTCTGTATCATGGCACTCACGACAAAGTAGCCAATTATGAATAACGCTCCACTAAATTTTTTAGTATCTGCAGTTATGTCTGTGTTGTTACCGTCATTATTTCGGCAAGTAATGGAGTTCCTACCGTTTGGACTTCACATATCCAGGGCCCTCCTGTGCGACGTTACAAGTCAAGACTTGGCTCGTCCTTAAGTGTTACACACTAGTGTACTAATCGAATCACCAGCTGCTCTAGAAATACCGGCGTTGAGAAGGTCTGTTTATTAATTTTTCCGTTAATTAAGCGGGCTTAATTAAAGTAGGCTGAAGTGAGAGTTGATTACAGAGCACTCTGGTTGACAATTCACGTAACATCTCTTTTGTTTTTCCGCTTTTGTAAAAAAATGAGGTCACGTGCTTTATGTTCTTTCTAAACATCTGACTCTTGCGTCATCAAGCCCTACTTTTGACCAACAGGCTCTGCAAATTACCAGTACTTGCGTCAGTATCATCGCAGCTGATACAAATTTCGGAGCGATATTGGGAACTAACTATACGTGTGGAAGATCAAGGCTGACGATGTCAGGTGAAATCGGAATGTGTGCGCAAATATGCTTTGACACTGTATTTTTGTACATCTTATCGATAATTGCCACATAATAGCGTAGCAATGTATTTTCTCGTAAACATTCTAAATCTGCACTGTAATTTGCTCACTTTTTTTAACGCAAGACTAAACATTTCTTTAAAAGTTATTCTTGATGTTTTCCAGTGTATTTCTCGAAATTTAAAGATAAGCTGTTTAAAAATGATAAACAGCCATAATGTAATTATTTTTATGTACTAAACAACCCCATTTACTCCGATATTGGCTTATCATTTGTTCTTCGTCTTAGTACTACGTGCCTTTTATCAGAGCACAGTTCCCCTGCTTGCGCTTTCTTAAGAGCTGACGTTATTTACTCTACTAATGGGAATACAACACGTTTTTCAACTGCCATTATGATAAGTTACAAATGATTCTCTATAGCTCTTGCAATGTAATGATTGACAGCATGAAATCAAGCAGGAAACGTTGCTCAATGTAAAGAACTAATTCGAACCCTGAAAAAAAATGTGAGAAAGAAGAGCTGCTGCTTTCACGGTAATCTTTACAACTGAAGCATCATTATCATAGGAGAATTTATGAGGACCAGAGCGTACAGCACTGTTAATTTCGACACGAATCAGTTTGACATCGCTGTCTGTTTCAGAATTCAAGTATTCATAATAAGTCTAGAAAAAATTAAAATATTTTCTTAATTGAAATTATGCAAACGACGGCGCTGCCACGGTGGCGCAGTGGTCTAAGCGATGGCCTCAGCTCATTCGTCCGAAAGGGGTCCGAGTTCGAATTCCGGTGAGGCATGGATGTTGTGTTTGTCTTACAGCACTGGCTCTCTCCCTTCCCTGGAACCAGTGACCCTAAATTAGGGACGGGCGAGGCGACTGCGTATAGCTCATTGAGTTGCTCACGGTGGTTGCTAAACCTCCAATAAAAAAAATCAATCAAACGACTGCTACATTTTAGCTCTTGCTTTTACGATTTTCCGGGGACTGATTCGTAATATGATACAAGCAAATGCTGCTGAGCATAGAGAAGTTTTTATGCAATATTTGAATAATCACTTTTCGTAAAGAAAATACAAAAGTAAAGTCATTAACATCCTACGACTTTAAAATTTCAGACCGTTCCTTTACTTATGTTTCCGAAAACCGAAAGTTTACCAGTGAATGACTTACGGGATTACACCATTGTTTTTTTTTTTTTTTTTTTTGGAGGTTTAATAACCACCGTGAGCAACTCAATGGGCTATAAGCAGTCGCCCGTCCCTAATTTAGGTCACTGGTTCCAGGGAAGGGAGAGAGCCAGTGCCGTAAGACAAACACAACATCCATGCCTGACCAGGATTCGAACCCGGACCCCTTACGGACGAATGATCAGAGGCCAGTGCTTTAGACCACTGCGCCACCGGGGCGGCACACCATTGTATAACACAAATTTTGAAGTTGTGAATCCGTTTATTGGTGTAAATATGACTTGAATGGTAAGTCAGATAATTTCCGAAAACTTGAAAATTTCGTTGTTCTGGAGCGGGAATCGAACCCACGTCCCCCGACTAGGGCCCGAGTAGCATTCTAGGGCCCTAGTCGGGGGACGTGGGTTCGATTCCCGCTCCAGAACAACGAAATTTTCAAGTTTTCGGAAATTATCTGACTTACCATTCAAGTCATATTTACACCAATAAACGGATTCACAACTTTAAAATTTGCACCGCAAGTTTAGTTCAGCACCAGATAAATACATAATGTATTCCAAGGTTTGTCAGTTGCAGTTTCAAAACATTACGTCTTGAAAGCGAATTAGCGTCTTTGACAGATTGTAAAACACTACTAGTGAAGATAAAGCATTTTAAATACGTAATTACCCAAAAGTGCCAACAAACTTCAGCACACATTTACAATTTTGCAAATTAAAATTTTGCTTTATGCAATGATTCATGAATATATACCACAGCTTTTTAAAGTAAGCTTATGAGTTTGTATTGCGTTGAGTTTCCTCAGATATGCTTTGTAAATCTCGCTGAAATATAACAGAGACACAAATTGGGAGATAAATTGAAGAGGAATCTGGACAAATAGCTTTGCTAAATGCATATAAAGCTCTGGTCTCGGAAGAATGATTCTTATGTCCGTAGTGCTCGAGACAGATATTTAACTATAGCATTTGTCTTTCATACTTCTCAGTACACTGTCATTAGGTTCATTAAAACTTCTACCATTCCAAGAAATTTTATGTCGGAAAAACGTAAAACTCAGATCTAAGCACATCATATCAAGAAACAGCTGAACACCGTGAATTGAGAATTGAATGACAAAGCTGCTATTTCAGTTGGCTGATTTGCAAATTCTGCTACTCTGTGAACGCAAATACAGCGCATGCTTTGTGTGATCACACGGGGTAGCTAGTTTCAGTGTCGTATATTCGAGGCTAGCTAGGTTAGCTGCGAAGCCCAGAGAATGCACAAATAAAACTGAATTAAATATACCCAAATAAAAATCAATTATCAACGGTATTAAAATATGTCGATGCTTTCGGTGGGAAAAAAACGCGTGCGGATTCGCTTCTTTGTCTCAGTCTGGCGAGCGAAAACCAACGACATAACGCAAGCAGCTCTTCCAGAGTCTTCGCAGTTCTGATGCAAAAACCTTATATACAATCGCCTGCCAGCGTTTCCATGACAACATGAATCAGCTGGTAGAGGGTATTTGCTCATTGCTTTGGGAAACGGTTCGCTCAGAAAAAAGAAGAGTTAGACTATCTCAGTCATTCGCATACTCGCGAGAGTTGTTTCAGTTTTTGTGAAGTGTCAATGAATTAAAATCAGAGATATTGTATCTTAAATTCGTAGCTTTGTTAAATTCGAACTGTTTTGATAAATTTTGTGAAAGCTTCCCTGAACATCTACTGTCAGATCTTAAAGAACTATATGCTTCAAATTTTGATACAGCTCGACTAAAAATGAACTGAAGGTGTTTTATTCCTTAGACGAATACAAAAACAAATCAGTAAGAGACATTGCGTGTTACATAAAGTTGAATAAATTGGACATAGTATTTAGTGAGGTGTACAAATTAACAGATCTCATATTAAACTTTTCATCAACAACTGCAACTGCCGAAAGAAGTTTTTCAGCATTAAAAAGAATGAAGATCTATATTAGAGCCACACGAGGACATGCACATTCGAAAAACTTGGCTGTTTTGTCAGTAGAGAAAAACAATCTTTTTAAATATGAAAAAGGACTTGAAAGAAACTTTTTATGAAAACGTACCACTCGAGTTCACACAAAAGGAAAGAAGAATGGAGTTTATGTACAAATAAGTGTTCAAATCCTAATCTTCATAATTATTTGGTATCATGTTAGCAATGACATGTACCTAAAATTTAGAAAAAAAGTTACTTCTATTACTTAACAATTAAAAATTAAACTTCGCAATTAATAAAAAAAACAGTACTGGAGGGAGGGGGGGAGAAAGCCCAGGTATCGGACCCAAGCTACGCCACTGACTAGTTTCGAAGACACCGTCCCGCCGGACACATGAGCAGGCAGCAGAAAATGCAACCAATAACAAACCCACATTTTGTCATTCCATGAGCACTCAAACATTTAACGCTTCAGTTGGCTCCCCGTAGGGATGCTGATACAAGCGTACGAGCTGAAAGATAAATAGCGAGAAAGTGAGAGAGGGAAAAACTGCTATTGCTTTTAATAATGACTCCGGCATTTTTCAGTCGTTCGTGAATAGGGAGTTTTTGAAAAGCATTTTGATCTGATGGCTTATCCTCTTTGCCATTTCTAACGTTATTTTGTTTTATTGTGGCTAGAGCGAGATGCATTACAGAAGGATCTAAAATTTGATAACAAACATAACTGAATCAGGGTAGCATTTTATAATTTGTTCATGGTTTTGAGATAAAAGGAAATTTTCTTTCGAGAATCACAAAAAAAAAAAAAAAATTAAAATTAAAATTATCCTCATAAATTTATTAGAAGGTTTACGTTTAGATTTTTGGGAAGTGCAAACAGAACGGTTTGGCGTAAATAAATTAAAGAACATCGACTCCGTTCAATATCCTGCTACTTTAAATTTCATTTTGGCATGAGAGCTTTAATTTGTTGTTCAACTTAACACATTAATTCAGGAATGGTAGCAAGTTCAAGAAAGAAAAATTTTCTGATATGTCCACTGGATGTATTTCAGGCAGTTCCTTACCATACGATTAATTTTTAATCGATATCAACTGTATTTCTTATCATTATCAGATTTTATTCTTCCACGACCTGATACCGGAAGTTATATAAAGAAAAAAAAAGTTCCTTATGCTTATCAGTTCATGGAGAGATCGTAAGCGTTTTTGTTTCCTAAATGAAAAGGTTTAACTGCTGAATGGGAGACGAATAGTGGAAATGGCATTTCTGGAAGTTGTCTTATTTTTTCCGCCTTGCAGATATTAGAGCTTCGGACGCAGAAGTCAGGAAACGCAGTGAACCCTGCCTGTTTCATTCTAGGAGCGTCGATAAAGAAGAATTCGGAACCATTGAAAAGGAAGTTGTCTCTCTTCAGCGCCAATGGAAAGGAACTGCGATCGGCTTTGTATCTCTTTTTCTAAAAAGGTATCCGATACTTTACTGATAGTTTCCCGTCAGGGAAAATTCGGATAACAGAAGAGAGAGGAAGTGACAAAGAACTCTTCTGGTGTGAAAGTGAAACTGCCATTTTGGGCAATAATTACAATGAGATCTTTTTTTTTTTTTGCTGTTAGTTCAGTTAAACTGTGCTGTCATGGGCACTTCATTTTTAACTATTTTATTTTCTGGTGAAAAAACAATGCCGGCTGATAATAGATTGATTTTATCGTACTCATTTTTTCTGCCAGACAGAAGCGTGTGAATTCCTTATTTAAATGACTTTAACGCTAAGAGAGGAAAAAATTAACATTTGTTTGGATCTCTATCGACACATGATAAATCACGTATTGTATGTAGCTATTTATTGAAGCAAATGTAAACAGATTTCAGTCTTCGAAGATAAGATTTTTCCGTAAACAAAATTTTTTTATGTGAAATTGTTCTAGAAGTAGATTTTTGAGAATGATGTTCACTCTGGAGATGTCGGAACCTCGTTCGTCACATTTCATTATTTGTTTGTTCGTTGTTGGAGGTTTGGTTGAGAACTATCAGAATGTGCATATACATTTTGTTCGTGTGAGAGCTTATCCAGAGCGATAGTAAATTTTTTTTTCAACAGGGACAGACTTTCTCTAGCCTTTCGACACCGCCGGAAGATTTTTTACACTTGATATTTTAATGGCCAACAGTTGCCATGCGGCATCTTTTCTGTTTTCAGATGAAACCTTTTGCCTTTTTTAGTTAGTAGACAAACTTATGTGGTGTAATTTCAAAGGATTTAATCGGTTCGTACAAATTCCAACGAATTACAGCTCTCAGACATGTAGTTTTATTTTGGCCTTTTTGAAGCAGCAACTGGGCTACGAAAGTGGCAGTAAAGCGTACTTTACAGCTACGTTCATACTTTACTGTCACGTTCCATTTGTGAAAGCGATCGCAAGTTGCTCCAAACTTTTCAGGCCGCCCCGGTGGCGCAGTGGTCTAAGGCGTCGGCCTCTGATCATTCGTCCGAAGAGGGTCCGGGTTCGAATCCCGGTGAGGCATGGCTGTTGTGTTTGTCTTATGGCACTGGCTCTCGCCCTTCCCTGGAACCAGTGACCCTAAATTAGGGACGGGCGACTGCTTATAGCCCATTGAGTTGCTCACGGTGGTCGTTAAACCTCCAACCAAAAAAAAAAAAAAAAAAAAACTTTTCAGTCATTCCATGTATGACGTATACTTACTCATTTTTTTTTCTGCAAAGAAAAAATTGAGAAACTTAAAGAAATGTTTAATTTAACCTTCCTTTTGAATTGCTGTGTTCTTATGTAAATCTGGTTTCTTCTCATTAAACGTTTTCCGACATTCTGACATAATGACACATTATTTTCTCCGACGAATTTTCTAAGTGTGGCTTCATTGACAGTAAGTCAGAAGTAAATATCAAGCAGTGACTGTATGTAGTAAGAAAGCAGATTTGAGATGTTAACGAAAGTATAGCTTTGAAGTACTTCTTTTTAACTCTAAGAGCAGAGAAAGATAACGATTTGAGTAAATCATTGTCTTGTTAACGATAAGTACATATATTTTGGATTGAGCGATTTGATCTGATCTGATTTAAATCTAACAAGTTGTTTTCTAGCTCATGTATTCCACCTGTAATACACAGTGTATGTTATTATCGGTTACGAGGTTTGTGATTCATCCGTGTCAATCTCGCTAACTAATGAAGCATTGCAGGTCCAATAACAGTCTATTAATTAAGTGACAATTATTTTTCAGTGATTTTAAATGGAATTTTAATCATGCTACATTTCTGAACGAGACAGAAAACAAATTTCCCTTTGTAAAAGAGAAGTACAAAAACAAATGTCCCTATATTCCCCAATTACGGCTTAAAATACATTAAGGAAACGGCAAAAGTACAGTATTCAGACTATGGTAGACATCTAGAGTAGATATGACGTATACTTTAATTTTACTTTCCTTTTTTTTTTTTTTTTTGGTTCATGTTACTTATGTAAGTTTTAGTTCATTCTCTTTAAGCTGTTTCTGATCTTAACGCTACATTTTCTCTTTCACTGAATTTTGGTTTGACAACCTAAAGTTAGGTCAAAAGTGAATGACGTATGTTAACGAGACTGAAAATAGTGATGTTTAAGATTACAGCAAGATTCTTGTTAGAAGTCAGCTACAGGGTGAGATTGTTGGGATTGCTCTGGAGAAAGATTCTTGAGAGGGCTCAGACTACTTTGATGTCATGCGTTTAGCGTTTGATCTTACATAATTTGATAAATTATTTCACGTTGAATATCACGCTTATTTGATCTCTAAAGTGAAACTGTTGATGTAAGACTCGAAGAATATTCTTGTTATGCGAATCTGCTGTATTCAAGTACAAGATGATATAGTTGTATTCATAAAGTTCTTCTTACTATATTATTCGAAAATTAACTTATAATATTATATAACATAATAATTGGATTTTCATACCACGCACAGGCAAATCAGTAAAAAACGCCTTTCAGTGGGCTTCTAATATCAAAGTAACCCTTCGACGGTAAATGATTATAGGGTTCTACTCGCTTATTTTGAAATACTGCATATATGATATATGTACAATACGAGGCACTCGTACATGGCACTGTAGCAAATTCAGTCAAATTCTGAGCTCCATTGTCTTTTGATTTGCGTAAATCATGATTTCGCAAATTCCATTCAGGTGCAATTATTGAAAGAAGGTGGGTAACGTACAAGAACGGAGATTGGAATAATTCTTACAACATATGCATGGCCTATTCAGAGAATAGACGCTTGTGTCCCTTTGAGCACGTCCGACTATTGACTTAGAAAATGGAAGATATCACGGATAACAGGTACTATGCTCACGAGTTTGAAATAGTCTATTTCATCCTATATTAAAAATATATTTCAAACCAGATTTTCAGGGGATAAAGTTCTGCTTAAAAAACAGATTGACGATTCTCAGAGAAATTCTCCTAGAAGAAATCCGCGATGTCGAAGTACTAGATGATTCCGTGATGTTGTGCTGACAATTTAAAGTGACTTGAGTGGACCAAAATAAACACGTTGATTACTGAAAGTACATGAATATTTATTTACTTGGCCGTTAGTGCTATTTAGTGCCCTAGTTAAGTGCTTAACGTGCTTTATTTAAGCTATCTGGAGCACATGAAGTGAATTCAGGTTCTACAATAGCGGTGACAGGTCACTTTGTCCGTGTTCATTTCGTCCACGTTCTCGTGGTTCAGTTCTCCAGGTCATTTCGTCCACGGTTCATTTCGTCCACGTTCTCGTGGTTCAGTTCTCCAGGTCATTTCGTCCACGGTTCATTTCGTCCACGTTCTCGTGGTTCAGTTCTCCAGGTCATTTCGTCCACGGTTCATTTCGTCCACGGTTCACTTTGTCCGCGGTTCATTTAGTCCACTGTTCATTTCGTTTACCGTTCATTTTGTACACATTCATTCCGTCCTCAGAATGAATATGCAGTACCGTGGAAATTTCTACGTGGAATGATAATGGAATATCGTGAAACTTTTCTGTTTTGATGGAATTTTTGTTAATTGGCAGAAACATGGTCAGCGGACACTGCTTACATGTGATGTTTTTCCTCTTTAAGTACTTCGATTGAAATATAACAATTTTGAGTGTTATTTAAAAGCAAAATGTGGAACTGAACTTTGAAGATATTTTTAACTCTTTTGCGTGGTACGATGTCGATCACTATGACATAAATCAAAGTTTTACAAAATCTAATGTTTTGAAATATATCTTGGATATTGTTTTCATATTAGAGTTCTTAGCTTTTCTGTATATTCATTGAGCAATATTATATTTTATTCGCAAAATCAGATTTGTTGAAAGTGTACTGCGATGGCCATATATGAGATAAATTGAAGAGAAAAATGTTAGACCCCCTTTCTCCTTTATGTGAAAGTCTCTATTTTCCTTCTCTCATACCACAAATTCACAGTAAATATCAATCTAAACTTTTTTTCAGTATTATAAATACTTTTACGGTTTATCTTCTCACGTTGAATAGCTACGACACATATAGAGATCGTTATAGTTCATTAGTATGAAAATTAGCAATATGGAAATTATAAACAATTAATAATAAAAAAAATATACTTAAAAGGTGAAAACAATATACAAGATGTATTTCAAAACATTAAAAGGTTTTCGTAAAACTTTGATTTATGTTATAATGATTGACATCGTACCACACGAAAGAGTTAAAAAGCTTTTTAAAGTTCAGTTCCTCAATTT